>OY728121.1:527152849-527777849 GCA_963277665.1 Viscum album | reverse complement strand
TAAGTCATTGGAACAAAATTTAAAATGTAAATGGATATAAAAACATTTCAATCTTTTGGGCATTTTCTCTTTAATGACCCAAATTATCATCTCACATCTACTGTTATTTTAAAATTATTTTATATCAATTATGTTATTTTAATTTGGAAAAATGGATTCCATATTTATAATATTACTACATTATAATTTATAATAAGGTAAAAAATGTTTTTTACAAAAGACATTAAAATAATTGATTAAAATTAATTATATTGGTTAAGAGAAAAAGAATATTAATTTTGGACTAAGCCTTTATACAAAGGCCTCTAATGATATAGAATAATTTAAATAATCAATTCAATGATCCTATTTATAACCAATAATATATTTTATTGAATATTTACCATTATTTTAGGCACATTACATGGGAAAAATGATTGTAGAATTCCATTTTCAATAATTAACAATAATACCACTCCTCCGCCACAATAAAATTGTGGTCCCCTACAACTTATTTACACTTAAAAAACAATTTCTCTCGCCAAAAAAAATTCAAATAATCTCCCAAAATCCATAAATTAATCATGTAATCCTTTATTTTGGATTAAATCCTACCAAGGAATCCCTATGTCAGAATCCAAGAGAAGATACCCAATGAAGAGTCAACATACTTCCTCAAGATCCATTGTTTTATATTCATTATCCACCCCTCCAATATTTTTACTCAATTATAATATAATATACTCAGTATAAAAATTATTAATATATATTTTTCTCTAATATTTATAAATTATAATACACACGGATTCATCTAATGTGTAAATTACATTCCATTTTTACGTACACAAACTACCTCCTCATGAAATGATTTTGCCCATTTTTTTCCTTTACCACATATCATAGTTGGTAATTATGATATATAATATTTATTTATATTATATATATTATATTTAGGATATTATTATCCTATTTAAAATTATATATAACATAGAAATTCAATTTATTAATTTTTTGTAAATATGATAAATTCATTTGTGGATGTGTGGACAACCACCTCAGCATGCTGATGTGATTTGTTCAGATAATAAATAAAATATGTTAATGATGATTTTAGTTAAACAATAAGATATATATGTCATAATATTATCCTAAAATTATATTATATATTTATCCAAATATTTCATTTACATTCTTTCTTTCTATACAATAATAGAACTTAAAAAACCTTGACACGTATGTATGGCCTACTATCTCCAAGAACAGTGAAATCCATTTTATATTTATATTTATATATATTATTATAAGTAAATTTTTAATTAATATATATGATATTTATTTAATGTTTTAAAATATATAAATATTAAAAATTATTATATATTTAATAGTATCAATAATTAAAATACAAATCATATACGAAAAGTCAAGATGTTATTACCTAAAACATAACATTAAAATTAAGTTGTTAACAAATGGGTAATATAATGTCATAACCAAATAAGAAATGGTATTAGATACAACAATATTTCTCTATGGTATATTTATAATAAATTTATATTTTTAATAGAGGTGTTATAAATATGTATGATGAAATTTACGATTTTGGAGAAGGGTTTCAGGTCCCACATTTATTCCAATGAGACATATGACATATTCACAGATCATTTAATTTTTTTGAACATAATTGAAATTCATGATTTATATGGTAATTATAATTGAATTTATTTTTATTTAAATATCTATTTTATTAAATTTCATTAATGGGTCTTTTGGTTCAAAAGTTACCATATAGATATTATAAATTTTTCTCAATTTTCCATCATTGAGATACAGGCCATGTTATTTTTGTATATTTTTTATGTAGATAAAATAAGTCTATTTAACATGTAATTTAATGATTTTTATTCCATTAATGATTTTTAAATCTTCTTGAAATTTTATTTACTCGTGGGGATTGGGATTGAATATTCTTAATGTGGTATGAGTTTACTGAAACAATTTCATTGTTTATCTGGATTTATTATGATTATAATTCCATTTAAGAAATATTATAATACATATCTTTAAAAAAATTATATGTTTTATTATACTATAGATATTTTTTTCATATACTATAATTTTATAATTTTACCACCTTTTTTAATTATTATAATTAAAAAAAATTTATATGAAAATCTGACATTATTTCTCTTCTAGATTAGAAATATGTGTCCATTGAAAACCATGTTTCCTTCAAATGTTTTAAAAATGTTGTACTATTTACCAAATATTTTTATTGGAAATATTTAACAATGTTTAAACATTTTAATGTTTTTTAAAAGGGAAAGTGTTTTTTATCTGATTAATTAACATTTATAATTTTGTTAAGGTGTAAAAGGAATGTTTGACATATACCATATTACCCACCATCATGAACATATATTTCATTAATATTAAATTTTAATATTACCTTCTTATGTTTAATGAATAAAATTCCTAATATTAAATAAATTTTTAATTTATAATTTGTATTTAAAATGAAAATGGTTTCCAATAAGGTAATTTTTTAAAAGGATTTGTATAAGATTTTTAAATCTTCATTTTTATGTTTCCAAAAAAAATTTAATGAAAATAATTTCAACCATATAAATAATTTTTCACAAGTATTAATGTCCATTTTCAAAGGAAATATTTTCCAAAAAATTACTTCAATCCCTATATTTAATTATTCTATATATTTTAAATTAAAATTCCATCAATATTTTAATGATTTCATTATTTGTTATCAGGGTTTTCTTACAGATAATGATTTTTCAAAATAATTTTTTATATTTTTAGTAGTTATTAAATATATGTTAATATAAAACTGCATTAAATATATTTTATGTCTTAAAAATAATTTCTCAGTGAAGGAATGATATTTCCCTTAGTAAATGTTATAAATAAAATTAGAAATCCTTAATAATATTAGAATGATTGTTCAAAATAATTTATTAAAAGGGTTTTAAATGAATGTCTATTTTTATTGGGAAATTTTCCATGTGATCTTTCAAAATTTTTCTCTATCTATGATTCGATAAGTTTTTATAGTTTATTATTAACTAGGGTTGTGATCTACAAATACCAATAAAAATTTTTCATTAAGGGTTTATCTATTGATGAAATGACGTTTATGACACATGTTTCTCATTTATGAGTTATATGATTACGAATCCCCCTTTTACCAATTGGTTATGCTTCGATGAAATTATTATATAACTTGTCTCTTTTATACCTGATATGATCGGATGATATGTTTATATACTCATTTCATTTCATGGGTTGAAATACGATTATTTATGATCTACTGAAAAACATATGTTTGACTTCATAATGATATATGTGGGACCTATATCTCATACCAATGCATTGGGTAAAAAATTATATTTCATTTTATTGACATGGATGTTATTGGGAGTGAAATATGATTTTTAAATTAATTTTTCTATTAATATTATCTTGGGAGGGAACCTTGACTACTAATATGTTCATGGGAGTGAACCATGACTTCCAAAATGGTTTTGGGAGTAAATCCATATACTAATATTGGTTTTGTATAAATATATTAACTACTATGGAAATCAAATTTATATGATTATGTGTCTGAGAATAATTCCTTGACATATTCATATGTTATGATTTTATATCAATTTCTCTTGATTCCATTATGATTCATGTATTATGATCTACTAATATTTATTCCCCGGATCATTTATATAATCCGTTGTATGAATAGTGTCATATAAAATTAACATGTTTACATACCCCTATATTATGCTTATGTATTTTCATTTTATTACCCTTATTATGAATCTATGATCAAACATTTCATTTCATTCATATCCCTAGGTTATGAACAATTATTTTATGTTTACGTAATGAAGGGAAATAAATTTGTCAAAAACATTGATGATCATTCTCTAAGATAGAATTTTTTATTCTATTGTTCCAGAGACATTAACAATTATAGTCCTCAATAATGTATTTATATAATGTGTTGAATATTCATCTAAAATGATTTCATAAATATTTATGATAAGAAAATATTTCTATAGAAATGTCAATGAACATCATGATGGGTAGAGAGTAAGAAATTTTTGGATTATGTTCATTGATTAATTAGAAATTGAAAACCTATGGGATTTTTTATAATAATTTCGTGGATGTTATTTTCAGAGTGGACTATTTGGTTTCTCATAAGTATTGAATAATGTTTTATCAGTGGTTTGTGTTCTTTACATACTTTTATGGGGTGTTACATTTCCTTTTGGTAGAATTATACCTTATGGATAGCCTTGTTAGACCTCATCATTAAATACGGGGAAGTATTGTATATTTTTATTCCATTAAACATTTGTAGGAAGCCCATGGTAGTGGAAGTCCCCTAATATTTTTTAAATTATTGGATGATAATTATTCATATTATATAGGTCTAACACTATAGAGTGATACATATTTACCTTTTATGTGGTATAGGTATTCCACATATATCTGTTACCTCATTCCATATAGAATAATATGGAATTGATGAACATGTGGATCAGTTGGATGAAATTATGTACAAAGGATTCATTTTATCCATTGTTCCTCCTTGGGAAACACTACTATATTTCACTAAATAGAAAAATGGAAAATTTATTTATTTCCTTAAAATGATTATTTATTTTCTAAATTTAAATGTGAGAAGGGGTCATCATATATTTGTCTTCTGTACAATAACAATATTATTAATATCATAGAATAAAATATACCATAGACTAAATTTAGGAGTAGTTTTGAAAACTATGAGTGTCTTGTTTTGATATTTAATCTAAACAATTATCAAAATATTTTTATAGTGAATATGAGAATGATTTTACACTAATAACACGATGACTCTATTGATGTATTTTTTGATGAAATCTTAGTATATTAAAAAACTAATTAGGATCTTGTAATTAATATGAGAGTTGTTTTGATCATCTTATGGAATCACTAACATTATGGAATGTTATAAAAGTTATAATTATAGATTAAAGATGTTATATTATTGGGTTATATGGCTATAATTACATGGTATAGATGTTGATCATGAAAAGTTTCAATCCGTCATGTAATGGGAGTAACAAAAAATTTCATTTGAGATTTAGGGAGTCCTCAGATTTCCACTGTATCAAGGTCGGTTAATAAAATATATCACCATGATAGGTTATATATTGATTGAGATAACTAATATGGGAGTGAATATTATATTATATACAAAATATTAAATTTATTTGATGGATTTTAATCACCATTTGACATTTTCTACATTTATTACTCTTATAGAGGTTGGTCCAGGATGAGTGATTATTTTTGTTTTTATAAGTTATGTTTTGGGGTTCATTGTTATATAAGATTATCATATAACATCTTATGATATCAAATATCTTATACCAAATGATAATAACTATCCCAAATATGCTCTAGTACACTATTTCATGGTTTATTTAATAATTAGTTAGTGGAACTACGTTTTCAATAAATTGCATCCCATTTTATCTTCTAACATGAGGTTGAGTTATATCATTTTACTGAAAAACTAGAATCTATATTATGGTCTACAAATTGTGTAAAGAGTTTATGGACATTCAAATTTAATAACACTTAAGGGAGTGTAATATTGATTCTAACACACTCATTAAGAAGGATCTATCATACGTTTTGAGGAAACAATTATAACAGTAGAATTTTAGCATTCATTATTTCATTCATGAGGTTTGGAGCATGGGAGGATGGAATGATATTTAATCAATATTGTGTTAAGTTTATACAGCCACAAATTTTGATGATCCTTAAAGGGTGTAGTCCTAAATAAGATCTATGAAGTATCAAAAAATATTTATATTGTGGGGAGACTGTCAATGAATGGTTTCTTTCTCTTGTGAATAAAAAATTATTAAGAAACATTTATATTTTTCATTATCAATTTAGAATTGATATGATATGGTATTTTCATCATTACCATTAGGTGTTTCAACCATTCATTACTGAGATGTTTTATGATATAAGATATAATTACTAGATACCATGTATGAAACATAACGTCCCTAAAATTTATCGCATTTTTATACCTATTATCAAATCATGGACAACTATATATAGTGTTTGGGAATGCTCCAACCCCTTCCCATGCAAATATTGATTTAGGAGAGAATACCGTTTGATCCTGTTTGTTGGGATTCTATGAGATCATTAAGGAAAGAATGAAATTTGGTTATTGATTAAAATATTTACCAAATCATCTCACATTATACATATTTGTGAAAAAAAAATTAAATTTTAGGATTTTGGATATTTATATGGGAATGATATCATCAGGGTGTAATGAATTCTATCTTCCACTATTTCTAATAGGGATCCAAGATTCACTTCATGGTTTTTGAGAGGCCTCCAGGAGGTGAGTATATAAATCGTCATAATGATCACAACAATCCATCCATTGATGGATGGTGATACAAAATATACTATATATATATTTAATAAGGAAAGATATTGGTTTACGTCCTTATCTTTTTAGGAGAATGGTATATCAACATGGGAGTGGTTGAGTTCTCTAATAATAGTAATTATCATTACTACATTAAAATGGAACATTTTTCGGCCTTATAGAGATAAAACAATAAATCAATTATTAATATTTCATAGTTTGTTGATGATTTCCAAGTGGTACTAATTTTTCCAAGAGATGATAGCAAATATCCTGATCAATTGTCTAAGGATGGTAATGGATTATATCAATTATAATAAGTATGTGGATCATCATATATGTACAATATATTTCTTTGTTTGTTACTATTTTATCTTGAGATTCTCACATTGACAAAGTCACCAATGTCTTGTAAAATAAGTGATTTTGGCATTGGGATATATATTACGTTTTTTTGTTTAGTAGATGGGTAAGGTGTGAGATATTTTGAACAATCATAAAAAAATGACTTCTATGCATAACATGTATAATGTTTTATATATAATGATATAAATTTCTGACCAATACCAAGTACTGATGTGAGGGGAACATGACAAAGAACTAAATACGACTGTGATTGGGAGTCACATTATGATTATTTATCATCAAGTGTTGTTATAAAATGTGAATTTAATTCCACTCGACATGGTTCTGTATAACTATTATTTTGATTCTCATGATATATGAGAATGTTAGTTGTTCGGGTAATTTAGTGTATTCTTCTCCTTATATTCCATTATTCTTGATGATGGATTTTTGGGGTAGAAATCAATTATGGTGGGTGGAATTGTAACATTTCAGTACTTGACTAATGTATTGTTATATTGTTGACCATTATTTCACATTAAATTGTTATTTATTATTCTTTATTCTTACTTGGTTGATAATATATATTTTTTTCATGTTTTTTTCATTCATCTGGAGTCTTGGAGGTGTATCGGTATAGAGAATAATGTCGAACATGGTTCTATTTTAAGAAATGATACCACTAGTCCGCTAGATTTATAGTGATACCCCATTTTATATGGTGTAATTATGTTTTTAGGGTATTGTTATAAGAATCCAAACTACAAAATAGTGTAACTCCATCATTAATCCCATGGTGTTCCAAGTGGAACATGCAGTCTTCTTAGAGACACCAACTACCTGGTGGATACCCGAAACTAGCCATTGATGACGATCTATCTAACTTATAGAATTGGATTATCATAATTATATTTCCATTAATTTCTATTTTAATTTTAATCACTCTTTCCTTGAACATAATTTAACCTATATTTCATTGTTATCTACTTTTAATAGTTTTCTACATCCAAACATGAATTGGCATGCATCAAAATGACAATCGAATTGTTGAGTCTATTTCACTATGTATAGAACTGATTTGATTATAAATTCCACTTTTATTAGGACACACCATGTAAGAGGGATATTTATTATAATATTGATGATGAAATTTACGTCTTTATATTTTGGTTATTTTACTATGATCCCCTATTTATTAATTTTATCCATTAAAATCCCATAATTTGGACCTGTTATTTAATATTTTACTATATTGTTGTTGAGGATTGTATTCTCAAAATCTTGTCCCTATAAATTAAACTTATTTTTTCTATTTTGAATTTAATTTTATAAAATTTAATTCAAAAAAATGATTTTAGAATCATGGTAAAAAATTTCAAAAAAATAGTATGTGATACAACATTTTTCAATTTGATAATGAAATAATGGTTTTATTATTGAAAATATAATTTAATTGAAATGAATTATTTAATGAATATTCATTTTGATAATTAATAATTTTTGATGGAATGTAAATTCAAATTAATATTTCATGTAATGAATTATTTCAGAAGGCTTTATATTTTTTAAACCCTATTTTTTAATAATGAAAATATTACTTTAGAATACATGAATAATGATTTAAAAAACTAATTTTAAATGAATTATTTTACCCTTGATGGATTTATTTTAAAAACATTGGAGAAATCTTACATATGTTGGTTATATAAGAAAATCATTCCTGGAATTTAATACATTTTCCGAGTAATGGTCTGAAAATGTCAATGATGATTAATATATTTTAAAGGAAGGGGGTTCAATAATTACAATAGGATCTTCTTCGCCCTAGGAATGAAATATATGGATACATGAAAATGAAGTGCTATATTTTTTAGAATAATAAGTTCCTCGATCATTGAATTACATAATACCTATTCTTTAAACAATGATTTTAGGATTAAACTTGATTTATAAATGATAATTACTATAAAATGATTATTCATGACATTTATGAAATAAATTATTTTTCATCTATACTTTTTATGGAATGTTTTATTGTATTCCATTATATATATTACATATAAATGATTTGAATATAATATTTTATTATATATTTAGAAATGAATATCTATTACTTATATTATTAATTGAAATTATTTGTTTGATTAATTTTATATGAATAACTTATTGAAAGCATGATAGTATCATATTAGGCTAGCATTAATCACACACAACATATGTCATTTAGAATATATATAATTTATCATAAAAGATAATTGAAAAGTTAATGTATCACTTTGAGGTGGTGTATATTCTAGATTATGGATCCATTGTGTTTGGTCCTTCTAGAAGAAGTGTGAGACCAGTGTAATAATATTGGATCATAATTAATGTGATGTTTATTATTAATATTTTATTTCGGGACATGTACATATAAATTTTTATGGAAAAATTATATTTTTTACTACATTTTCATATTTATAGTTTATGGGTTCTTTCAAATTATTATTTTTGTTTAGATATTAATTTCTTGACATCATTCCCCATGACATGTAATTGATTACATGGTGGTAGTATCCAACATATACGGATCAGGAATTCCATTCATTCCATCTCAGAGATTACAGAGGATAAATATTAAAAAAATTATAGGTTGTTTTTTGAAACAATTCAACATAAAAAATCATCATTAATAATTTCAACATAAATAATATTTTAATACATAAAACTTAAATTCTATAATAATAGTGTTTTATAAATAATTTTTTGATAATATTAAAATTAATTTTCATCACCCATATAATTTTTATTTTAATAAAGGTTACCATATTTTAAATCATATTTAAAATATTTGGTAATTAATGTACATTATTTATTAGATATAAAAATTAGCTATTGATGATAAAAGTGAAATCTCTATGGTAAAATAAAATTAATGTAAAAGGGGATTAATCAAGTTAGAAATACTAAAATCATGTTTGAACCACGTTTGAATATGAATATTTGTGGTATTAGAAATTTTACACCTTTACCCTATCAATTATTTTCTATTATTGAATCCAATTGAATTTAATAGTGACATTGATATTTATGTTACTAAAAAAATTCCACTACCTTTACTTATAAATGGAAATAACCTCCACACCATTAATCCATACAATAAAATTCATTATAAAAAAACATTTCCATAGTCTCCTCTAATCTATATAATAATTTCATCGAAGCTCCGGTCTCAACAGAATACCACTTAATAGAGCATTGAGGAGTTACTCAAGGGAGAATATCCAGAGTCATAGGTAATAATCTAAACAAAGAACATTTATTTATATTTTTTATAACCTTCCAATAAATATTATAAATTAATGTATATATAAAATTAAATTTTTAATATTCTAAAATTTCCATATAGAGTTTAAATAATATTTGTAATCCATCATCCAAAACCATTAGGGAAAATAAAAACATCATTATGTGTATGTGAAGACTATCACCTCCCTGAATATTAGGATCAGTATTCCTTCACCGCCATAAATGTATTTTTAAAAAGTGAAATTTTGGGAATAAATATTATTTCAATAACATTTTACTTATTTTTAAAATTATTTTTATTATCAAATATCCTTTTATCCAAATGAATAAAAATAACATCAAAGTGTATGTGTGAACTACTATATTAACCGAGAAAGGTTTATTTTCTAATCAAGTATTTTATTCCATTCCTTCAATTTTAAAATATAATTCACCAATATAAATATATTTAAATAATATCATTAATATGAAATGATAATAATATTATTCAAAGATAGAATCTTCCTTAACAATACTCACAGATATATCATAGGACTTTTTTTTGGATTGATTTCATGACCAATAAAAAATATGCATTAGTTTTTATTATAGATGGTTATGAGAATTTCAATACTATAGATATAGGATAATTGAAATTATATAACTATTTATTTTTTGATTTTTAATAGAATAATATAAATCTTACCCACTATTCATATATAACCTCTAATTCATTAAACAATTTAGATACTATTTCACCAATGACTTGTTATTAAAAATCATGACTAAATATACACATCAATGTATCAATTTTTTTTAAATAAGTTTTTTTTCATAGTCCATAGTTTTATAACTCATTTATTACTAAGGAAAATTATATAATATTTGGGGTACAAACATAAAAATTTAAATTATTTCACAATCAACTTAAATCACATTGACATTGTAATGAAAACAAAATATTGCTAAATTTTTGATTTATTATTATGAAAAAATAACCTATGGATTTTAAATGTAATATTCATTAATAATTAAATAATAAATTTATAAATATTTCATTCTCTATAGTAGGATGTATTATATTTGACTAATTGGGAATAAATATTTGAGTTTAATCTATTGGGGTTAATACTCATTGTGAAATGTTATATATTTTAATCCATCAAACCATTCTAGATGGTCATATATTTATTTATTTCCATTCATGTCTTATAAAAATTTTTTATTCATATAATGGGGTATAAAAATCAAATTCATCTTTCATTTATTTTATTTTTTTTAATTTTTAAAAATCTTTTAAGGGGTTTTCAATGATCTGATTTATTTTCATGGGGTTAAAAGCATCCTCTTTTGAAATAATCACTAAATATTTGTTCAATCCAATATTCTTATATTTAAAACTTCATTTTACATTTTAATAATTGAAAATTACCATAATATATTAAAATAATATCATATGGTGTATTTATAAATATTTTAATGTATAACCTCGTTTATAAAAATTTATATATTCATTATTGTCTATTCATAATCGATATTAATGTTCTCCAATAATTTCAATGTTATTACACAATATTTTCACCCAATTTTCATAATTCTTTTAATTTTTCTACTAATACTTACACATTTTAAAAATGAATATATATATATATATATATATATATATATGAGATGGGTTTTCAATCTAGGTATTTTAACATATTAATAATGGTTTCCTTTCAAAACAAATTTTTTTTTATTCTAATATTATTTTATCAAGAAAAAATTCATATCACTTCAAGGATCGATTGTTTAGTATCCTTTTTAAAAAATATTTGTTTTTATGGTTTTTACCACACCAATTTTATAGATACATTCAAAATTTTCTCATTACATCAATTTCAATATGATGGTAAATATATGTTTTTATAGACTCTATTTGTCTATGGATTCCATTTTCTTTTATTCCATTAAAATGTTGTCTAAAATATTGATTCTTTATAATGAAACACCCACTAAAATATCATATTCTATTTATATTTTTTTGTTTTTTAACATATTGTATCAATTTAAATTCATGATCCTATATCATGTGATAACATTCAAAAAAATTTATTTAAAAAAAGTATTACCCATTATTCTCAACATGCCCTAATCATTTAAATATTATTATATAATGATATAAACATATTCTATATTTTTATGAATTATTCTAAAATATTTATTATCATATAACTCATCTATTCCATGGGTTGATAATTATTTAAGGAATTTATGAATATTCTTTACTGTGGAAAACTTATGTCTATAAATAATATGATGAGACAAGTGGGCCATGAATTTGGTTCCCTCCAAATAATTTTTTCATTCATTATATATCTTGACAGTATATGTACATTATTATGGTGTGATCATGATCCCCTAGTTGTCTCTATAATCTATGTGATGATTGTCCTATGAGTGAACCTTATATTTCACATTTGTTTTTAATGTTTTATTATGCTCACTATATTATGTTGAAATAACTATAATTTTCTTATGATAAAATCATAATGTAAGGATATTGGGTATTATTTCATTATAATGTGTTTATTATTCGTGAGTATATCCACATAACCATATATTAGTCATTTTATTGAAAACTATATATGATTTTTGTCTACAATGAATAAAATTTTTATGAATTTTATATCACTACTTATTTATTAATTTTTTACATTATAGAAGCATGGTTTATTAAAACATATAAAACAACCCAATGTCCTCTTCTATGTTATAATGTTTATAGTGGAACATGATTGAAATCATTAATGATGGGAACATATTTTGGTGTCAATTGTTTTTTCTATTGATGGTTTTTTTAAATTGGTGGGTTGTTGTTTATATAGATGTGGTGAAATTATTGATTGATGAATTTAACTTAAAATTTTAATGATCATTTGCATGTGTTAATTTTAATGAATGTAATTTTAGGATATCCATGATCATTCTAATATTTTATTTAAATTAACACCCACTTCGCAAGTCAATTTAAATTGGAATTATCAACTATTGAGGCCACAATAGAATCCCAAAATAGTATAAAATATCAATTAATAAATGTTTATAGAAATTTATTTATGTTTCAATAATACATTAATATATATCCTAAAACAAGGCTGTCATTAATTCTTGATATATTATGTTTTAAAATACAAAATGATATCCAAAATAATATTTAACAACCATATGTTCACAATCACTATGAATCCCAAAAATTATGAATCACCCCAATGGTTGAAATAATAAACAATTTATATGGTTATTAATCTGGTATATTTTTTTTATTTTAATGATTTTGATGAAGAATAAAATTATGATGATAAGAATGAAGTTTATAACAGGGCACACATAGGAACAATAGAGAATGATATACACACATTTTAAATTGAATCAAAATTTAGAACATAAAAATATTAATTCCGATGGATTTAATTATTTTAATACTATTAACATTACACATATTTTTTCTGATGATAATATGAGACGATGGTGAGGTGACATCCCTTAAAATTTTATTTAAATTACAATCAATCATATATGATTACAATTGAAAAATATTTTAGTAAAACAGAATAAAGGAATGTGGAATGATTTATCAAGTTGAAAAGTTAATTTTGATGGTCCTCCATGGCCTTTTGAAATTATTTATTCGTGAAAAGTATCTTTAAATGTTCTGAATTTCCAACCCCCTACACTGATAGGTTTTGTATCTTTTTGATGAAAAATAGAGGGGGTTGTTTTATTTCAAAAAATAACTTTCATGTTTTTAGAAATAATTAAACATGATGGTTGAATAATTATGGAAATAATCTTTTAAAAATATCTGGGTATTTTTATTGATTGTCTTCCCTCCAATATTCATAGCCATTTGACCTTTTAGTGAATGTTATGGAATTTTTCCAAAATCATTTTCAAATGTCTAGTTTTATAAAAAATTTCAATTTCCACAGTATTAATTATTATTATAAACCTATTTTGGTATCATATAAAAACCATTAATTAAAAAATTATGGAAACAAAATCATCAATTTACTCACTCGAAATTATAGTTAAATTGGGATATTATTTTGGGAGAAGGGTGAATAATTTGGGGATAATCCAAAATACTAGATTGAATTGTGGGTTGGGAATTCAATCCTATATTTGGAACAGTATTAGTTATGATGGGACATAATTTTTCTCAAATATTTATTTTTATATAAAATGATATATTATGGATTTTAATCATACTTCAGATTCTGGATTTAGTTCACAACTTATATCATCAATGCTACTCTTGCTTTCACCCTATAATTAATTGGCCATCTTGTGTGGTTCATGTGTCCCTTCAAATTTCTGAATTTTTCAATGATCTAGATGAATGGTTTTTATTAATTGGCCTATGGTAGCATAAAAAATAATAATCACACAACATATATAAGTATGGTAGTAGTAATTATTAAAATAATAAATTTAATCTAATTAAGAATGATTTAACCAATGATGAAAGATTATATTTTATATCAAAATAAGATAATTACAGAGAAATTATGAACATTTAATTTAAATTTAATAACGGGGTAGAAATAAAATGGCGAACATGTGAATAAGATCAATTCAACAAACCTAGTCATGGGTATATCCCCATGTACAATATACAAATAAACCTAACTAAATAATTTTCACTCACCAGAAAATGTTAACTTGTTTTTAACCAATCAAGGGGGTCTTGACTAGTTCACTACTTCATAAATAATCCAACCACAATTTTTTAATAAAAAATTCTAGAAAAAATTATTTTTATTATTCAATCTTCATATTTTGAAATTATGGTACACAAATTAAACTCCACTGATGATGATGTAAATTTATTAAAGGAGGTTTAATCATTCACAATAAAAAATTGAACATCATTATGTTTTCTAACAGATATCATCTTTTTTTACCTATTATAATGCACATAAGAATAAATTGTACTTTTTAGGTTTTTTCAATTTATTTATGACTATTGGAACATATTATTCAAGATATTGAAAAATAGTGGCAGAACAGCAACATGAGAAAGGGAGATGCCTGATTAATGAATGGAGACATATAAGGAGATGGGAAATCTTATTTACAAGGTTATAAATTTTTCTATAATTTCTTGGTTGATATATATAAAATTATAATACGATGACAATAAAAAGTATGAAAAAAAATCCCCCAACAACACATGTAACGATGAATGAAGTGTTTTTTCTTTTATTATTAGATGTTTTTTGTCAGAAATGTAACATAAAACAATTATAACACACAAATATTTATTCCATTTTTATCACTTCATGATATTAATCTCAATTTTTATAACAATATCAATGTTTGGGGAATATTTATTTCGAACTCGTCCAAGAAACCACCCATTAAATTTTCATTTCTGGTTTTTTTGTTAAATATCATTCAATATTTAACACTTTTTAGTAAAATTTGTACAAAATGAAATAAACATAAATCCATTTCCAAAAATCAATGAATGAAAATGGATCCATTAATCATAAATGTATAAATCCCCTCAAAAATATGATGACAAATTGTAAATAGAAAAAGGATACAAAGAATAAAATCCATTCCCCCAATCCAAAATTTCAAATATTCGTGCAATGAAATTCTATATATTTCATAGGAAAAACGAATTTTTTTTCTTAAAACGATGTTATATGAAACAATTCTCAAAGGATTGAAGGGATTTTAATAAATAGTGTTAATGTAATGGTAACGGGAAGCCATTGGTGTATTTTATTATCATGTGGCTTATAAAATAATTTTATCATTATAATACACACTAAAGTATGAAATTCAAATCAATGATAAAGAAAATCAACACTCACAATCAAAATGGAAAACAAATAATATGAAATCATTGTGGTTTGTGGAATTGGAATGAATGATAATTTTCATAGTCACATTTGTGGAAGACTCTTTTTCAAAAAAAAGAATTGTTCATTAAAATTATATTAGTCATGAAACAAAAATGTGTATCAAATATTATTGTAAAAAAACAACATGTTTGAGATGAAGAAATGCTTTCTACTTCAAAATTTTTTGTAAAAAATTAAAAAATTTGATGTGGTGTAAATTTTTATCTTTTATTTTTATTATTTTTTATTATTTTTTAATTTTGGAAGACACAACATCATTATAATTAAAATGAAATGGAGGATGAATAATGTAGGAAAAATTAAAAGAATATTTTATAGTATTATAAAAAGAAAAATAATGATATGGAAAGATATATAATGATAAAGAGATATAAGGGTAGAAAAATAAAGACAAAGAGTTAAATGGAATGATTATCCCCTAGTTTGGATTTCAGGGGGTCTCCATATCCCCCCAACAATTGGTCAGTGGAATTTGATGCCATTATTGTGGGGTGTTTCCTCGCATGGTTATTATTTAAAAAATTTATAATAACTGTGATTTTTTTTGGGAATAGGAGTCATGGACATGTACTTCCCCTAGTTGGTAAATATTAGTATTATTAAAACGACATTCCTAATAAAAGTTAAGCACAACTAGGTGATGCCAAAATCAAGAAATGAAGAGAATTACATTTTCACCATGATGGGGTACATTTCAAAAGATGTTTTTTCATGGAGTACAATAGTTTTTTATTTTTATGGATGTTAATTATCATAATAATCAACTAGAAGCTCCTCTAGTTTAATCTAATACAATAATATCTATTCACCAGATTTTTTAGAACAAATTTGTTTTTGTAATCAGAGTAAAAATGACTTATATTTGATTTAAGTTGGTAATGAGAATGATTTACCAAAAATCATTATAAAGGGAGACATACAAATGGGAGCATTATAGGTGGTGTTATATGAACAAATATTCTGAATAATTCTTCCAGGATATACTTTTCTTCTGGGCTTAACAATTATCCAATGCGCTATTTTCACTTCAATTTTGGAAGGTTGAACCATTCCATTTTTTGGGGGTGATATAAATTTTATGTTTTACATATATAACCATTATTTTTCAAATGGGATTTATTGGTATACTTATATCAAGGGGTTTTTATGTCACTAACATGGATACATGTCATTCTAAATCGATGGAAGATGTGGGTTTTTAAGAACTCACTAAAAGTATTATAATAATCCAATATAGTATTTTTTATCCTCACCCCGCCTGGAAAATAATCAACCATATGTAGGATGCATGATAATATATTAGAAATTTTCATAGTCTAAAAAAATCAATTCCAAAAACATCAAGGACCTCATATATGTTTTTAGGGCTTTTGATTCATTTTATTTGTTTTTTAATATTTACCAAGAAATTGGGTTTTGTGGAATAATTGAAATAACTCATGTGAGTCCTTGGTGAGTGAAGGCTTGGAGAATGGCTATTAAAGGACCCTTTTGGAGGTCCATTTTGGTACTAATTGGAAACTACCTAGAATTGAGAAGAATAATTCTAATATCGATGAATTCTTATCATCATCCACAAATATCCTAAAAACCTCGTTATCTATAATTTTCCAAATATTATTATTTCCCCAAAAATGATATTTTGAATAAATTTTCTACATCACTTTTTCATTTGAACAATATTTAGGATAAACCCTATCAAATTATTAATTATCAATTGTTCCATACTGTGTTAATAATGAGGTGAGTTATGTGAGGTGTTTAGAAGAAATTCCAGTATCAATGATATTAGAATTAATTGATCGTGAAATTATACCAAGGCGATTACCTATTGGGTTTCTATTTCCAAGTCTATATTTGATCTCCGGGAAAGAACCTTATAGAAATTTAATCTTTATTTATATACATGATTTAGAATCAGTTTTCATAAATAATAACGTTAATGTTGTACAGTTTATAAAGAAGATTATTTTGTCACATAATACATGGGGAAAAATTTTATCAATAGAATAGGAAATATCTAAAATATCTTATTAAGTAATTTTATTAAAATACTTAGTCATTCTAGTGATTCTGGTGACTAATATATGAAAATTTTAAATTTTCTATCATATATTACCATGACCGTACCAACTGTCCCTATTAGAAACATCAAACAACGATTTATAGCGTAATAATGAATTATGGGGTTTGATTAATGTGGAAGATGTAGAAAATGAATTAAATTCCTCCGAGTATCTCATAAAATCATCATAAAAATTGAATTTGACGTCACTATGGAGTATTTGAGTGAGTGGGATGGAAATTATAGTGATTTTATAGATGAATCCCTAATAAAAACCAGAATATACATGAAATGATTGGATTTTTTCAACAAATTTCTGTTTATGATGTTATTTGATAACTTATATCAGAACATAAACAACAAAAATATACTCTTGATAAATTACAGGAACATTAGAAATCTGATTATATTCTATTATGATACTTTTTTCCAGATTCAACACAAGGTTACATTTTAATCTATTTTGTAAGATGAGAGAATGTGACTATTATAATGATTAAAATAAATTATCCTCAATAAAAAATTAATCCTTGAAGTCGAAGAAAAAGTTCTCAATGAATTCAGAATATATTCTCATCATATACCTTTGTAATGTTATATGAGAATGTGAAATTTGAAAATTAATTCATCAATATGTATTTGATCCAAATGGGCAAGTGATGTTTTTTTCGTAGTCTTTAGGTGTAATTGGGATTTGGATGTAGTTGGTGTATACAACTATAAATAAGTAATGTGTATTTATTTAAAATATTTTTATAATTCTTTAATAAAATTTAAGTGGTAGGTTAACTTTTCCTATTTCTTAATTATATTTTAGATAATTTACTTGCACATTAAATTTATTTTATTTTCAGTTCTGAATACCTCTTCATGTTCCTTTGGTACCACATTTATCTGACACTTTATAGGGAAAACATGAATAAGAATAACCCATTTTGTATTCAAAATTGGTTATATTATATTATCTTAAAGGTTTATTTTGATATCTTCTCTAACTAACTGACTAAGGGGTGATTGAGTCTTAATTGAGAGTTTTTGATTGGTTAGGATGATTTTTCTAGACATATGTGATTAATTAAAAGGGCTTGGTTGATGCCTATAATATCATCTACAGTCCCTCCTAAAGCCTTTTGTTTTAACATAACACATAAATAAATTTGTCAATACTTATTTTCGGTTTCTTTATTTTAGCTAATGGTAATATAATATTGATCTTGGAAGTAATGTGCATCCATTGGTTGTGTAGAACGAGGTTTTAGATCAATCTCAACAATCCTTTTTGGGCTAAAATATATTAATATAATAAGGGATTAAATTTTTATTTTATACATTATCCTCCATCAATTCTAATATGTAAAATAATATATTAGTGTTTATATTTTATTCAAAATAGTTTTCAAGATTCTTTATATTTATAGAGTCTATTAATTAATGGTAAACATAGAATATTGAATTTATAAATTCACTAATAAGGGTGAAAATTCACAACATAATCTTTCATTAAAAAATTATTGACATCATGGAATAAGGTTCAATAAACTCAAAGAAATTTTTCCATAAACATTGATTTATAATTCAGAGTGTTCCTTTGATTTGTATCATAATGCAGGAAGAATATTGAACTATAATAGATGATCACTAAATTCAATAGATAAGATCTCCACAAAGACATCAATTTTAGATCATGATATCTTGATAAATTATATTAAAAGAATTTGGGGTGATCAAGAATAATATGTATCACATTACATTTCAAATACATAGAAATAAACTGGAATGATAAGACCATTAACCCAAAAAATGAATTCCCCATGTATATCCACACTATTGTTAGTGTTTTAATTGTATAACTCAATGACCAGACTCATTATTTTTAATAGGCCAAGAACAATACTATAGAAGATGGATTATAGAATAAAATGTAACAAGGATTACATTTTAATTGGTGTATCATAAAACTTGGAACTCCCAAATTTTAATGGAACTGTATATAACCCCAGATCATTGAACATCATGGGAATATACCGATGGGTTGAAACATTTCCAATGGTCCTAAGATATATATTTTAGGTGAAATATTCCATATGAAAATTTTATTTATATGGATTTATTAATGAAATATAAGATGAAAATATTGACTTCAAAACAAAGAAACATGTTAATAATTTCAAAATTAGTATTAATTGGATTATAATGCTTAGACATTAACTGAGGAAGAGTAAATGGGTTTTCTAGAAGAATGGGAGGAGGTGAGGCAGTTGTGTCATTGTAATTTTTCTTTTTATTTTATTTTTGTTTCTCAGAATTTAAATGTCTTTTTTTATTCATCAATTGGAATATTAATTTTTTCTATTTTGAAAGTCAATTTCATTTACAATTATCGTGGTATTTGGAAATGGTTTATATAGGAGTATGAAATAATGGTATTTTTATTGCTGATCATGGAGGGATGAATGTTGTCCAAATTGGATTCATTTTTTTGGCCAGATTTTTTTATTGAGGAATGATCTAAAATATACCATTCATGTGGTTTCTTAATATAATATCCATGTACTACATTGGGATTCCATTTATTTGGGTTCTTTGGAAACAGATTGGATTGGGCAGGGAACTATGAAGGCTCAATATGATAGTTGAATCTAGGTGGTGGAGGAGGAGGATTTCACCTCGGGGGTTGAGGAACAAAATTATATGGTTTTCTTATGTTACTAAAACCATGAGAATATTATTCTTGGTATTGATTGTGAGGAGGGAAATCTAGGTTATTGGGATATGAAATTACGATACCTCAATCATGGACGATCTTTCTAACTAATGTTTTAGGTAGGAGTAATTGGATCATTGTGGTAATGGAATGAGTTTTTAACAAATATCAATGGGTTTTTAGGGTTTTTCATTTTCTAGGACAATTCCACATTTATCTCCATTGGCCTAGTTTAATCAATTTTATTATCATATAA
This sequence comes from Viscum album, assembly GCA_963277665.1. Lineage (NCBI taxonomy): Eukaryota > Viridiplantae > Streptophyta > Magnoliopsida > Santalales > Viscaceae > Viscum > Viscum album. Next base: position 527,756,852 of record OY728121.1, on the reverse strand, counting down.
TTTTGGGGCTCTTTTAGTTGTTCATGCATGTGAGGTGTAGATTAAAATTTTTTTTATAGAACTGTGGAATGTATATTTTGTTTTAGGGGTTGGGGATGTAGTGGTGTTGAGAATATATCCCATAAGACTAGTGATCTCTCTTAACAACTATGTCATCTTATTAGGCTCTATGTATTGATTCTATTATACATGTTTGACTTGAGAATGTGATTGATCAGGGAACTCCTATGTGTTTGAAGCCATTTTTCATCTGAGATATCATTTACTAGTAGTTAGTTTCTCAACAAGAACCTCCACCACCAATGGAATCGACAACTTTTCTCTCTATTTTCAATAAAAAAAATCAGATAATTATTGGATAAAATATTTATTGTGGTTTATATGTTTTGGTAGAGTTTCCAAAATAATTTTGAATATATCCTAATACTCAAGGAGTGATTTATTTGAAAAATTATAGATTCCACCGACTTCCTTGAAAATAGTATTTTATCGAGAATCATATATGAATACAAATATAAAGAGATACTTATAATCATTATAGAAATTTTTGTATCTAGGAGAGAGTTCATCGAGTCCTGATTTGGTATATTATTATATGGTGTATAATATTTCATGAATGTTGATTTATTCTTCAAAAAATCATTGAGGATTCATGGTAGATCACACCAGTTGAAACTATTTGAGGTGAAGAATAGTTTTATCACTATATATTTCATGTAAATGAGGTAGAAGATGAATCAATATAGATTTTATTTTGATAACTACCTCAATGTTTGTATATTAAAGGCTAAGGTGTTGGTCATTTTTATATAGTGGATAACATTCTTTTTGTGTTAATTACTCGATATTGGATATATCTAGAATGATTAGATGTGAAATTAATGTGTCTTAAGTGGTTTTATTATGCCATATTTATTTGATATTATGGATAATAGATTTTTTATATCATGGTTAGACAATTATTATTGATTATTTATAAAGAAACATGTCATTCACAAAAATTATAAAATGATATAGAAGGAGGATTTTCATAATGTTTTTCCATAAAATTTATTTATCTAGAACATGGAGGATTTTCCTTAGTGTTTTCATGATTGTTTTTTGTTTTGTAAATTATTATTATTATTATTATTCAAATAAAAATAATAGGATAATTATTGCACCATCCTAAAAATAATGTGGTTTGAAGAATTGATTCTTTTCCATTATAAAACATTCAACAATATAGTTCTCTGATATAATGCATATAGTGGTTCTTGGGTCAAATTCGGTAATTGATCTTTATTTTTGGTTAATATTTTTCTCTATAGTCAATTTTAATGATGTAGGTTTCTATAGATATTTGTAGAAATAATTTTATGATGAATTCAATTTAAAAAGTAAAAAAAAATTAGGTTTATTTCATTATTAGAGATTAAATATTAAGACATCATAGATAATTTCTATATATTCAATTAAATTGATACACACTACACATGTTAATCATTATTAGAATTACAAAATATTGAGGATTTAATCCATGTCTGAAATAGGGTACAGATCATAAGCAATACTTATATTTGGATGTCTCTTTAGGTTTAAAAAATCTATATAGTTCATATTTTTTATCCAATAATATCATTAATTTATGAAAACTTATGATTTAACATATACAATGTTAACCAAAATTATATTTATGGACCCAAAATAACACATTCACTTAACATCCAAAAAATATGACTCACATAATTGATGATTTACTCGCCTATTAAGATGGATTTAAATATGGTTCATGATGGTTATGGGGATGAGGTAAAAGAAAAATATAATTAGTGAGACCAAAAAGTGGTTTTCAGAGCACAATCACATGAAGTGAAGAATATTGAACACAAACAATGGGGTGAATCAGATACTAGAAGAGGGAGTCATTTCCTTTGGTTGATTTCAACGATTTTATGAATATTAATATTCAAAAAAATATGATGGATGAGAATAAAATATTATAATGATACATTCATAAAAAATAAAATAGAATTAAAATATATGTAATGTGATTACCCATGAACACATTTTATGTACATAATAAAATTTAATGATGAATTGTTTCTCTATTAGAAACAAGTGTTTATAAAAAAATATAAGCAATTTTTTAAGGCTATGGTCATACTAATATATCCTCCCACGTTTTGATAAGAAAACCCATTTAATTGTGAGGATGTGTTTCTATTTATATCAAATTTGAGTGGACCATTTTCCATTAAAAAAATTACCGTTATCTTGACTATTAAAAAATTATGAAATAAAATACATAGAAACTCATTTCCTAAAAATTATATATAATGATATTTAATTATTACACTCCAAATTTTTAATCTATTTGATTTATATTGCAACTATTGTTGTTGTTTTTTTAATCCATCTGATGTAATCAATGTTTATCTTGAATTATCCAAATTCCACATTGTGAATGGGTTTTTGGATAAAACGAATGCCTCATATCCAAAAAAAGTATTCTACAACTATGGAACCTATATCATGATTTTCTCGACAAAAAATTTCCGTACGATAACATGTTCTGAATTTTGAGGAGACTTAATAAATATATCCAATTTTTAAATCCTATATAGAATTGATGGATGAACATTATTGATTTGATTGGGACCCATATTGGATAATATGGGACATAAAATATTTATACAAAATGTGTTTGGATCTCTACAAAAATATTTTCGATTTTAAAAATATGTGTGCTTTTGTATTGAGGATAAAAATTCAATCATCATTGATGGACTTGTTTTCTAAATTGATTCAGCGGGCCTGGTTTTTTGGATCATATGTCCCTTTAAATATATTAATTTTCCAATGAACCATTTTGAATATTATTACTTATTTGAATAAGGAACTAGAAGAAAATAATATTTATATTTAGGTATGTATGGTGGTATTTATTATTAATAAACTAAATGTAAATGAATCTTGACTAATTTACGCAATGATCAAAAAAATAGTTAATATTAAAACATAAGAATTTCACAACAATAACTCACTTTTACATGAAAATTAGTAATAGAAGTATCTAATTTTTTTAAAATTTGTTAGTAAAATCATTGGGTTTTTTATGAGATGTATTATGATAGATTTGTATTTTTGTAATAAGGATCAGAGAGTTTTATGGGTGAAATTTAAGACATGTTATTTTATAAATAATATTGTTTGAAATGACCATTATATATGTTAAACATGTCTTTTGTTATAATATTTTTAATTATAGTCCATCCAAATACAACATACATATTAATACATAGATTTTAATTGTTTAATAATTTTTTTGAAATCCATTTCACAATATTTGTATGAGTAATGAGTTCATATACAATGCAATTATTTAATATCACATGATATAATCAAACATTTTAAATAAAACCCAATTTCTATAATTATATATAGTCATTAAATAAAAAGAGTATTGGAGGTCCCCCCACAAATCTCAAACTTGGCCTTTCTAGTCAACTAATTCCACCATTAATAATATGTACGGAAAACCAAATCTTTCCCATTTAATCCTTTGGTCAAATTTTGAAACCTTTACCAAATAAAATAAAGTATAGGTATAGACATGTAACCATTGTATTCACGAAGGATCATATATGATTTATTTTATTAATCATATATAACATCCACTACCCCAAAAAAATGATGAATATCTTAGTATACCATCATTATAAAATAAATTTAATATGTTTTCTATAACTGATGATAAATTTAATTTCCATAACAGAATGCATGGAAATAGTATACAAAATATGAAATTCAAGAATACCTACCTCTATAAGATTTTTCAACTAATAAATTTCTTATATTTATGAAGCTAACACCCATAGATTATCCTTCCAATTACTTATATGGAAACATGGACATGCTTCAATAATCTAAAAATAATGAAAAAAATTATATCCTAAAATATATATTTTAATAATATTATATCTGATAAATTCCACACTAGTGACATAAATCGATATTTTTATTGTATTTAGAATGGAAATCAAAAAATTATAAATGGAATACCCTCATATGGAAGAAGTAAATATTCGATCCTTTATAGAAAACATATATTATAATATATTATGCTTTTTATTTATATGTTTTCAGAAAAAAATAATAAGATGAAAAAATATATTATTTTGATATTGAGGATTCCTTACTGAACATACCCTATAAATGAAATTAATACTTTCATGTCATTGTTAATTAATTATTTGATACAATTATGTGGGGGGAAATATCAATGTGATCAATTAAAATAACGTGGTTTTTATTCAATTTCATGATTTTATAATGTTAACTATAATCCATTTCCCCAAATATGAAATATTTTCTAGATTTAGATTAATAAAATATATATCAGGTTCCAATTCAGATGAAGGGACTTAATATTATCAACTAAAAATGTGAGATATCATGTATATGTAACAAAATGGCTGTGTTAAAAAAAATCGGTAACAACTATGTTTCATCATATGGATTGTGGTGAATTTCCCATAAACCGGGGTAGAAATCCAGTTCCATTATATCAAAAAATATTCTATTGTAAATTATTACATGCATACAGATAGTATAAACATAAATGTTATATAGATGGTTACCTTGAATTGCTTATCTATATATTAGGATTAGATGGACTATATATGTTCTTTATTAAGAATACAGATATTCTTATTGAGCATAAAAATAAAAAAATAAGAATGAAAATATATATAAACAGAACATAAGCCATATAAAGCATGTAATATAATATAAGTAAAATCATATTATATGACTATGAACATATTGACTGCTAACATTGAAAATACATACAATCACTATAAATAAAATAAATAGACCCTACAATAATGTAATATAATAAACCATCTTATGACCCATAGTCACCATCATAAATAACTAGTAAAGGTTGAAAATAAAAATTTAACCCAATCATGAGACGTTTTCCCTTACCCATTTTCAAAATATTGTAAAACAATGTGTTCATATACCTGGGCATTTTCAGGGTGTGATGAAAGGTCAAGTATGATACCACTATCAAACTATATAACAAACATCAAATTAAAAAGATTTATTTATGGCCTGAAATCATAATTTTGGAAATTAAATTTCATTTAAGAAAACAATAGTTTTAGAGAACATGTTACAAAATCGTTTTCATTTTTGAAATAACACAATATTCAATAATTACAATGTACATTCCATGTCGAAAATATAACTGATATAAATAATTAAAATAACTAATATTTTCCTTGTAAATATGCTTTAAAACAATAATAACTCAAAAAAATAAAATACAGGTGGAAATATGTCACGACGATATCCCCATAAAGTGTACCCCTCCTAGGATGGAAATATGATAATAAAGATAATGACCCCTGAGTCCTACGTCCAGTATGCCCCGAGTTGTTGACTATTACCAAGGGAATAGTAAACACAGAAAAGGGTGGAATTAATCTCAAAAATAACACATTAGAAAGAGAGAGAATAGATAGAAACCACAAACTCCAAATGAGAAAGAAAATAAAATAAATCCCAAGTACACATATGAAAATTCATTCAAAACTACTCCAACTAAATGGGGAAAACATCATGTACACAAAATAATGAAAAAATAACAGCGACCACGATGCCCAAATAGCTCATGTGACCCCAAGCTAATAGAAATCATCTTAATCTAAAAATATATCTATGTGACCAATAAATAGTTTATATATACATTGGATGAGTATAATAGTATACTCAATAGGATCTACCCTGTATCCTCTCGTGTAGTTGTAAAAATTATTGCCAAACCACAGTGAACAACAAGTTAAACTAACTCATAACCTAAATAGGTATATTATGTTCTCCTCCTCAACATGGATACTCCCATCATGTAACACATACAAGTGTATATAATATAATATAGAATATCAAGGGTATCCCTCTCCTTCATCCCCAATATTTTGCGGCTTTTACCCAACGTTGCACATCCTAAGCATCTCTCTCCAAAGAGGCATGCGTGCAGACACATGGGTGAAGCACCAAAACATGACCCTCGTGCAACAAAATCACCATGTACACTTAAGATAAGTGACCAAGTTGTTTCTAGGAGCCACCATAGCTATCATAACATGTATCATATGTCGTTTATTAAACATAAATCCATTATAGACCATACACATTGTATGGTTACTCAAGACATCATAGAATATATATGTTATACCTATAGTACTCCATAGGAAACTATATCCGGAATATATGTGTGTAAATAACCACAATCCATTACACCCCTATACACACATATATGGGGAAAAATAACCACAATTCCAACCAGGAATGTAACCACCAATTGTTTAGAGCGGGGCAAAAGGTGGTAGTCACCCATCAACCAGAATGTTGGGGGAAACAAATTGTGGCTCAAGATCCTTGTCTTCTTTGATTCCCTAACTTACAGGGTTAAGATGCAATTAGAAACATGAAATTTGAATAATATACTATATCTAACAAGAACACTATGGCCATAACTAGACTTATGATCAAATATGGAAAATACCACTTGGATTCCTGGATGTCTCATCTGAGACTATGTATCTTATAAGCACACAACCATTTAAATTGATTTCTTACATTACATCATTCACTTTTTATCAATTGAAATTTAGGTTAATTAATTCATTAAAAATTAATTAACCACTAACAATTTCCACATTATATTTCATTATCATCACACCCAGAGTCCAATATCACTTAAAAATTGTATCCTCATCATTGCATCCCAGCAAACTCCAATCACATTAGTTAACATCATTTATTCAATTATTTATTTGTAGCATTTCCTACCCATATTCCCAGGAATTCTATATAAACATTCTATTCTACTAAACACAATTTTGTTAAACACGTTGAGTAGGGGACCTTCCCATTGAGTCTTTTCTACATATAGAAAGAGAAGAGACCCATCCTTGTTTGAGAATATAAACACGAAAAGAATGTGGAATAACCCTCGTATCATTGCCCATTTTGGGAGACGGTTTTGCAAGACTAGATACCTTTAGAAGAGGGGAATTTATTGATGATAAACAACCAATAAGATTCAGAAAGCATACAATCATTCATATCCAACCCATTTCTTCATCCCCGGTGTCCTCCCAAACATCTACATGTATAAACCGACGCATCACGCCTCTTTAGGAGTCATCTTCATCCAGAACTAGTAGGCCACCTAGTACCAACATTTCAAAAAAGCCACCTAGTCTCACATTATAACACAAGAAGCATGAAAACAACCTTCATATCAATTGGTCTCTAGGCCCTTAAACAAGAATGATGTTAACTCATGACCCTATAAGTTATTAGTTTTTATCAAGAAAATAGTCCTCTAATCCATCATGGATTAACCAATTTATTATTTTTAGGTTCGAAATTCAGGAAACCTAACCAGTAAGCTATCAGAAGAAATTATCCATTCTTACATCATTAATTTGATTAACATAAAATTAAAACAACTACCATAAAATCCATTCGTTTTCCTCTTTATCTTTAGCCAAACAATTGTCAATTAATTCTGGCATGACTTTTTTTACCAGTTTCCATCATGAACAAATATTAAAATAACAAAAACATAGATATCACACTATCTAGGAAAACAAGGATCAATAAAATATGATTGATATAAATTTATTTATTTGGATCAAATATTTATTATGTCAATTCAATTATGACCTAGTGGGATAAATCATGCTAACTCTACATTTTCACTTAAAATAAATGGGAATCAATGAATCCCCTACAAAAATCGGTTGTTGACGTTATTTATACGAGTACGAGGAACACAATGGGTTATGATGTCCTCGCCCCTAGATAACATATTTCATAGATTGTTTTATACTACCTAGTTGTACAAAAAACATAGGGGAACCATTCCAAGGTGGAATGTTTGATCACACCACTCTTACTGAAAGGAATGGAATGTTCGAGTGTCTCACACCAAAGAACAAGGAGGAAGAACTAGGTAGGAAGATATCTCATCCATTTAGAAGATTTAACAGAGTAGAAATTTAAGAGAAATTGGATATTTAATTAAAAGATGATGACATTAAGACACATAGTTTGAAAAAGTAAAAGGATCTGGGTCCTTAAGAAAAATTAATATAGGAGTTACATCCTTTGAATCAGCATTAGAGTCCTTCAAAATGGCATTAAATGCATTTTAAATCAAAAGAAAAATTAAAGGGGATAAAAGTAGGAAGCTAGAAACACTGTTCAAGAAATCTAAATTTGGATAAGTAAATAGAGGTTGCATTTGAACCTCACTATTCTAGAAACACTGTACACCCTACCGTTATGGAAACATAGTTCACTGTACCATTATGGAAACACTATACACCCTATCTTTATGGAAACACATCACACCCTACCATTATGGAAACACATTACACCCTACTGTTTTGGAAACATAGTATACCCTAACCTCATGGAAGGACTATACACCCTACTATCTAGGAAACACTTAACACACTACCATTCTGGAAACACATTACACCCAACCATGTGGGAGACATTGTTGATTTAATGTTACCATTTTACTATTCAAAGATGGTTACAATGGCACTATTTAAATAAGCCTTCTGATAACACTGTTCACATAAGGTTACCATTTAACTATTCACCTAATGAAATCATTACACTGTTCACCTATGGTTACTATTGCACTACTCACCTAAGGCTACAGTTGACACTATTCACCTAAGGCTGCCATTGCGTGTTTCGCCTATGGTTATCATTACACTGTTCACCTAAGTCTACCGATGACACAGTTCATTTAAGGCTACTGATGCATTGTTTATAGAAGGTTACCGTTGCACTGTCCACATATGTGTAGTAATGACACCGTTCACATAATTCCATAGTTGCACTGTTCACCTAAGGGAACCGTTGAATAGATCACCTAAGGTTAACATTTCACTGTTCACCGAAGGCTACTAATGAACTATTCATAGAACAAGAAATTTGTTAAAGTGTTGGGGATAGGACACCATAACCTCCATAAACACCTATGACACTAGATTTTCGCAAGGAATGGACGATAGAGGTCCGGACCATTACATCAGATACCTCTCAAAACATTCACATCCATGAGAATTTAAAACCAACATAAAAGGGAATAGAAAAGAATTTTGACCAATAACCCATCAAGATACAACTAAAAATAGAGCATTCCATACGAAGTAACCAAATAGAGACATCTCAAAAACACGAAATTTATATAACCAAAAATGGGACATCGATACATGAAAATAGTTAAACATCAAACAACTGTGGGTACTGAGCACGTATTTGTGACTCATGTTCCCATGTACTCAATTCAATGTCACAAATTCACCATAAGAGATTAACCAAGGGTTATAATGCTTCCGCAACACCTTCACTTTGTAGTCATCGATCTCTATAGGCACCTATTCAAAGGTTTCATCATTATCAACATTTATCTCTCCCCATTTGATGACGTGAGAGTCATCCTAAAGATAACGATGGAGCTGTGATACATGGAAAACATCATGTATATCGGTCATCTATGGGGGATGTGCTACTCGATACACCACTGATCCATCATTAGATAGCAGCTCGAAAGGACCAAAAAACCGGGGATAATGTGTACTCCCACGACCAATCCTTCACTACCCATGACAGGGAGTAACCTTCAAAAACACATTATTCCCAACATAAAACACAAAGGGTGTCCTCCCTTGATTGGCATATTATTTATGATGATCCTTCACTATCTTTATCTTCTCAAGAATCACCTAAAACATCTCTATTGTATTATGCACTATTTTTTGTCAAAGAATTGATGACTCACTAACCCCAGTCCATCAAAGTGGAAAATAGCAATGCTGGCCATAAAACGCTTCAAACTATGCCATATCGTTAGTGGAGTGAAAAACATTATTTTATGGGAACTCCACCAAGGGTATGTTCCTCATCCAAAACCCTCCAAAATATAGGACACAAGAGAGTCACATGTTTTCAATAGTCTGGATGGTTCGATCTGCCTGACCATCCATTTGCGGATGAAATGTTGTGCTAAGGCATAGCTGAGAACTCCAAGCATGTTGGAGACCTCTCCCCATCTTGGAGGTAAAGTGAGTACCTAGATCTTAAATGATTTTCCATTGGACTCCATGAAGTCTCACAACTCCAATACATACATCCTCAACAAAAAATCCACTGAGCTCGAATCCTTGATTGCTATAATGTGGGAAAATTTTGTTAAACGATCCACTACCACCCAAATAGCATCATGAACTGAATGAACTCTACGTAAAAAAGTAATAGGGTCTATTGAGATGTCACCCTACCCATTGAGGAACATTTAACGGATAGAGCATACAACTTGTGAAACACTGTTAGACCTTCAACTTCTGGAAGACCAAACATCGAGACACAAACATTGCTACTGCGTGATTTATCCCAGGCCACCAAAACTGACTCCTCAAGGATTGGTAGATCCTTGTAGCACCATCATGGACTGATAAATGTGTTCTATGGAACTCTATGAAACCATATCGCACATCACCAATTGAACAAATATCCTTCCATGTTACAACACACTATATTGTTCATCCTGTGTCTGACCTTCAGAGGCCTTGTCAAAAACACCTCGGTCTCTCCAGACCTCCCACTCAAGATCTCCAAACTAGGACTCTTCCACCTGCTACACCACAGATGACTACACTGTCATCTCTAAAAGACGACATCTTCCTCCAACTAGTCCCACATTAAAATTTAATTCTTACATTTCATCCATTTCCCTCTAGGAATCACCAGATTCATACACAACATCCCAATGTGACTTCTAACACAGCGCATTAGCTACATCATTCCCCTTTCTATGTGTATATGATATTTCAAAGTCGTATACCTTTATGAACTCCACACACAAATGCATTCATATAATCATGTCACGATGGGAGAAAACATACCTCAAACTCTTATGATCGGTGAAAACCAAAAAGTTCTCGTCAATGAGGTAATGTATCTACAACATCATTAAAAAACCACAACTGCCAACTCAAGATCATGGGTGGCATAGTTACGTTCGTGGGGATGCTATATCTGAGACCCATATGAAACAACTAATCTCTGATCCATCAGAACACATCCTAACACAATATGCGATGCATCATAGAAAACATCTAACATGACTCCTTCTACTGAATACAATGAACTAGATCACATACTAAGTTCTCATTTAGATAAATGAACGCAATATAACACTTATCAGTCTATATGAACACCTATTCCTTCCTGGTCAAAGCTGTCAGAGGAGTCACAACTTGGGATAAATCATCTACAAACTTTCTGTAGTACCCTGTGAGACCATGGAAACATCGCACCTCTTACATTGTCTGGAGGAATTCCTATGAAACTACTACTTCTAATATTAATGGATCCAAAGCTACTCCCTACTGGGACACAACATACCCCAAGAAATAGACTTATCATGCTCAGAACTCAAACTTCAAAAACATCCCAAACATCTAATGATGATGAGGAACTCCTAAAACAATATGTACATGCTTTGTGTGCTCCTCCTCCGACATGGAGGACACAAGTATGTCATCAATAAAAACCACCACGAACATTCCTAGTAATTCATAGAACACATCTTTCATCAATCCCAGGTACATAGCTATAACATTCGTCATTCCTAATGGAATTATAATGAACTCATAATTCTCATGATGACAATGAATAGTAGTCTTCTATATATCTTCATCTTTCACACAAATCTGATGATATCCTGACCAAAATTCTATCATTGAGAACCAACATGAACCCTTCAGTTGATTGAATAAATCCTAAATATGAGGAAGATGATAGCTATTCTTCACTTTCAAATTGTTTGACGATGATAATTGGCATACAACCGCATACTAATGTCAGACTTATTAATGAACAAAACTCTTTCACCCCACGGTGACACACTCAGCCAAACAATATTGAACATTAATAAACAATAAAGTTGTATACATAGCTCTCGTAACTCAGAAGGGGCCATCCTATATGTATACATAGAGATAAGTGATTCTCCATGTTGTAGCTCAATCCCAAACACGATCTCTCATTGGGGGGGAGGTAAATCTACAACCTCTTTTGGAAAGAAATCAGTGACTCTTCTACAACCCTATGAAATGCCAACTATTGAAGAACTAAGCAACTCAGCCTTATCTCAACCATCATGGATGATAAGTATAGAACACGCCTCGAGAAATCCAAGTGTCTCGCTCCCCAATGAACACCACAGGCTCTCCATCTGCATCGATGAACACAACATGCCTCCTGAAGCAATCAATGAGATACTACACTGAATACAACCAATACATCACGAGGATGGAATATTGTGGTTGTATTTTTTAAAAAGGGTAATCTCCCCAAGATTGGCGCTTCCCCAACAAATTCTTAAAATCTATACATACTTTATACAAGTCCTCTCGACCTCCAACTACCATTGTCAACACCAAGGGAATAGGAAGCCTCACTACATCAAGTCCTAAAGCATGAATAAGGGTATGTGATTTGAAGAAGTGTTTAAATCCTAAATCAAACAAGGAAAACACCAAGATATAAAACAAGAAAAGGGTACCTCGAAAGTTGTCTTGCTCGACTGGTGATGGCTATGCTAAATCATGAAGCTGACCATGACCTCCTACACGACCTATCGGACCATGGTGATAACCACCCCCACAGTTGTGCTCAGCTCTATGAGAATGAGGAACATCATGGTTGTGTTCTCTCCCTTCCCCATCTACCCTATTATTATCAAATCATGGTAAAACTTGATACTGCTACCTCGGATAGAACTGCCACAACGGAGGAACATGGAGACGAACACCTGGTGCACGATGAATACTCAAAATGTTCAGGAATCTCACTGCATATGACCTTGACAAATAGAAAAAGAAAATCACCTGATCTATAGGCATATGCCTGAGCAATGTTTCCAATAGAGAAATGAGATGAAGAGGGAATGAACCTGTAAAGATCCGTACAATTCATGGAAAATTGTTTCTTAATATTCTTTGGTATTTTACAAGAACGCAGTTTCAGATGGCACTTGATTATGAGGCCCGGTGTGCCCGGAATTTCTATCTGAAGTTTAGCTCGGGTACGTTCAGTGAACGAATGAGCGGGAATTCCTATCTTTTGAACCGGTGCTCAGAATCGAATTCCGAGGGCTCCGATAGAACCGCAACACTGGTAATTGCATAGGAACACCTGTTCCGGAGTTGCGTTTTCACGATTGTTGATGATAAAAATTCTGGATGTTTAATTTTTGATTATTCTACAATTATTATTTTTACTCTTATTGTTTAATCCATTGGATGGAAGTTGGGTAACTACCCAACCTCCCTTGAGAGGTTATGAGGGTGGTGGGACCCACACGAACCCCACCCCTTCATATCCTCTAACCCCCCTCAACTCCCATTAATTTTGTAAACTTAAGTTTATTAACTTACGGAATTAATGAGGTGAGTTACTGTGGAATTCAAACACTTGAATTTAAAAATCCTTGATGTGTTAATAAAATAAGTTAAGAACTTATTTTATTGCGTTGGTGATTAGTTGTTTGAGAGCCTTTGGTGAAAAAGGTAAGGATGTCTTGAGTTTTTCATTCTCATTGACGATGAACGCGAAGAACGAACGATCTCCAACGTGGAGCGTGGAGCCCTCGGAGACCGCCTTCCGTGACATCGACCTGCGACGCGACATCTTCTTCCACGACATTTTTTTTCTGCAACGTCTCTTTTCGCGACTGTTTTCTGAGACGAAATATCATTTAACGTATTCAAATCCTCGCTTCGTGACGCCAACGTTCGTTATCTCATTAATCAAGGTAGGGGATTATTTAATTATTTTTTCGTCCATGATTTCTAATTTGACGTTCTTCGTAGTTATATGACCAAATGTTTTTCGTTATCGAGAGGGGGCCGGACTGCACAAACACGGCCGACACTCCTCCTTAATACTTGTTTTATTCTTTGTGGTTGGGACGGAATGTCGTGGTGCTGTCGCACCACGCGGAATCATACAGCAAGTAATGTGCGGCGCCGTCGCACCGCGCCGTGAAGTTGAACAAGGACACGATGCCGTCGCGCCGCGTTGAAAAAAACCGAAGACACCGCGACCGGAGCGGGTCCACGGAGGAAGGGCACGATGTCGTCGCACAGCGCCAGACGAACCAAGCCACAGCCAGTTCCAGGCCGTGGCAGAGCAGGGTGACCGGCGGCCGGTTCCGGGCCGCCGGTGTCGGCGAGGGAGGAAGGACCAGCCGTCGCTGGTCCTTGTTGGCAGAACCGGCCGGCCGGTGTGGGCCGGCCAGAAACTAGGAAAACCGGGTGAATTAATTCCCCCGGTCGGCCTACAAAAACAGCCCCCATAAATGGGGGGCCGCGGTTACACCAGGGGGGCAGGCGCCCCCCCCCCCTTGCCAACGGCTCGGCCGTTGGCTGAGCTGGGCAGCGCGATGGGCGCGCTGTGCCCAGGCCGGGCCGCACCTAGCCAGGCCGCGCCGCATCGGGCCAGGCCGACCTAGACCTGGGGTGGGTCGCCCGGTTCGGGCCGACCAGGGGGGCTCGGGCCAGGTCGGTTCGGGCCCGAAACCCCCGTTTTCGGACCATCTTCGGTCCTTTTCCCATAACATGGGATACAGATCTCCGATCGACGCACCGTCCGTTGCGATTCAATCCTTGAATCGAGATGGTCGTTTTAGTATATCGCACTCAAGGTTTCGGAATACTTTGAGTTCGGCTGGGTTGGTTCGTACCCGAAACCAACCGGTCCCTCGGAGTGAAAACCCTCATATCTTAAGCTCCGGATGTCTGAATGACGTGCCGTCGACTTTGTTGGATTCCTCTTAGTGAGACAGATCTTTTGGCTTACTCCGCCTGAGATTTGGATGCAGGTGGAGTATGGTCGGGTTGGTTTTGCCTTAAAAACCAACCGGGCCCCTGGGACGAAAAAGCCAATAACTCTCAGACCGGGCATTCGATTGACGCGTCGTATGCGACGTTGAGTTCCTGTTGATGATATGAAACTTTTGGATACATCAACTCTGACTATGTGTGAGTTGATGTATCAGCCTCTCAGCTCGTGGAGCGGACCCTCCCAAATGAGCTTGCTGTGTGTGGAAACCCTAGAGTTGGTTGTGACTACTACTATGACTGTGACGACGACTGTGCATACATCCTCAGTGGATTCGACGACGACGACTACAGCACTTAGTGATCCTGTGTGGATCAGTGATACCGATCGTGTGTGGGTCTGATCCTGTGTGGGTCAGCGCTCAACGGTTCTATGTGAGCCAGCGCCTATAGATCCTATGTGGGTCTGATCCTGTGTGGGTCATTGCGGAGGTTAGTACCTATCGATCTGTTGTGTGTCTGACGACTTAGATGGATCAGTGATCATCTCTATCGTCTTGTGAATAAGTATACCTATGTGAGCTGAATCCTATTTTACTTTCCTGTGTGGATTGTGTTGTGTTATCCTGTGTGGATTTACATTTTTCTTCCATGTGTGGATTGGGTTGTACTTGGGCTCGAATGTTGGAGCCGAACGAGAATTGATGACTTAGGTATATGTATGGGCATATACCTAAGCAGTGTCGGATGTTACTTCTTGATTTACCTTTCTGTTGTGGTTTATCCTTTGTGGATACTGGGAGACCTTTGGGGGTCTCGGGGTCCCAACTGTGTAGCTTATACTCACCCCTTCACGGGTTATGCCCGCACTACATTGTGTTGGTCGCAGATGATGGACAGCGCTGATAGTGGTGGAGGCATGCGGAGCAGGACGGTACCTGGAGGTAGACCACTGGGCGGGACGTACTCGGAGCGGACGGCGAGACCTGAGGAGAAGAGGAGCTATCCGTACCCACCCTTCAGGAGGGATTTCTAGTGGACAGCTCGGTCTTGCGGCTTTACTTTTCAGTTGTTGTTTTCCCTTTCCAGTTGTACTTTACTTTCAGTTTGGGTTTCTATACTGGGCCACTTACATATCGCACTTACTCTTGTACCATCTTTTTCTTAGTGTTTACATCTACTGCTTTTTTACTCTGTGGTGTTTGTTTACTTTACAAAGGCAATGCCTTCCCTTTTTACCGAGATTTACACCTTGTTGCTAGTCGCCAGCCCCTGGCCTATGTAAGGCGGGCTTGGGGTAGTCACGGCACGGGCCCCGAGGATGGGTCATGACAAATTGGTATAAGAAGAGTTTGGTTCTACCGCATAACATGGGACTCAGATCTTTTTCTATATGAAGAAACAATGATTAGCATATTGAGTGTGGTTATCAGTCCAGGGAGTCCATTGTTGGTGTGGCGGCTAACGTATCCGTACACCAGGACCCTGACTTCTGATTTCCGAATTAATGCATGAAATCATTGATTGCATGTGTGTTTCATGTTTTCATTGTGATTACTTTGTGTCAGCTCACCAGGTATACTATTCTGACCGTGGCGCACCTGTTTCCTTTTCAGGATGGCCCCACGACGACAGCCATCTTGGGTTCCGAGAGTCGACCGTGACAACAGTCCACCGAGTGACGAGGCCTCGGTGCATGGCCCTTTGTCAGTAGTGGCACTGATGGTAGCTCTACCCGCCAAGCCACTGATGCTTCCAGCACCAGCCGCTGACGTTGCACGTCACCTCAGTTCACTACATGAGTTCCAGCTCTAGCGACCGCCCAGGTTCCGCGGGGATACGGACCCCCAGGCAGCCGAGGACTGGCTGGAGGTAGTGGTACGAGTTTTTCAGTTAGTGAGGACACCAGTAGACCTCATGGTGATCCTCGCAGCGAGCCTACTGCACGCGGCAGTAAGCAGATGGTGGAGCTTGATTCTCTAGGTGCACGATGAGGAATCTCTTCTCTGGACAGATTTTGAGAGCCTCTTCCTCTCAGAGTTTGTCCCAGCCACAATCCATGCGGTGCGCATCTAGGAGCTTCTTCAACTGCAGCAGGGCAGCATGACGGTCGCCCAGTACTCGGCGAGATTTACTGATCTATCACGCTACTCGACTGACATGGTACGGGACCCATTCTTCCGGGCCCGGACCTTTGAGCAGGGATTGAGACACGAGATCAGGGCATCGCTGATCTCCCTCAGCATTCCGACTCAAACTAGAGTACTGGAGCGAGCCCATTTGATCGACAGCTTCCTTGCTGATTCTACAGCAGCACCGAGATCCACCGCAGGGCGGCACGTAGCAGAGTCTTCTGCAACAGGCAGTCGACGGATGACACATGGGTCCAGGCAGACTAAACCCTCATGCAGATGACCTCAGGACACTAGCACAGCAGTGCAGGGGACACAGCATGGAGCCAGTCTTTCGAGAGGCAGGCAGTGCTACTCATGCGGCGGGTAGGGCTACATGGCTCGTGATTTCCCGACCCGCCATGCCGTGGAGCAGTAGACAGTTGAGGGACCACCAAGTCAGAGGTAGTGGGTCGACCTTGGTGGTCCGCAGGGAGTATGAGGACGAGGCAGAGGAGCTGGCCGAGCAGCAGGTGGTGGGCGACGCTTTGAGGCTCTACCACCACCACCACTAGGAGGTCCACCCCGACTAGAGGGAGTTGGCGGGAAGAGATAGGAATAACTCCAGGCAGTAGAGGCCTACGACCACGGTGCACCCGATATGATTCAAGGTACTATCTATGTCTATTCCACCCTTTCTGCAGTACTTATAGACACAGGAGAGAGTCACTCTTTCATTTCCGCTGCCCTTTTTCGGAGCTCGGAGATTTCGACAGAGCTGTTGGCTCGATCCTTACGACTAGAGACTCCAACGGGAGCAGAGTCATCGATTACGCACTGGTTCCGGTAGTGTGAGCTTACTCTAGGTGGCGAGAGCTTTGGCTGGGATCTTCTTGTACTGGCATCGAGGCCTTACGACGTTATCATGGGCATGGATTGGTTGTCTACGGTCCATGCACAGATTGACTGTATTTGTTGCAAGGTGCGATGTGTACGCATCGACGGGAGCAGGTTCACCTTCACCGGCGAGAAGGGAGCCTTCACAGCACAGGATGGACTTCCGCGGAAGAGAGGACAGCCCATCACTCACCAGTTGGCTAGAATTATCCTAGGAGCTGTTGATGTGCGGAGTTCTAGTTTTTCTACAGTGGTGGATTAGTTTGCAGACGTTTTCCCCGACGACATTCCAGGGATACTTCCTCAAAAGAGGTAGACTATTATATTGACATGTACCCCGTGACAGCCTCGATATCGACTCCAGCATATCGAATGGCCCACGCCGAGCTTCGAGAGCTGCAGGTACCGTTGGAGGACTTGCAAGGCAAATGGTTTATCCGACCCAGTGTTTCACCCTGGGCATCCCCGATATTGTTCGCCAAGAAGGCGGACGGGAGCTTGCGATTCTGTGTCGTCTATCATCGCCTAAACCAGGTGACAGTGAGGAACAAGTATCCACTACCGAGGATTGATGACCTCTTCGATCAGATCAAGGGAGCACGATGGTTCTCAAAGATAGACCTCAGGTTCGGCTATCATCAGCTCAGAGTTTGAGATGGGGACATGTAGAAGACGGACTTCAGATGTTGGTATGGCCACTATGAGTTCTTGGTTATGCCTTTCGGTGTAACCAATGCTCCATAAGTGTTCATGGCCCTCATGAACAGGATCTTTCAACCATACCACGATCAATTTGTCATGGCCTTCATCGACGCCATTTTGATTTACTCGACGACTGAGGAGGAGAATGCCTAGAACTTACGGGTTGTACAAGACACACTTCGAGAGAACCAGCTTTATGGTAAGCTCTTTAAGTGCCATTTTTGTATACATGAGGTCCACTTCTTGGGACAGATCATCTTTGAGGTGGGAGTTGCAGTGGATCCTGCGAAGATCGAGGTAGTGCTAGCTTGGGAGCCACCCAGGAGCTTGACAGAGGTGCAGAGTTTCTTGGGACTAGGTGGATACTACCAGAGATTCATGCCAGACATCTCTAGAGTTTCTGCACCACTCTCAGCTTTGACAAAGAAGGGGAAACCCTTCGTGTGGTCAAACAGATGTCAGAAGAGCTTCCAGGAGCTGATACATAGATTGACCAGTGCACCAATCTTGAGGTTGCCTAAGGAGGTTGTAGGGTACGTAGTCTACTGCGATGCATCAGGGACCGGACTCAGATGTGTCCTGATGCAGGAGCGGGCAGTGATCACCTATGGATCATGTCAGTTGATGCCACATGAGCAGAACTATGCTACCCATGACCTAGATTTAGTAGTAGTGGTCTTCGCTCTGAAGACATGGAGACACTATCTAATGGGCGAGCGCTTTACAGACTTTTCTGACCATCAGAGTCTCAGATACATCTTCTCTCAGAAGGATCTGAATCTGAGACTGTGCCGATGGCTCGAGATCCTCCAGGACTATGACTTTGAGATAGTCTATACTCCTGGGAAGGAGAACATGGTAACTGATGCTCTCAGTAGGAGGACGGGCATTCAGCTACATGAGGAGGTGACAGAGCAACTAGCCTCTTTGGAGATATCCTTCATGGATAGAGATGGAGCAGCCTTCCTCCAGTCTCTCACAGTCACTCCTCCACTAATGCAGCTGGTCAGAGAGTCACAGCTTGGGGACGCTGACTGTGAGACGCGGCGTGCACAGATATCCTTAGGACATGCACTTGATGGTTTCTCCTTTGGAGTAGAGCACGACGTACTTTTCAGAGTACGTACCGTGGTACCAGTTGCTTTACGGGAGGAGGTTCTAAGAGAGTTTCACACTTCTTCTTTAGCGGTATATCCTGGATTGGAAAAGATGTACCAGGATCTCTGATGATAGCACTGGTGGCCGGGAATGAAGAAGGTTGTGGCAGAGTTCGTTTCTTGATGCCTCACCTGCCAGTAGGTGAAGGCTGAGAACCAGGTACCGTAGGCTTGGTACAACCCTTAGTGGTCCCGGAGTGGAAGTGGGACGGGATATCTATGGACTTCCAGGCACTTACAGAGGTCATGACTCCATTTGGGTGACTGTCGACCGACTCATCATGTCAGCGCACTTTCTACCCATCAGAGAGCATGTCTCAGTGGAGAGCTTGGGACGAATTTACGTTCAGGAGATTGTACGGCTACACGGTGTTCCATTATCTATCATCTCTGATCGAGATGCTCTCTTTACTTACCGGATTTGGAAGGGGTTGAAGGAGGAATTCGGGACGCAACTACGTCTAAGCACAACCTTTCACCCTCAGACGGATGGTCAGACGGAGAGGACCACTCAGACAGTCGAGGAAATGCTCTGTGCATGTGTCCTCAACTTTGGTCGTAGCTGGTAGGACCACCTACCCTTGGTGGAGTTCGCGTATGACAACAGCTACCACTCCACCATCGGGATGGCACCCTACGAGGCGTTTTACGGCTGACCTTGTAGATCTCCTTTGTGCTGGACGGACCCTAGGGAGTCAGCACTTGTGGGACCGGAGATCGTCCAGGCCATGACAGAGAAGGTCCAGGTCATCTAGGAGTGAATGAGGACAGCTCAGAGCCGGTAGAAGTCATATGCTAATAGGAGTCGGAGGCCACTAGAGTTCGAGGATGGCGACCACGTCTTCTTGCGTGTCTCACCTCGACATGGATTACGGAGATTTGGACGAGGCGGAAAGTTGCCTCCATGCTTCATCGGACCCTTCCAGGTCCTCAATAGGATTGGCGAGGTGGCTTATTGTCTGGCTCTACCACCTCAGATGCCCCGGGTCCACGACATCTTCCACGTATCTCAACTGAGGAGATATGTGCACAACCCGTCACACATCATTGACAATGGGGAGCTAGACGTTGATGATGGGGCGAATTTTGCGGAGGTCCCAGTGGAGATCGGGGATCGACAGGAGTAGGTCCTACGTGGACGGTCGATTCCTCTAGTGCGCATCAGATGGCATCACGGGAACCTCTAGGAGAGCACTTGGGAGTGGGAGGCTCATATTCGTGCTTAGTACCGACATTTGTTTCCCTAGTTTTCTATGTAACTTTACAGGGACGTAAAGCCCTGAGGTGGGAGTATTGTAAAGACCCGAAAAATTCAAGGAGAATGTTTTCATAATTTTCTTTGGGATTTTAAAAGAACACAGTTTTAGACGGAACTTGATTTTGAGGCCCGGTGTGCCCGGAATTTCTATCCGATGTTTATCTCGGGTACGTTCAGTGAACGAACGAGCGGGAATTACTATATTTTGAACCGGTGCTCGGAATCGAATTCTGAGGGCACCGATGGAACCGCAGTTCCGGTAAATGTTTAGGAACACATGTTCTAGAGTTGCGTTTTCACGAGAGTTGATGATAAAAATTGTGGAATTTTAATTTATAATTATTCTACAATTTTTATTTTTACTCTATGTGTTTAATCCTTTGGATGGATGTTGGGTAACTACCCAACCTCCCATGAGAGGTTATGAGGGTGGTGGGTCCACACGAACCCCACCCCTTCATATCCTCTAACCCCCCTCAACTCCCAATAATTTTTTTAACTTATGTTTATTAACTTATGGAATTAATGAGGTGAGTTAATGTGGAATTCAAACACTTGAATTTCAAAAGCCTTGATGTGTTAATAAAATAAGTTAAGAACTTATTTTATTGGGTTGGTGTTTAGTTGTTTGAGAGACTTTGGAGAAAAAGATAAAGAAGTCTTGAGTTCTTCATTTTCTTTGACGAAGAACACAAAGAACTAACGATCTCCGACGTGGAGCGTCGAGCCCTTGGAGACCGCCTTCTACGACACTGACCCGCGACACGACGTCTTCTTCCACAACGTTTTTCTTCCGCGACGTCTCTTTTCGCGTCGGTTGTCCGCGACGAAATCTCCGTAAACGTCTTCGAATCCTCGCTTCACGACGCCGACGTTCGTCATCTCTTTAATCAAGGTAGGGGATTATTTAATTATTTTTTCATTCGTGATTTCTAGTTTGTCGTTCTTCGTAGTTATACGACCAAATGTTATCGGTTAACGAGAGGGGGCAGGACCAAACAAACACGGCCGACCCTCCTTTATCCTTGTTTGATTCATTGTGTTTGGGACAGAATTTCGTGGTGTCGTCGCACCACGCGGAATCATATGGAAAGTAATGTGCGGTGTCGTCGCGCCGCGCCGTGAAGTTGAACAAGGACGCGATGCCATCGCACCGCGTCGAAAAAAACCAAAGGCACCACGGCTGGATCGGGGCCACGGAGGAAGGGCACGGTACCATTGCACCGCGCTAGACGAAGCAAGCCGCGGCAGGTTCCGGGCCGCGGCTGAGCAGGGTGACCGACGGCTGGTTTCGGGCCACCTGTGTCGGTGAGGGAGGAAGGACAGGTCGTCGCCGGTCCTTTTTGGCAGAACCGGTCGACCGGTGCGGGCCGGCCGAACAAGGGGAAAACCGGGGGAATTAATTTCCCCGACCGGACTACAAAAATGGCCACCATAAATGGGGGGTCATGGTTACACCACAGTGGTAGCCCCCCCCCCCCTCCTTGCCAACGGCTCGGCCGTTGGCCGAGCTGGCCAGCGCGCAGGGCGAGCGGTGCCCAGGCCGGGCCTGCCGCCTGGCCGGACCGCCATGCCGGGCTGCGCCGGGCCGGGGCGGGCTGACCCGGAACCGGGGCGGGCTGACCCGGAACCGGGGCGGGTCGACCCGGTTCGGGCAGAACAGTGGGGTCTCGGGCCAGGTCGGTCTGGGCCCGAAACCCCCGTTTTCAGACCATCTTCGCTATTTTGTCCATTACATGGGCTACGGACTTCCGATTGACGCACCGTCAGTTGCGATGCGATCCTTGAATCGAGGCAATCGTTTCAGTATATCGCACTCAAGGTTTCGAAATACTTTGAGTTCGGCCGGGTTGGTTCGTTCACGATACCAACCGGGCCCTCGAAGCGGAAACACTCATATCCTAATCTCCGGACATCAGAATGACGCGTCGTCGACTTTTTTGGTTTCCTCTTAGTGAGTAGGATCTTTTGGCTTACTCCTCCAGTGCTTTGGATGCAGGTGCAGTTCGGTCAGGTTGGTTTTGCCTTAAAAACCGACCAGGCCCCGGGGACGAAAAGGCCAATAACTCACAGACCGGGCGTCTGATTGACGCGCCGTCTGCGACGTTGAGTTCCTGTTGACGATACAGAAATTTTGGATACATAAACTCTATACTATGTGTCAGTTGATGTATCAGCCTCTCAGCTCGTGGAGAGGACCCTCCCGAACGAGCTTGCCGTCTGCGAAAACCTTAGAGATGGTTGCTACTGCTACCGTGACTGCGACGACGAATATGCAGAGATCCTCAGTGGATTCGATGACGACGACTACAACACTCAGCGGTCCTATGTGGATCAGTGCTACCTATCCTATGTGGGTCCAATCCTCTGTGGGTCAGCGCTCATCGGTTCTGTGTGAGCCAACGCCTACAGATCCTATGTGGGATTGAGCCTGTGTGGGTCATTGCGGCAGTTAGTACATATCGATCCTTTGTGGGTCTGATGACATAGATGGATCACTGATCATCTCTATCATATTTCTAAGAAGTATACCTGTGTGAGCTGAATCCTATTTTACTTTCCTGTATGGATTGTGTTGTGCTATCCTGTGTGGATTTACGTTGTGCTTTCCTGTGTGGATTGGGTTGTACTTGGGCTCGGATGTTGGAGCCGAATGAGAATTGTTGACTTAGGTATATGTATGGCCATATACTTAAGTAGTGCCGGATGTTACTTCGTGATTTACCTTTCCTTTGTGGTTTATCCTTTTTGGATACTGGGAGACCTTCAGGGGTCTCGGGGTCCCTACTGAGTAGCTTTTACTCACCCCTGCACGGGCTATGCCCGCACTACGTTGTGTTGGTTGCAGACGACAGACATCTCTGATAGTGGTGGAGGCTTGTGGAGCAGGATGGTACCTGGAGGTGGACCACTGGGCGGGACGTACTCGGAGCAGTCGGTGGGACCCGAGGAGAAGAGGAGCTATCGGTACGCACCCTTCAGGTGGGATTTCTAGTGGACAGCTCGAAGTTGCGGCTATACTTTTCAGTTTCTGTTTTCCCTTTCCAGTTGTACTTTACTTTCAATTTGGGTTTGTATACTGGCCCACATACTTACCGCACATACTCTTGTACCAGCTTTTACTTAGTGATAACTTCTACTGCTTGTTTACTCTGTGGTGTTTCTTTACTTTACAAAGGCAATGCCTTCCATTTTTACCAAGATTTACGACTTGGTTCTAGTCGCCAGCCCCTGGCCTATGGAAGGTGGGCTTGGGGTAGTCACGGCATGGGCCCCGAGGACGGGTCGTGACAGAACCCATCCCCGACCGACCAGAAACTGTACTTCCCTGAAAACATTGATCACCAGATCAAAGCTCTACATCATGAGGAATCAGGAAGAAGCCCCACATATGATGATTTGGTTCTGGACAATATCCTTTCGATGTCCTCTTCCCTCTTCAACACCTATATGATTCGTCAGAATAAATTGGGAGGCCTATCGCGGGATCTCTGAATGAAAATCATCCTCCAAGTGCCTTTCTCTGGCCACCTTATCTAGCAACAGGTTCGAAGCATATAAAAAATGGTTCCTGAAACATATTCCAAACTCTGGCACACTGATGTTCCCATATCAAAGGGTAATAATATCCTAGATACATGATGCTTTCATGGATGAAGAAAGAAACTCAACTCTAAACTTGTCTTAGAACTCCTCCCATGAGATCGCTGACTCCTAGTAATCCCCGAGGAACAAGAACCACCACTTCCACAGTGCTCCACACTCTATCGTCATAACCAAGGACAACTAATTGTCCATCTGAGCACAGATTGAACAAAACCTTTCTCTATATCCTCCAACCAGCCTTCCAAGACTGTATTTGAAATGGACCCCTCATTCTTCAGCAAACTCTAACGCTGAAACTCTCAGTGGGTCCTCCTCAATGTGTCGTAGTCATCAACCTCTATCCTACGGTGATCTACTGTCACAACATGCTGGACATCTTCTACGAAAAATAGAAAAGGTCCTCAACCACGATCCACAAATATAAAATATAAAACCTTTAGAGCTCCTATAACTGGAATATGGAAGAATTGTCATTAATTAATAAACTGTTTTTTATTATTCGTTTTAGTGTAACCTATCTTAATTTATACCCATTCCAACATAGGCACAATGAAGAATGAAGCATTATCCTTTCCTAAGTATCTACCATGCAACTTGTATCACCTCATTTAATATCCATTATAAACTTAAAGTTCCACACACAAGATATTATGGGGCCCTAAATGCCTATGTCTCAATCAGTCTCATGTGTTCACCACACTTGCTAAAAATGGATGACATTGTTTCACTACCAACACATGCAAACTCACCTATGATTAATAAAAAGATCCATCCTATCCCTTAACATGACCTTTGATACCACTATATGACAACCACCTCCCAACAATTTTTACCCCTCTAGGGATGAAAATGATATAAGGGAGATAATGACCCCCTTGTACCACCTCCAGTAGGATCCTGGTTGGTAACTAGCACTACGGGTATAGTACACACAAATATGGGAGGGATTACCCTCTATGAGAACACATGAGAAAGTGAGAGATAATACAGATTCCAAACAACTCCAACTCAGACAATAATATTAATTAAATACCAAGTACACATATTTAAGGCCTTGAAAAACTACTACAACAGAATTGGGAAAACTGCATGTACCCAAAAGAAAGAAAAAATAGCTCTGACCACAAAGCCTAAACAACACCTGCAACCTCAAGATAGTAGAAATATTCATGATATCCAACCTTATCCATGTTATCGGAAAAAAAATTATATATATATAGGGTGATTATTAGAGTATAATCAGTAATATCCTCCCAAGAGCCTCTCGTGCAAAAGTAAAGAAAGCATGATAAAGCACAGTGAACAACAAGTGAAACTAATTCATCACCCAAACAGGTATAAAATGTTCTGAGCCACACCATGGATAATTTCACCAAGTAACTCATATACGATTATATAATTTAATAATAAATATCAAGGGTACCCCGATACTACTTCCCCACTGGTTTGTCGCTTTACCCCAACTTCGCAGGACCAAAGAATCTCTCTCTAAAAAGGATTGCCCGCAAGACACCTAGGCGAAGCAATACAACATGTATCTCGTGCAACATAACCACCATGTCCATTTATGAAATGTGAACAAGTAGTTTTTTGAGGAACCATAAATCGCATAACATGTATCATACATCGGGTACTAAAACTCAAGCCATTACCACCCATACACTGAGATGAAATCATCAATCCATCATAACCAATACCTGTAACACCTATAACAGTCCAAAAAATACTATATCAAGAATATGTGTGTGTGAATATCAACAAGCATTTACATCCCTCAATATATATAAATGGGGAAAACTTACCATTGTGCCTACCAGCACAATTAAAAACCATGAAAAGAGAGTGGGGACAAAGGGGGTAGTCAGCCATCCATCCTCCCACCAGAGTGTTGCAGAAAACACCCCTAGGGCTCAGAATCCTGGGGGTGACCATTTAATTAACTGACGGGGTGGATCAGTTTATAAAAACAAAATAAAGTACAAAATATACTATATCTCACAACCACACTATTGGAATAACCTAGTCATAGAATCAACTGTAGCTAAAATCTCACGGATTTTAGGATTCCACATCTATGACTAGGTATCATATAAGCACAGAACCATTTAAAGAACATTATTACATTACATCATTCCCTTTTTATTAGATTCAATTTATGTTAATTATTTCTTTAAACATTAATTAACCATTAAAATTTTTTGCATTATATTTCATTAGTCTCACACCTAAAGTCCACTGTCCTTTTAAAATTGTAAAATCATCATTGCTCTGCAGTAAGATCCAACCCCGTGGATTAACATCATTTATTCTATTATTTATTTACAAGGTTCCATTCCCATATTTCAATGAGTTATAGAAAAACATTCTATGCTATGACCCACAATGTGTCTAAACACATTGAGACAATGACCTACCCATCGAGTATTTGCCTCCTATAGTATGAGGTTAGACCCATCCTCCCTTCAGAAGCTGAACATGGAATGAATGTGGCCTACCTCGTGCATCATCACCCCTTTCGGATGATGGGTAAGTAAGACCAGCTACCTTGAGCAGTGGGGAATGCAATGTAGATAAACAACCAATAATATCATCACGAATCCAAGCATTCACATGAAACCCATATCATATTCCCTAGGGTCCTCCCTAACACCCACATGCATAATCCAATGCATCTCGCCTCTCTAGATATCAACTGTTTCCCCAATATGTAGGCCCCCTACACAAACATATCACTACATCCATCCATGCTCACATCAGAACACAAGAAACAGGAATGAAACCATTAAGTCAATTTGGCTCTAGTCACTTAAACAAGAAAGAGGGTAACTCAGAACCCTACATGTAATTATCAATTATCAAACAACCTGTTCTTTAATCCATATTGTATTAACTGATATATTATTTGTAGGATCCAAATTCAGGAATCCTTACAAGTAAGTTATCAAAAATAATTAAAAATGCATATTTCATCAATTTCATTAAAATAAAATTATAACTACCACTATCAGATTCATTTTTATTACTCTTTATCATTAGACAAACAATTTTCAATAAATTTGTGCTTTACATTAATTTCCAATTTCCATCAAGAACAAAATGATAATCACATAAATCATAGATATCACACTATAAAGAAAACCAAGAGGCAATAACATACGATTAATATCAATTTATTTATCCGGTTCAAATATTTATTATGTTAATTCCATTGTGACCATGTAGGCTAAAACATGATAATTATATAGTTTCACATAAAAGAAAAGAGAATCAATGAACCCCCTAACTATAATTGTTCATAACGTTCTTTATACGAGAATTATCCAAACAATGGGTTACAATCTCCTCCCCTTGTGACAACTTATATCGAACATCGATCGTTACTGCTTGGAAGCACCAAAAATATAGGGGAACCAATCCAAGAAGGAATGTTTGATCCAATCACTCCTATTGAAAGGAACGGAATGATCAAGACTATAACAACTGAGAACAATGAGGAAAAACTGGGGAGGATGATATGCCATCCCTTTAAAAGATTTAATGGAGTTGCCGTTTAAGATACATAGGATTTTAAATTTAAAGTGGATCGCATTAAACAACATGGTGTGACCAATTAAAAGAATCCTGATCCTTATGAAAAATTAATATAGGAGTTAAGGCCTTTGAATAAGCCTTAGATTCCTTAAAATGAGGCTCTAAAATCATTTTATGTTAAAGGAAACGTCAATGGGTCGAAACTATAGGAAGCTAGGAACACTGTTCATGAACTCAATATTTGGAAAAGGAAATAGAGGTTGCAGTTGAAACCTCAATATTCTGGAATCATTGTACACCCTACCATTCTGGAAACACTGTACACCCTACCGTTCTAGAAAAACTGTTCACATAAGGCCACCATTTCACTATTCACCTAAGTATACCGTTTCATTGTTCACCAAAAGCAACAGATGACACTGTTCAACTAATTCTATCAATGCACAGTTCACCTATAGTTACAGTTTTACTATTCACATAAGCCTACCGATGACACTGTTCACATAATATTACCGTTGCACTATTCACCAATGGTTACCATTGCATTGTTCACCTCAGGTTACCATTGACATGTTCACATAAGGCTACCAAGGCAATGTTCAACGAACTAGAAATTTTGAAATTTGTTGGGGATAAGTCAACTTGACCTCCTAGAACACGTTATACTCTAGATTTCCGCAATGGAATAGACACTAGAGGTTAGGCCCATTACACAATATTTCTAAAATTTCCATAAAAATACATTGAGGTAATATAATTTATCATCGATATTAACTGTATGATGTGCTAAGAAACCAACCCGACATAACGAAATGGTATCATATAGAGTTATCCCATAGGAATATCTCAGTTAAAACTATAGAACCTATAGATCCACAACTAGACATGTGTATAACCCATCCGATTTAATAAAATTCATTCCCATTATTTCACTCAGGATAAACCACATAATGTAATCATTAATTGAAATTCAAAATTTAAACAAGTAATTAATATTAACATTTGACATCATTAATAGAATATAAATATATTTTAAATTCTATTTGAAAATACTATAAAAAATACCAAATTGAAATTAAATTAATTTTTTATCTTTTTAGTAGACATATTATAAGTGAAAAAAAAATTCAAGAAAATTACATGAATATAAAAATTTATTCCAACCACGACACAAATAATACTGAAAAATACTAAAACAATAATAATAAATAAACAAAATTTTAATCCATTAAAAAATTTGAAAACACACAAACTGTCATTATACATAATGATACATATGCGACGTAGAGAGGAATTCTTCAAAATCACCCAAAATATTCCACCTAGGATTTAATCGAAAATAAATGATGAAGATGAATCATTATGAACCTAAACATAAATACAATTATTGTTCAACATCCACCCATAAACTTATGATAGTCTCCTTGAGATTATAGGTTAATTATCAATAAATAACTTGGGAGAGGGTTATAATACATGGGGAAATGGTTATATATATGAATAAATTAGAAGATACATCATGATTCTAATGAAAATAAAAGAATAATTTCCAAATGGATCATTAAGGAGGGGAGATTAGTAGATTGAGCTCCTTAAAGACACATATGATTTTATAATGTGGGATGAATGGATTAATAATTAACATGGATAATCTTACTATTTTTGGTTATTAATAATAAGTTCCTAATTATATATATTGTATGGTCATGATACCATGATGTGTATCCCAATTCCCAATTATTCATTTGTTTTATTCCCTAGTAGAATTCTTGTGACGTCCATAATAGTTATAGTGTTAGAATCCAACAAAAACACTCCACTATAGTTAAATAACATAAGTTGTGTTGTAGAGATTGAATTTTGTAACCCCTATAGAATGGCTCATTATATATCAACATTGGGGTTACAAAAATGTTTTAGCCATATTTTTTTAAACCCCTATATAACCATAGAATATCTCCTAAAACATGGTCATAATCCTTACCTCAAAATTGTAACTATAGAATAGTTATCATTTTTAATAATACAATCCTTTCAAAAAATACTCATCTTCTAGGATATGATACTAATCCAAAAACATTCCAAATGGAAAATATTCAAATCGAAAATAAGTTATAAAATCTAAATATTGAGACTTTTTTAAAATAATAAATCTTTAGGATGTGATGATTCTACTGACCGTTAAATTTTCATCCATATGAAATTATTCTATTTTCATTAAGTGAGGAATTCTTATAACATTTTTTAGAATCTATTAATCATGTTATTATGCCTGGTTTATATCTCATCAAAACCCACACAAATTTAGACTATAATATTTGATTTGTCTGGATGTGTCATGTCCTGACCCATGATTGGGCCTCAGCTGTAACTACACTAAGCACATATCCATAGGGCAAGGTTGAAGACTAGAAATAAAGGCATATCTAGCTAAGAAAGGCCTTATCAAAAATTCATAAACACCCAAACACAAAACAAGCTCATTGAAAAATAGTGTAGTGAAATACTAAAAGTTTCAAACCTTCCATTAATTAATCCATTAAGTCTTGATCCTTTAGACAGTAAAAAAGTATAATAGTGTATATAGACAAGTAAATTGAAAAAATACATGCCCAAACAAAAATATCTATATACATAACAAAACTATAAAAGATTAAACATTTAAGATTTCCCAACTCTGGTATCCCAGGCTACAACCAAAGTATATGGCCTACGCACCAAATATTTCCATGTTATTATGATGTCAGGGTAAAAGTATACATCATCTGCTAATGAAACAAAATGATTGCGAGAAGTGCATATTTGGATGATTATTAACATACCCATTAGAACACATAGAATTCGTAAATGGGTTCAGTAAGAGATGCAAATTAATAGGAAAAATATATATATAGAAAATTGTATAGTGATAGAGTATATCTCAACCTAATAAGATATAGAATGTGATATCATACAAGTAAATTGGGATAATGATGGTTAGTGGATGAAGTACCCATTTATCCATTACCTCATATAATAATAGAGTAGACTCATCCATCCATGAGAATCTATACCAACAAATAACATGGAATAACCCCAAAATCATTTCCTCTCTAGTATGGAGAGTATCTGAATAAATGTTGTGAATAAAGAACAATGAATATATATATATATGTGTTCATTCTCACTAAAGGAATAAAAAATAAAATAATAAGGGGATCTCCAACTCATGTCTCAATTCATGAAGGAGAGTTTCCAATATTTACAAATGTCTATCAACAATGCCCAACAACCCATGCATCTACCCTAAACATCAAATTCTCTGTAACACAAACCCAAGATCTTGTTAATATCATATTTAGGTGGAAATAACTCGCTCTCATTGTTTTATGTCCCTACAACACAACACATCATGGTGGAGAAATATTTGTTCTTCCTCATGATTCCATTAATACATCAAACCATGTCTCATCAATGTACTGCATTGTCGAGGGGGTATAGTCTATAGGTAAATATCCCATTACTTAGTAATTTATGAGGTTTATACTCATTACATCTGTAACAACACAAGATTATAGGGTATGATTCTATTTGAATAATAAAGTAGCATGTGTTGTATGCAACTTCGAGGTTCTGACACACACCACAACCAATCAAAGTATCTGTTATGAATAGTAATACCCACTATTTGAAATTTTAGAAATTTTATTATTCAAATTGGACTTCATTTATGGATTCGGAATATCAATATTAGATTAGGGTGAGTTTTTTTTCTGGGAACTTCAAATTTTTGGTAAATAGTGAAAAAAACTAACCTTTAATTAAAAAAACCTTTTTAACCCAAATAATTTATATTTATAAATTATAATTTTGAGCGGTTTTAAAGTATATTTAGAATTATTTTTACCATTTAATCCAATGTTTTTCATTGGACATAATTTCACATTTAAACAAGTCGTAAACAATTGTCAATCTTTGGATAGTTTTTATTTCATAAAAACACTCTTTCTGTTTTGACAATGGGAATTAATTTTAATTTAATTTCTGCCACTTTAGGGTTATGAATTTATAAAAATGGATTCCATATTTAGAATCTGGA
Organism: Viscum album; assembly: GCA_963277665.1. Taxonomy (NCBI): domain Eukaryota; kingdom Viridiplantae; phylum Streptophyta; class Magnoliopsida; order Santalales; family Viscaceae; genus Viscum; species Viscum album. Next base: position 527,724,585 of record OY728121.1, on the reverse strand, counting down.
GGTCAAATTGTGTAAATAGGTAACTTTTATTTTTAGACATTTTGAATAATTACTTTGGTAAATATTTTATTTACCATGGTTAGACGGTGAATCAACTAAATAAGGGTAGAAAATAATATTATAATAATATTAAATTACCCTAACACGTGTCCTAACATTATTGGATGATACATGTCCGACCATAGACATATTTGGGTCAATTGTTGGACCCCATGGAGCCACTTGTAAGTGATAATGACAATTTATATTACTTAAATTAATGTAAATACAAAAATAACATATGAATATATCTTTTAGTAAAACAGTTTTTACATAGAGTTATCCATTTTATCTATTTGACTATAAATATTAATTAGAAAGAAAAACCAATTTCCTACATAATGGTATTTTATTTATAGTTTCTAGAAATCCAATAATTAAATATATTTATGACACAATCATGATGCAGTATTTTCCATGTTAATGAATGAATCTAAGAAATGGTATTATAAATGTTAAAATAAATTTAATTTGAACGTTTTTATGCCATCCAAGAATTTTATAGGTTTATATGACATTTTATTATTGATTAAATAAATTTATTTAGAATTAATAAAGTTTTTATGACTTTAAAAAAATCAATTATTAAATAGTGTCAAAATGGACATAAAAGAGTTTTCAAAACAAATATTATAGTATTAATTGATATAATATTATTAAAAAAATATGGTCCGGCCAAAGGACTAATATGATGATTGGTATTTCATTAATTAACCAGTTGGGGTTATCGTGGTATTTTATAGTAATCTTATTAACAAAATAATATAAAAATACATAGAGATAGGGTAAATATCAAACAAATTAACTAAGAGTTAAATCTAAAAGATAAGGTTAATATAGTGACCCAAACATATCTAAAACCTATTGGTTGAGTGGATTTAGACCTATACCCACCTTGTCTTCGAAATAAATCAGTTTGGGGATATTATAAATAGAATATTAATTTATTATAAAATAATCTTTTATGTTTTTTATAAGGTTCTCATCACCACTCTTATAAAAGGGAATTTCCCCATCTCTAAAAAACATACCTACAAAGCCTTATAGATTAGCCAAACCCTACACATATAACCTCTAAACATCACTAACTTCATCCAATAGATTTCCTTCTGTTAGAAAGGCAAAATAAGGAGCCATTTTGATCAAAACAAAATGAAGAACTCGAAGAAGTGATAAATATTTCATCACCTCTTTCAAGTTCCTTTCTTATTCCACTTACATTGTCATTATTATTTACATTCTAAAATAAATACTATAGAATCTGCTAAATACTTATATGTCATTATAAATATTTTACAATCATATTAATTATTCTATCCCTCTTTTTAAGGACTTTTCAGAAAACGTGTGTACGTACAGCTTACCGTCTCCACGTCATGGTATAATTGATATTCAAATTATTATTATTTTGATGGGTTTAATAATGATCTTTAATTGATGTAAATAATAAATATAACATGATAATGATTCTTTATATATGATATAACATCCAATTATTTAATATTTTAGTATCAAAATAATGATATTGTCGCTCATGCATAAGTACGAATTACCATCTCCAAGATCGCGATGAAATTCATTCCTCGCCGTATCCATTCAAGAATAATTTTAATTTGATGATTAAAAATAATTTTTAAAGACATTATATTATTTTGTATAGTAATAAGATATATCCCATACATAATATATATGACTCTCATAACAAATAATACAATGGAAAACGAATCTGTTAACACCAGAAACAACGATAATACTAAGACATTATTAACGAAGCAATGGTAAAAGATCATGAAAGTATCAACTTAATGTATATGATTATTTAATAATTTAATAACAATTATTTCACCATTATACAGGAGGCTAACCTAATATCACAAAAAAATTACAAGGTAAGGGTTCTTTTGAAAATCTCTTCATTATCCGAGGATGTTTATATGTAATTATCTATTACGTCCTCTTAATCATCCACATCCATGTTTCATAAAAATATATTTTAAAACACATTTACCATATAATGGGAAATGGGTTAAAGTCATTTATATAATTTTTTTAATTTTATAATATTTTTATTAATGAATATTTCTGTCGTTTTCCAAACAAGGTCCTTTTGAACCTTTTCGACAAAATTAATTTAAGAATGTCTTTTTTATGTTATACGGAGGGTGCAGCTATTTTATGCCATTATAATATTCATTGAAGCTTCCCTTACAAGCTTATAAGATTATTTTCAATGTAAATTTTGTATATTATAATTATGTGACTTTCAAAGGATTTCAAAAAAGTGATATTTCTCTCAAATAGTTGTGATTTCATCTATGCCAACATCCTTTGATGGATTATAAGATTATTTGATGTTGATTTATTTTGATAGAAAACTACCATATTGTATTGAATTTTTTGTGATATGTTTGACTATGGATGTGTTATTTTTTTACCATTCATGGTTTATGGAAAAATTATTTTCATTTTGTATGATAGTTTTAATACTAATGTTTATGTTACGTTTAAACTTGTTCATATCAGGAAATCATTGGACTTAGTAAGTGACGTGTGGAGCCTTCTATTACTCCTTGATGAATTGGTAGGTATCATGAGACAAACAAGTGTTTTGGAATAGGGCCTTGAAAAAATCTTATTTGTAGTCTTGGCACAAGGCCTTGACTATGTGGTTATGATTGTCTAGAATTATCCATTCCATCATTATGAAATTGGTTATTGATATTGAATGTGATTATTTGACTAGTAGAATATCCATGTTAATAAGTAAATAAAATTATTTCATTTTATTTTATCCATTTATTCTGATGTTCATGTTTAAAAGTATTTTGTTTATGTTATATGTTGCCTTAAATGTTTATACTCACTTATTAAAGCTTCGACAATATTGGTATCCTTACTGAGCATCTGAGTTCACCCCTATCTATATTTTATTATTCCCAGGATGTGAAGAAGTATATTATAACTCATCTGTAGGGATAGTCTAAGGGGATATGAATGTGGACTATATAGACTATGTTGTAGTAGATTTCCATTTCATCATGTAATGTAAGACTTATGAATGTATCTAGTGTTTCCAAGGCTACTCAACTAATCTGTCTTTCAATACATGATCTTCTGTGATCATGCCTATATTATGTAATAGTGAACCGAATCAGGGTAACTAGGGTCAGGATGTTATAGTTGGTATCAGAGGAAGTTTAGTACCAACCTTGGATGTAGATTTAGATAAATTCTGAATAGATCACATAGATCTAAGATGGAATTTAAGGATTAGTATAGAAGACCTTCAATGAATTTTGGTATTGTAGAGATTTTGTGAGTTTTTCAAGAAATATATCCATGTCTGGATATGAGTAGGTAGAGGTGCCTCTGGCATAGATGTAACTATGGTTAAATCCCAAAAACACTGCTTTGAGCTAGAATCGAATGGGAACTGGTGCACGACAACGGGCCTTGCTACATTTTTCCTTATGACACTCTCAAGGGATATGCTTATGATAATTCTCATTTTCATTAAAAACCATTATGAAGGGTTTGTGAGTATATAACTCCTCGATGAAAACATTTTTATGATTATGGATTATATCCATAAACTGTTCAATTTATGTTAAGTGTTTTCCAAATTTGGATTTATGTATTGCGATTCATAAACTAATCTAGTATATGCCATTGTTTAGAAATGGAACCTAGTGGAAGGAATAGAAACTTTATCAATGCACACACTCCATGTTGGTATTTCCCTCCAACTCATCATAATTATAGTAGAGATAGTGATACATCTAATGCTGATCAAATTATCATTATACTGGGACAACTCACTCAGGTTATGAATTATAACCTTACTCATATGGAGCACTCCGATCAACAATGTTGAGGATCAATGGTAGATCACTTCATTAGCCAACAACCACCAATATTCAATCGGAGTACAAATACATTGGTAGCTGAGAAGTTGATATACTCTTTAGGGAAAATATTCCACACCTTGGAGAGTAGCGAAAGAGAAAAACTTGTCCTGGTAGTTTACTACCTCAATGGAGATGTTGATCAATGCTGGTCAGTGATTCAAAACAAAATGTAAGATGATGAAGTATAAAATATTGAATGAAGTTATTTTAAAGAGTTTTTGTTAGAAAAATAATTTTCTCATGACCATCGAGTAGATATGGAATGGCAATTTCTGAGTCTAAGGAAAAAGGTGGTTGAGAATGTCATAAATTGTGAGGCTATCATTACATGGTTAGCAAGGAATGCTTCAAGTTATGTACGTAACACAAAAAGTAATATTAATCATTTCTTTGATGGGTTAAAACCATTTCTCCGTCAATAATTAGTCTCACAATACTTCATGTTGTATGAATATATTGTCTCATGTGCAATCAAGAGAGAAAAAGAATTCTCTAAGTCTTACGACTTTAAAGAATAGAAAGAGAAAAAGATATATGCTAATAACTATGGAAATGGAAATAAGCGGAATAAGGGAAATATTGATTATCCATCCTATCGTTAATTTGGAAAGAAACTCCCTGGTACTTGCAATAAGGGAATGAGATTCTGTTACAAGTGTGGTGAAAAAGGCCACCAAGCTTAAGATTGAAAGGGGGAAAATAAAGCTATCGATGTTCAATGATACAATAGTTTGTGAGATGTAACATTATGAAAATTAATTTCCTAAGAGTTGGGGGAACATACCTCATAAAAGGCCAATAGATCAAGGATATTCTTATGCTATCACTACTGCTGAGGTAGAAGATACAAAAGACATGGTGGCAGGTAATTTAATGGTTTCCTCATGTTTAGTAAATGCTTTATTTGATTCTGGATCATCACATTATTTCATATCATCCCCATTTTCTAGAAAAATTAGATATTTTCAATTTTATTTAACAAGGTAGTTGTTAGTTAAAACTCCTTAAGGAAGTATCATTGCAACAATGTTTTGTGAATCTTTTCCCATTAGATCATTTAAATGTTATTTATCTGCTGATCTCACCATCATTGTAACACCCTGATATTTTATGAGAAGTATATTTTTTATGTCCAATGTTATACTCAACATCAAATTAATATTTTACTACAAACAACACTAGATTGGCTTTCTTTACACGCAATCACAACCATCCACGATAGCATGTGTTGTACGCAATACCGAGTTTCACTAAACAATGACATGCTATTAAAATATTATATAAACTAGCTTTTATGTATAGTAACACCAACTATTTTAAATTTTATAAATTTTATCATTCAAAATGGACTTCATTTTTGGATTCGGAATATTGAAATTAGCCTCAGATTAAATTTTTGTATTTTTCTGAAAACATTCAATTTTTGATGAATAGTGAAAACACTGAGTTTTTGAGTAAAACCAAATTTTTTTTAAATAATCATTTATTTGATTTAAATTTATTTTAGGTAAAAATAGATACATAATACTTATATAAGTTCAATGAAATTCATTGGAGTCATTTTTTTATAATTTTAGACTTATAAAAATTGTAGAGAACTTTTCACGGTATTTTACCCACCTCCTAGGAGCTTTTGCAAGTATTCATAAAACATAATTTTACCGCTTCTGTGAGTTTAATTTCTAAAATCTGAGATCCACGGTTAATATCAAAGTTTAAAATGTGGTTCAATAAGATAAATTTTTTTTTGGTAAATACGAACTTTTTTACTTTTATTTTCCACGGTTAAAAGTAAATAGGGCAATTCAAGGATAAAGAATATTATAATAGTTAAAAATTACCTTAAAACTTGTCCTAACCTTATTGGATTAGTATTTTCCGACCATGGGTATCCTTTGGTCGATTTTGGGACCCCAATTAGCCACTTGGTAGTGATAATGAAAATATGGATTAATCAAATTAATGTAAATACAAATTTGCCATTAACAAAAATCTTTTAGTAATTAATTTTTATTAGGGGTTTTATAAATTATCTTTTATACTGTAAATATTAATGGGAATGATAAAATATTTCCTACATGATGGTATTTTTTTTATAAAAAATTATACATCAAATAAATAAAATTATTTATGACACAATAATGATGTTGTATTTACCTCATTAATAAATGATATCAATAAATATATTTATAGTGAATAAATATTATACAAAACATTTCCAATTCTGATTGGATGACTTTATTTATACCATGAGTCATCTTATCTTCATCTTTATCGATTTTTGGACATTTTGAAACCGAAAATAGGTTTATAATGAAATAATATTTTCACACTTTCCAAAAGTGCCCCTCCACCACATTATAAAATAAGACCACTTCTATCTAATTACTCACACCTCTCAAGACATTTTAATTGTCCGACCTCGACCCAATTAAGCTCCCTACATCCCTTTTCTCTCCCTATATGTATTACTTTAGGTAGATGGAACTCCAAGAAGTCCTTTTGGTTAAAACCAAAGGAAGTTACCCAAATTAAAGGTAATAGTTTCTCTTAAATTATTTTCTTTTATTATACTTCTCCAACCCCTAAAATCTTTTTAATACTTTATTTTGTAACAACACCAGTATCCTAAATATATTAGGATGTTTTTATATGAATTATTCTAACTAAACTTACACACACCACCATCTAGTGGATGATCAACATAATGTTTCTGTGGATGGAAAACTAATGCCTCACGAAACGATGATTGTTCGATTTTATTCTACTGCCTTTCATGGTGGAAATTATGATGGAACATTATTTATATATGATATATATTATTTCTATGATTTCCATATGCTTCTTTACATACCAATTATATCAATCCTTTATGTTTTCCATAGTTGGTAAATACGATAATCTCATTTGAGGAAGTGCGGACTACAGCCCCCTCAAAGTGATGTGATTTGCTAATGTATTGTATGGGATGTATAAAGGATAGAGTTAAGGATATTATATATGATATAATACATTAATTATAATATAACTATGTGTCATAATGTTTTAATTCCATTAAAATAAGAAATAGAAATGAAAGTAGCGTTCATGCGTACGTACGGATTAACGTCTCCATGAACGGTGCATTTCATTTCTTACCTCCATATGTTTTGTATTATTATAAATACATGTATATTTTGGAAATAAATTATATATATGACATATAAATCATGAATATCATTCTGGATATAATGAACCGTTGACCTCATGAACCACATGTAATTATAAGATGTCCATTCTTGGCTCAAGTACCCAATATTGACAAAACTAACGATATTAACTTAAATGGTTACATAATGTTTATAAAATGGTAATAAGTGATATAAAAGGAATAATAAACTTAAAAAATGTTATTAATAAATTATAAATTAACATTGGTTTATTATTCAGGATATTAAAGAACGATTGAGTCAATTCGGGCACGAGATTAGGGATCTTCTTAACCCAATTTCCGCTCTTTGGGATGATCTTCTTTTTCTATTTATAACGTTCTATGATTATGTGAGAAATGAATTTTTATATAATATCATGTATTTATGCTTTATTTATGTGGCCTTATGGTTAATACACATAAGTAATCTTTTTTATTTATAAAAAGATCTTTGTAAGGGTTTATATCACAATCTCCTCATTATCTGAGGATGTATATACGTAATTATCTACTAGGACCTCTTTATCATCCACATCCACATTTCATAAAAATTTATTTAAAAAAATTCTTACTATTTTATATAATATAGGTTAATGTCATTTATACCCTTGTTTTACTTTTTATAAGAAGATTATAAAGGAATCTTTACGTCATTTTCCAAACAAGGACAATTTTAACCATTTCGACAAAATTTAGATAAGACTGTCTTTTTTTAACATATACGGCATGAATAGATTTTTATGATTTCATAGAACATTATCTACATGAAGCATCCATTACATGTTTTAATGTTTATTTACAATAAACATCTTTTAGTTTTAAATTTTATGACATGATAAGAAAGATAAAATGTTTTTGAAGTAGAAAGGATACATTCTTCAAGAATGGAGTTCAAGTGTTTTATTAAAATTATTTTCCATATATGATAATATAGGGTTCTGTTTATATCCCTATTATTACATTGATTTGATTATATTGTGATGGATTTATTTTTATGAATTCATTTAACTTATATGAATTGTTTTATGATGTCACGATGTTTAAGAATCCCATTTTTATTACATGGGTTATGCTATAATGTATAATTTAGGATTTTGTGGCACACATAAGAATGGTTACATTATGAGATGGGCGGGACCTATATCTCCCTCCAATGCATTGGCTAAAGATTTATATCTCATGATATTGACATGGCCGTAATAGTAGATAATCTGGTTCAGTGATACATGACAGAAACGAGGAGTGAAATCGGTTTTGAAATGGACTTTGTCCTCTAGGATAGTCATGGAAATGATTCTCTATGATTATGTGTGTATGCCAATATGTTTCATGTTTTATGTTATGATTATTGGGACTACATTTCACTACTATGATATATCCCATGTTATGATATTATGATCTTTTTTTAAAGATAATATTTTCAAAATGTTATGTTCTTATAAATATGATATGATTGATATTTCTTTTTTTACCCTTACTGAGCATTTGAGATCAGCCTTTTTTATGTTGTCTTTTCCCCAGGTCAGGAAGAAGGTTATTAAGTATGATATTCCAAAAAGGGACTCTAAATATGATGAAATAAATGGGATCCAATGTCGTTGCTTTATGAAGTAGTAGTGTATGTTTCCTAGTTTCTAAAGAAACTATATATATACGGTCCTTTCATGGTTTTGTTATAAGTTCTAATATGTATGCTTCAATTTTTAAGTAATAACAATGTAGGTAAAGTATGGGTCATTATAGTTGGTATCAGAGGAAGTGTATAGTCAAACTTTGGAAACTAGGATGTGAATGCCTTTGTAAGAACCCTAAGGATATGTCTAACAACAGAACACAATCTTAGTGTTTTAGAAATCGCCATGAATCACCTATGATAAGACCAAAAGAATGAAATTTTATTCTTGATTATGTGGTTTTAATATTATGATTATTGTTTCTCACACTATTCTTATTGGTTTTAGTCAATGGATGGAACCCGAAGGAACCGTGTTAATGCTGAATGCAATGGACAATGCAATGATTGTCCCCCTGAGCAACCAAACATTATTGGAGCTAGAAAGCAAAATATTGTTGCCATTCTCACACAACATTCTCAAGATATGAATCATGCAGGACTTCCAAATGAGCAAAGGAAGTAGAAACATTTTGTTGAATCCTTCATGAGGCAACGTCCACCCTCATTCAGCGGGTCTACTTATCCATTAGTAGATGAACAATGGATCAGTACCACTGAAAATATATTTTCAGTTCTTTAATTTTCTGAACATGATAAAGTCATCTTAGCGGTGTATCATTTGGAAGGTGAAGCATATCAATATTGTATTCTTATCAATATTATAAGGATGAGAGATGAAATTGAATCCCTGGAATGGGACGAGTTCAATAACTTATTTTTCAATAAGTACTTCCCTCGCATTCTTCGAACAATGATGGAGAAGAAGTTTCTTGAACTAATGCAAAAGGATGATGAATCTTTCGGTACCTACGAAGAAAATTTTACAGGTCTTGAATGGTACGCTTCTGGGATTATTATCCAACCTGAGTGTAAGATCGATCGATTCTTTAGTGGATTAAATCCAAGTCTTCAAAGGGCATTATCCATAAGGGACTTCAATAGCTACGAGGAAATTGTTAAATGTGTTCTCAAGGTTTAGATGGAGATTGGAGTAATGCATCAGCCATATGCATTTGATAAGAAGAGGAAGATGGAATTCAAAGGGAAATCTAAATACCACACTGAAAAGAAGATTATTTTTCCACTATGCTCAAAGTGTTTAAAGAAACATGGTGTGAATTTTCTAAAATGGACAAGGTAATGTTTCAAATGTGGAAAAGAGTTCATCGGGAATTTGAATGCCACAATGATGGGAAAAATATGTCTAGTGATGTGAAAAATGAAAAGGCTACACAATATCCACCTCCTACACTACAATGTTACAAGTGCAAGGAGATGGGGAATTATACAAATCAATGCCCTAATCCAAGGGTTGTTGATGATGATCGACGTCGATAAACTCTTAAGGCCAATGACAAAGGAAATTCACATGCAATTCCTATCGATGATTTGGAGTATGATATCGAAGTGGTGAAAGGTACACATACCATCCACTCTAATGTATAAAGTGTTTTATTTGATTCTGGATCCACCAAAACTTTTATTTCTAAAGAATTTTGTAAGGGTATGGTCGTATAAGCTCAAAAATTAGATGTTGAGTTAGCTATGGGAACTCCTAATAGTACAACGGTCGTATCAAAAGTTTGCAGTTCTTCTCTGATTGATGTTTGTTGGAAAGTACTTCTTGAAAATCGTGTGATACATCCTATAGTGGAATTTGATGTTATTCATGTCATGGATTGGCTTTATTTATACGGAGCTCATAACAATTTCCAAAGAAGGGAAATTACATTTTATATTCCCGATCAATCTACTATCATATATCGATTGAAGGTTGAATATAACCTTCAAGTGGAAATTCCTTCCATATTATGGGTCTTGATTCCAATAAATGAAGGTTATTTATCTCAAATGGTTAGAAAGAAAATCGCGATAAAGAATACACCCATTGTACAAGAGTTTGATGATGTCTTCCTGGAGGAATTGTCAGGTTTTCCACCAAATCGTGAAGTTGAGTTTTGAATAGAACTCATACCGGGTGCTATGCCCATTTCAAATAAACCTTATAAAATGGCCCCAATTGAGTTGCAGGAATTGAAGAAGCAACTCCAAGAGAATATTGATAATGGATTCATACGCCCTATTGCATCCCATTGGGGAGCACCTGTTCTGGTTATTACGAAGAATGGTGGTTCAATGAGATTCTGAATTGATTATCGGGAACATAACAAGATCACTATCACGAACAAATATCCTCTCCCAAGCATTGATGACTTTATTGACCAACTACGTGGAGCTCAATAATATTCCAAGATTGATCTTCATTCAGGGTATCATCAATTAAGTGTGAAAAGGGAGGTATACTAAAGACAGCTTTCCGTACAAGGTATGGACATTATGAATTTATAGTGATGACAATTGGTCTTAATAATTCCATTGTTATCTCCATGGATCTAATGAATACCGTTTTTAGAGATTATCTTGATCAGTTTGTGGTAGTCTTTATAGATGATATTCTTGTCTATTCAAAGAGTAAGGAAGAACATGAAGATCACTTGAGAATTGTATTGAATACTCTGAGAAAGGAGAAGATTTATGCCAAATTTACAAAGTGTGAATTTTGGCTTCAAAAAGTTTAATTTTTTGGGTTATATAATCTCAAAAGAGGGGATATCTATGGATCCTGCAAAAATAGAGGTTATCGAAAGATGGCCGAGACCAACAAAAGTAACTGATATCCGAAGATTTCTTGGTTTGGCTAGATATTGTCGACGTTTTGTGAATGTTATTTCACGATTATCTAATCCACTCACTAGGATAACTGGAAAAGGAGTTTAGTTCGTTTGGAAAGAGGAGTGTGAAGAGAATTTAAGTGAGTTAAAAAGAAGGTTATCAAGTGCACATGTGCTCACGCTGCCTTATAGTGGAGAAAGGTTTGTGATCTATAGTGATGCATCCAAGAAGGGGATAGGGTGTGTTCTCATGAAAAATGATATGGTGATAGATTATGCCTCACGACAGTTGAAAATCCATGAGAAAAATTACCCAACTGGTGATTTGGAGTTAGCTGTAGTAATATTTGCATTAATGATTTGGAGGCATTATCTTTATGGTAAAAGTTGTGAAATTTATACTGATCATAAAAGTTTAAAGTATATTTTCACAAATAAGGAGCTGAATATGAGTCAATGAAAATGGAAAGAGCTTATTAGGGATTACTACTTCTCAATTCATTACCACCCTGGGAAAGTAAACTAGGTAGGAGACACATTAATTCGACAAGACCATGTTTTCTTATCTATGATGAGGATCAAAAAAGATTAATTATTTATGGATTTAGAAAGGATGGATCTTGGAATTATAATGGAAGGGGAAAAATATTAACTTTCTCAAAATAATGTTCATCCATCTATACATGTGGAGATTAAAGAGGCATAAAAAGAATATGTAGAGTTACAAAAGGAGGTTAGAAATGTTGTTGAATTCAACCTTGATTGTAATGGGATAATAAGGTTCAGGAATCAGGTTTGATTTCCTCCCATCCCCGAATTAATGGAGTTGTCGGATTAATCTCATAGTTCTTCATTCTCTATTTATCCTGGAAGCAGTATGATGTATAGGTATTTGAAAGAGTACTTCTGGTGAGATGGCATGAAAAGAGATGTGGATGAATATGTCTCTCGATGCTTGGTTTTTCAGTAAGGTAAAGGTGAGAGACAAAATTCTACGGGGATGTTACAACCATTACCCATACCTGAATGGAAATTGGAAAACATCACTATGGACTTTGTCACCAGACTTCCTAAAACATCCAAGCGCATTAATGCTATATGGGTCCTAGTTGATCATCTTACGAAGTCAACACACTTCATTGATATTAGAGAAGATTTATCTCTAGAATATCTTTCCAGGATATATGTGATGGAAGTGGTAAGATTTCATGGAGTACCACTTTACATTATATCTTATAGGGATCCTAGGATTACCTTGAAGTTCTGGCGATGTCTTCAGTATACTCTAGATACAGAGTAGAGTTTCAGAACTGCTTGTCATCCTCAGACAGACGGTCAGTCTGAGAGAACAATTCAAACACTAGAAGACATGTTAAGAGCTTGCTCTATGGATTTCAAAGTTGGTTGGGATCAACACCAACCTTTGGTGGGTTTTTCTTATAATAATATCATTCACTCCAGTATTCAAATGGATCCTTATGAAGCAATCTATGGAAAGAACTGAAGGACTCCAACTTGCTGGGATGAAGTTGGTGAATGAAAGCTATTAGGACCGGATCATGTCAATGAGATGGCAGAAAAGGTCAGATCTATTCAACAACACATAATATCAGCTCAAAGTTGAAAAACAAGTTATGCCAAAAACTGAATAAAAGAACTAGAGTTTGAAGTGGGTGATAAAGGGTTCTTACGAATATTTCCTTGGAAGAGAGTAATGATATTTGGATTGATGGGAAAGTTGAGCCCTAGGTATATCGGTCCTTTTGAAATATTAGATCTTTTTGGGAAGGTAGCTTACCGATTGGCGCTTCCACTGAATCTCTCTCGAGATCACTATATGTTCCATGTATCTCTCCTGAGAAAGTACATACCCGATCATTCACATGTACTAATCTTAGAAGTTGTACCACTGGAGAAAGAGCTTTCTAATGATGAACAACCGATAGAAATTCTAGATCATAGCAAAAATGTCCTATGGAAAAATACCACTCGCTTGGTGAAAGTTTTATGGAGGAACCACCAATTAGAAGAAGCTACATGGGAGCTTGAGGATATGATGATAGAGAGTTATCCTCATCTATTTGTTACAAAGTGATGAATTTCAAGGGAAAAATTCATTTTAAGGGGGGTAGAATGTAACACCCTGATATTTTATGAGAAGTACATTTTTTATGTCCTATGTTATACGAAATATCAAAGTAATATTTCACTACAAATAACAATATCTTGGCTTTCCTTAAACTCAATCACGACCTTCCACGATAGCATGTGTTGTACACAATACCGAGTATCAATAAACAACGATATTCTATTAAAATATTATATAAACTAGCCATTATGAATAGTAACACCCAATTTTTGAAATTTTATAAATTTTATCTTTCAAAATGGGCTTCGTTTTTGGATTTGGAATATCGAAATTATCCTATGGTGAAATTTTGGTTTTTTCTGAAAACATTAAATTTTTGACGAATTGTGAAAAATTGAGTTTTTGGTTAAAACAGACTTTTTATTTAAATAATAATTTATTTGATTTTAATTTAATCTTGGTCAAAATTTATACAGAATACTTATATATGTTCAATGAAATTCATTGGAGTCATTTTATAGTAATTTTAGATTTATAAAAATTGCATTGAACTCTTCACCGTCTCTTACCCACCTCCTAAGACCTTTTTATATTGTTCATAAAACTTAATTTTATCGCTTTTGTGAGTTGACATTCTAAAATATGAGAGACACGGTTATTATCAAGGGGAAAATGTGGTTCAATAATATAAAAATAATTTTTTGTGTATATTATCCTTTTACGTTTATTTACCATAGTTAAAAGTGAATAGGGTAATTCAAGGTTAAAAGAATATCATAATAGTTAAAAATTACCATAACACTTTTACTAACCTTTTTGGATGAGTATTGGCCGGATATGGGCATCCTTGGGTCGATTTTGGGACCCCATTGACACACTTGGTAGTGATAATGACAATTTGGATTACATAATTTAATGTGAAGAAAATATTGACATTAACAAAAAAAATTTAGTAACAAAATTTTATTAGGGGTTATATAAATTATATTTTCAACTATAAATATTAATTGTAAAGATAAAATGATTTCCTAAATGATGGTATTTTTTATAATTTTTAGACATCAGATAAATTAAATTATTAACGACACAATAATGATGTTGTATTTACATCATTAATAAATGATTTAAATAAATAAGATTATAATAATGAAAATATTATCCAAAACATGTACAATTCGGATTGGATTATTTTAATTTGACCATGAGTCATCTTATATTCCTTTTTAATGATTTCTAGACCTTTTGAAACCGATTATAGGATTATAATAAAATAATATTTTCACACATTCCAAAAGAGCCCCTACTCCCCCTTATAAAAGGAGACAACTTCTATAAAATTCCTCACACCTATCAAGCCATTTGGCTCATCAAAAGTCTATCACAATAATCTCCCTACATCCTTATCCTCCCCCTAGAAGCCTTACCTTGGGCATAAGGCACTCTAAGAATTCCTTTTGGTTCAATTCAAATAAAGTTACCCAAATTAAATGTAACAATTTCTCTTAAATTGTTATCATTTATTATACTTATCCAACCCGTATACTCTTCTTAATCATTTATTTTGTAACAAAACCAATATCCTCAATATTCTAGGATGTTTTTATAATATATATTCGAACTACACTTACAAACACCTCCATCCAGTGGATGAAGAACATAATGTTTCTGGGGATGGAAAACTAACGCCTCACGGAACGATGATTGTTCGATTTTCTCCTCCCACCTGTCACAGTGGCCATTATGATGGAACTGTATTTATATATGATATATATTATGTTTATGATTTCCAAATTCTTCTTTACATTCCAATTATATCAATCCTTTATGGTTTCCATAGTGGGTAAATACGATAATCTCATTTGAGGAAGTGCAGACTACCTCCCCCTCAAAGTGATGTGATTCACTAATGCCTTAGGTGGGATGTATAAAGTATAGAGTTAATATTATTATATATGATAATATACTGGAATTATAATATACCTATGTATCATTATGTTTTATTTCCATTAAAATAATAAATAGAAATGAAAGTAGCATTCATGCGTACGTACGGCTTGCCGTCTGCATGAATGGTGCATTTCATTTCATACCACCATATGTTATGTACTATTATAAATACATATATATGCTGGATATATATGATATATATGATATATTATTCATGAATATCATTCTGGATATAATGAACCTTCGACCACAAGAACAACATGTAATTATAAGAAGTCCATTTTTGACTTAAGTAACAAATATTGACAAAACAAACAATATTAACTTAAATGGTTACATAATGATTATAACATGGTAATAAGTGATATAAAAGGAATAATAAACTTCAAAAAGGTTATTAATCAATTATAAATTAACATTGTTTTATTATTTATTATATTAAAGAAAGATTGAGTCATGTTAGGCAAGAGGTAAGGGAACTTCTTAACCCAATTTCCACTCTTTGGGTTAATCTTCTATTTCTGTTTATGTCCTTCGTTTATTATATGAGAAATGAATTTTTATATCATATATTTTATTTATGATTTATTTATGGGAACATATAGTTAATACATGTAATTTATCTATTTCATTTACAAAAAGATCTTTGTAAGGGTTTATATCACAATCTCCTCATTATCTGAGGTTTTTTATACGTAATAATCTATTGGGATCTATTTATCATCGACATCCATGATTCTTAAAAATTTATTTCAAAACATTCATACTGTTTTACATAATATGGGTCAAAGTAATTTATACCCTTGTTTGACTTTTTATATGAATATTATAAAGGAATCCTTTCGTCATTTTCCAAACAAGGACCTTTTTATCCTTTTCGACAAAATTAAGATAAGAATGTCTTTTTTTATCTTCTACAGCATGAATGGATTTTTATGATTTCATTGAACATTATTTCCAGGAAGCATCCTTTACATGTTTTCAGGTTTATTATTAATCAGCTTCTTTGAGTTTAAAATTTTATGATATGATAAGAATGATAAAATGTTTTTGAAGTAGAAAGGATATTTTCCTCACTAATAGAGTTCAAGTGTTTTATCAAAATTATTTTCCATATATGATAATATAGGGTTCTGTTTATATCCTTATAATTACATTGATTTGATTATGTTATGAAGGACTTATTTTTATAAATTCCTTTATCTTATATGAATTGTTTTATCGTGTCACATTGTTTAAGAATCCGATTTATATTACACAGGTTATGCTATGATGTATGATTTATGATTTTTTGACACACATAAGAATGGTTTCATTATGAGATGGGTGAAACCAATATCTCCCTCTAATGCAATGGGTAATGATTTATATCTATCGAGATAGTCCTAGCTGGAATGGAAGGTTAATCTGGTTCAGTGATATAGGACTTAAATGATGAGTTAACTCGATTTAGAAATGGACTTTGCCCACTAGGATTGTCTTGGAAATGAGTTTTGACTACTAAGAAATTATTCTCTATGATTATGTGTGTATTCAAAAAAGATTCATTTTTTATGTTATGATTATTGGAATTACATTTCACTAACTAGGATTTATCCCATGTTATGATATTATGATCTCTTTTTCAGGTTTAGATTTTCAAAATGTTATGTTCTTATGAATATGATATGATTGATATTTATTTTGATTACTGTTACCGAGCATTTGAGCTCACCCTTTTGTGCGTTTTCATTTTCCTAGGTCGGGAAGAAGGGTATTAAGTAGGATATTCCAAAAAGGGACTCTAAATATGATGACATAAATGGGAGATAATGTAGATGCTTTTTGAACCAGTTGTTTATGTTTCCCAGTTTCTAAAGACACTATACCTATATGGTCCTTTAATGTTTTTTTATATGTGTTAATAAGTATACATCAATTCTTATGTAATAATAATTTTTGTAAAGTATGGGTCGTTATAGTCATACCCATAAATGAATTTGATATAATCCTTGGAATGGATTGGCCTTCATACCATGATGAAAAAATTTATTGTAAGATGGGGGAGGTTATTATATTTGATAAAGATGATAAGCAACACCTTATCATTAGAGGAAAATCATGACCACCTAATTCATATATAGATCCACCCCAAGAAGCTCAACTAAATTCAATTAATTGGGAGGAAGAGAATTAAATAACTATGGATGAGGAATGAAATGTTCAAATAGAGGATTTTCCAATTGTGAAATAATATTTTGTTGTATTTCCAGAAAATTTACCTAGACATCCTGATGAATGAGAAATTGAGTTTCCCATTTATTTAATTCCTAGATTAAGGCACATATCAAAAAACTCTTATAGAATGGCCAATGTGGAATTAATGGAACTAAAGAAACAACTAAAGGAATTGAGTATTAAGAGATTTATTCACCACAGTTTTTCACTATGGGGATCCCCTGTTATTTTTATTAAAAAGAAATATGGATCTATGAGGTTGTGCATTGACTACAGGTAGATTAATTCTATAACAATAATGACCAAGTATCATCTACCACACATTTATGATTTATTTGACCAACTTTATAGAGCTCAGTATTTTTCATATATTGAACTTTGATCTGGATATCATTAGTTGCGTGTTATGATGGAATAAATTCCAATAACAACAGTTCGAACAAGGTACGGGCATTACGAGTTTACATTAATGCCTTTTGGGCTGACTAACACACCCTTTGTTTTCATGGATCTAATGAAGAAGGATATAGGAGTTACCATGGAATGTGAACCATCGATAGTTTTTCAGAAAGATGCCAAACCATATATACTAGAATGGATAAAGAGTTATTAGACTGATGATAAATAATTTCAAAAGAAGATTAAAGTTGTGAATGATGGGAGATTGAGTGACTTTGTGTATGAAGATGGAATTTTGAATTTTGGGAAGAGACATTGTAATCCCGATATACCAGATCTAAAAATGGAAATGTTGGATGATGATCATAGGTTTTATTTCTCAATACACCTTGGGAGCACCATGATGTATAGGGATTTGAAGGAATATTTTTTGGGGGACAACATGAAGAGGGAGATTGCTGATTTTGTGCCAAGATGTATGGTTTGTCAACAAGTGGAAGATGGAAGGAAGTAGTCAGGTGGAGTCATGTATCCTCTTCCCATCCCTGAGTGGAAATTGTATAATATCATGATGGACATTGTAATGGGACAACCAAAGACTCCTAGAAGGAACGATGCAATATGGGTCATTGTTCATTGTCTAACCAAGTCAGCACATTTTCTTGATCTAAGACAAGATTTACCACTTGAACAATTTGTTTGACTATATATTGATGATTTTGTAAGACTTCATGGAGTACCACTATAGATTATTTCTGATTGTGATTATCGTTTTACATCAATACAGGGGAAAAGTCTTCAGAAATCTCTGGATATTGAACATCGCTTGGCCACTACCTACCACCCTCAAACTGATGGAAAATCAGAACAGAAAATACAAACATTAGAAGTCATGTTGATATCTTACCCACATGACAATCAGGGTATTTGGAATCAATATTTACCAATGGTGTAATATTCATATAACAATATCTTCCATTCAAGTATTTGGATGGCATTATATGAAGCGTTATACGGAAAGATATGTCGAACACCAACCAGTTGGGATGATGTTGGGGAAAGAAAACTCATAGGCCCAGAAATGGTGGAGGAAATGATGGAAAAGGTGAAGGTAATCCAATACCACATCAAAGAAGTTCAATGTAGGCAGAAGAGCTATGCTGATTACCGAAGGATGGTTTTTGAATTTCTAGTACATGATCATGATTTCTTGAAGGTATCTCTATGGAAGGGAGTTATACATTTCGATAAGAAAGGTAAATTGAGTCCTAGGTACATCGTACCTTTCATAATTTTAGAATTAATTGGGGTTGTATCTTACCTTTTGGAAATGCCACCATGTTTCTCAAATGTTTAAGATGTGTTCCACGTATCATTGTTGAGAAAATACATGCCTGAACCAACGCATGTACTAACTTATGAGGATGTATTACTAGAACCTGATCATTCATATTGCAATGATCACCTCAGTATTCTGGATACTAGAGAACAAGTGATGAGAAACTAGACGACTCGTCTCGTAAATGTTCTATGGAGAAACCCTATGATTGAAGAGGCAATAAGGGAACCCGAGGAACTTATGATGAAGAACCACCTGAGTCTTTTTACGCTATAATATTCTAGAAATTTCGAGGATGAAATTATTTGAAATAGGGAATAATGTAACACCCCAAAAAATCCACGATACTATTCTCTTTGAATAATACAATAGCGTGTAATGTATGCTATTTTGAGGTTCTAACACACACCACAACCAATTAAAGTAGCCATTATGAATATAAATACCCACATTTTTAATCATTATAAAATTTATTATTCAAATTGAGCTTCATTTTTGGATTCGGAATATCAAAATTAGATTAGGGTGAGTTTTTGGTATTTTTCTGAGAACTTCCAATTTTTGATGAATAGTGAGAAATACTAAACATTAATTAAAAAAACATTTTTAATCCAAATAATTTATAGTGATAAATTATCCTACTAAGTGGTTTTAAAGTATATTTAGAATATATTTATACTATTTAATCAAATTCCGGTCATTATATGTAATTTCTCATTTAAACTAGACATAAACAAGTTTCAATCTTTTGATAGATATTATTTCTTAAAAAGCATGCTATTTTTACTACATGAATTTATTTTAAATTTATTTCTGCCACTTCATTGTATTGAATTTATAAAAATGGATTCCATATTTATAATTAGGAGGTCCAAATTGTGTAAATAGATAACTTTTTTTAGTCATTTTGAATAATTATTTCGGTAAATATTTTATTTACCATGGTAAAGGGTAAATCTATTAATTAAGTGTAAAAAATAATATTATATTATTTTTAAATTACCTAACATGTGTCCTAAACATATTGGATGATACATGTCCAACCATGGGCATCTTTGGGTCAATTTGGTGACCCCATGGAGTCCCTTGAATGTAATAATGAAACATTATTTTAATTAAGTTAAAGTAAATACAAAAATGACATAAGCATATAACTTTTAGTAAAAAAATTTTTACATAGAGTTATATATGTTATCCCATTGACTATATATATTAATTATAAAGCTAAAAATATTTACGTAGGCACTTGACGCGATTCTCCAAGACTGGCGCACAAGTTTCAAGACCAGCGTGTATGTCACTTGCGCAGTTCAAATTCGGTGCATAGGTGACACAAACCCAATTGCACAACACTATCTCCGTCAACACCAAACGTGTGCGACATGTCACCAAAAGTTCATACGTACGGCTTACCGTCTGCACGTCGTGCTGTAATTGTTATTCAAAACATTATTATTTGGATGGGTATAATAATAATGTTTGGTTGATGTAAATAATGAATATAACATGATAATGAATCAGTATATATGATATACCATCCAATTATATAATATTTTAATATAAAAAGAACGATATTGTCGCTCGTGCGTACGTACAGATTACCGTCTCCACGATTTCTATGAAATTCATTCCTCATCGTATCCATTCAAGACTAATTTTCATTTTTTGTTTAAAAATAATGATTAAATACTTCATGTTATTCTGGATATGAATATGATACATCCCATAAATTCCAAAGATGACTCAAAAAACAAAAAATATTAAGGAAAACGAATCTATTAATACCAGAAACAATGATAATACTAAGATATTATATAAGAAACTATATTAAAAGATCATATATGATGTCATATTAATGTATATGATTATTTTATATATTTATAATAATTATTTAACCGTTATAATAGTTTTTATCCTACCATTTACCAAGTAAAAGTACTATTTAAGGGTTTCTTTACCAATCTCTTCATTATCTGAGGTTGTTTAAACGTAATTAGCTACTGGGACCTTTTTATCATCCACGTCCATGTTTCTTTGAAATATATTTTAATTTTTTTTACTATTTAATAGAAAATGGTTTAATGTCATTTAAATCCTTTTTTGACTTTTATAAGTTTTTTATAAAGGAATCATTCCTTCATTTTCCAAACAAGTTCCTTTTTAACCATATCAACAAAATTAAGGTATGAATGTCTTTTTTAACTTATACGGCGGGTGTGGCTATTTTACACCATTATAAAAATCGTCAAATTTTACTTTACAATATTATAAGAATATTTTGAAAGTAAATTCTTTCTTTTATAATTATTTTAATTTCAAATGATTTCAAAAAAGAGATATTTCTCTCAAATAATTGTGATTTCATCTATGTAAACATCCTTTGATGGATTATAAGTTTATTTGATGTTTATTTATTATGATACAAATCATCCATATTATATTGAAGTTTTTGTGATATGTTTGGATATGGATTTTTTATTTTTATACCATTCATGTTTTATGGAGAATGTGTTGACATTTCATATGCTAGTTTTAATACAAATGTTTAGGTTTTGTTTAAACCTGTTCATATGAAGAATATATTGGACTTAGTAAGTGATGGGTGGAGTGTAACATCCCAGGTAAATAATGAATATGAAATTCTCATATTGATTATTATTTTTTAGTAAAATATTATTATTACTTTAAAGGGGATGCTATGTTCTATGGCGTACCAAATATGCAACAATAAGTTTCTTTGTAATCTTACGAGGCACATTAATAATATAATAATATTATTATTAATGGTAGTAATCACCTAACCGTTGTAATGGAGAGAATTAATAAAAATAACTAAAAAATGATTATATATTTGTGTTAAATATATTTTTACATTTATCCAATAAATGTTAGGGGCTTATAATGCGAATGAATCCAATTTTAAGCATAAATATTCTAATTTTTTTGAAAAGGTCGATTAACATTTTTGATGTAAAACCCTTTTTATTTTTAATTTTTTTCACTTTAATATTTTAAATTTGACAAAATAAAATCCTTCTATATAATCCGGACATCAAAATTTACTTTGGGTATATTTTTGGTATTTTTCGGATAAAGTAAATTTTTTAATGAATAGTGAAAAATGTTGTATTTTAATTACAAACATCCATTTAATATAATTTATTTATATGGTTATATTATCTTTTAATATGTTATTAAGATTAATTAAATTATAATTTTACAATTTAATCCAACGGTGGTCATTATAATTAATTTCACTATGAAAATGGACATAAATAAGTGTTAATCTTTTGGTAGATATTTTTTCTTAAAAACATGCTATTGGTTTTGATAGTGGGAATTTACTATATAATTTATTATTGAAACTTATATGTTTTTAATATGGTAAAATGGAAATAATTTTTGAATTTTTAATATCAAATATATCTTAGGGTGATTTTTTTTATTTTTCTGATATTGTTCATTTTTTAACGAATAGTTAGAAATACAACATTTTAATTCAAAACTACATTTTCCTCCAATTTATTTATATAGTTATATTGTCATTTTTATTGGTTTTAAGGTGTAATTTAATTATGTTTTTATCATTTAATACAATTTTTGTCATTCTATGTAATTTCACTTTTAAATTGGATGTAAAAACAAATCAATCTTTTGATAGATTTTAATTCTAAAAAACCCGTCTTTGGTTTAAATAAAGGGAATTATTTTTAAATTAATTACTGCAATTTCTGTGTTTTTAATTTGATAAAATGGATTCCATATTTGGAGTCAAACTGTCCAAATTTTTTAATTAGTACTGTTTTGTTTTTGACATTATGATTAGTAATTACTGTAATTATTTTTAATTACAGTGATTAATATGTAAATTAGGCAAAAGGGGTAAAAAATAATATTATAATAAAATAAAGTTACCCATACATGTGTCTTAATGCTACTTTTTTGAGTCATGGCCGACCATGGGATTCCTTGTGGAAACTTTGGGTCCCCATGGAATAACTTTAGTGTGATAGTAATCTTTTATCATTTTATTTTTAAAGAAAGGATAATATAACCAAAGTATGTATCACCTAAGTAAAAAAAAATTAGGTTTGTTTATATAAATTATCTATTTTTCTATAAATATTAATTGGAAAGATAATAATATTTCCAAAATAATTGCATTTTATTTATAATTTTTAGACAATATATAGATAAATTTATATATGACACAATGATGATGAGGTTATTACTTCATTAATGAATGATTTAAATAAATGATATTATAAGTGTTAAAAAAATTAATTTTTTAGACTTTTGATGCTATCCACGAATTTTATAGATTATTATTATATTTAAAATTTATTTTAATGATTTTATTTTGAAGGAATACATCTTTTATTCCTTTATCAAAAGTCTAATACCAAATAGTGTCAAAATTGGCATAAATGAGTTTTTTAAAACAAATTCTATTTTATTAAATGGTATAGAAGTCCAAAAAATATAATATTCTACCAAATGACATATAATATTTTACTAATATCATTATTGATACAATTATGGGACTATTTTCATTTTAATGTAACTATTACGACCTTATAGTTCGAAAATAAAAAAAAGACGTGGTACGAATTATTATTTTTATCTAAGGTTTAAAATGAAAAGATAAGTTGAATTATATGACCTCCACAAGTATAAATAATATTTTTTGAGTGGATTTATACCCATTATAATATTATACACGAAATATATCAATTTTTAACCTTTATATGTTTAAAAACATTTTTATAATAAATATATATTTCAAGACGTTCCAACAGTTCCCCTCCTCACTCTTATAAAAAGCCCTCACCACTACCCCCTTACCCACACCTCTCATGCCCATGGATCGTCCAACAATGCTCATATTATATCTAAACATCCATGTATTCCTCCTAGAAGCCTCACATTGGTCAGAATTCTTGTCAAGAGAGCCTTTTCCTTAAATCAGAAGAAGTTACACGATTTAGAGGTAACACCTTCTCTCAAAATACTTTGTTTTATTTTCCTTCTTCACTGCCCCTAATATTTTTATTTTTTTATTACATTACAAAAAATGTATCCTCAATATACTAGGATGTTTATATGAGATGTATTTTATTTACACTTACAAACACACCCATCTAATGCTTAAGGAACACACTACATCTGTGGGTGGCGAATTACTGCCTCACGAAACAATGATTGTCCAATCTTATCCTAACACCATTGATGGTGGCCACTAAGAAGTAATTATATTTATATATGATATATACGGTATTTATGTTTTATATATTCATATTTATTTTATATTTAAATAATATCATTATGATTTTCATGTCGTGTAATTGCGATAATTTCATTTGAGCAATGGCGGACTCCCGCACCCTCATGTGATGTGACTCGTTCATGCAATAGATGTAATGTATAAAGAATGAAATTAACGAACTTATGTGAACTATATAACATGTATATTGTACTGGAATTATAATATATAAATATATCCCTCATTTAGTTTTAATTCTACTAATTTGACAGAGAAATGAAAGTAGTGTTCATGCGTACTTATGGCCTACCGTCTCCATGAACGGTGCAATTCATTTTTTATCTCGATGTGGTAAGGAATAGAATAAAATGAATATATACTGGATATATATGATATTTAAATTGTTAATACCATTTTGGAGATGAATTATGTATAACTACATGGAAAATTCTTTTCAAACATGTTTATTTTTTACTCTTGCAACAAACATTGACAAAAATGTCTCATATGACATCACTTAATTAAATAATTAATATAACATGATAATCTGTGAAATGCATTGAATAATAAACAAGAAAAAAAAATTATTATGAAATTAAAAAATGAACTACGTTTATTATTCATGAATATAAATAACTAACGAGACAAATCGGACTCGAGGTAAGAGATCATACCTCTCTCTTTCTTTTTAAGTACTCTCTTATATATCACTTCTTTTAAGCTCCTCTTCATTAAGTAGGGGGGTGATCTTTTAAATTCCACATACTATTATTTTTATGATCCTATTATAAGAGAACCTATTTTTTCTCATCAATCCATTTTTTGATGTTTTAAGTGGTGTCGTTATTCTGCCGAATTTTCTAAAGGGATTTCTAATCTCACTCTTAATTCTATGAGATTTCCATTGTTTGACCCTTATTTATGGAATGTAATGTATTTTTTACTGCCAATTTATATATATTATCATCATTATATTAATATTCATGGTTTTATGTTATTCATTTGGTGGTTATTATCTTTTATTCAATACGACTTGATTGACTACATCGAGGTAAGGGGTTTTTCGTCTCACTTTTTTTCATGTGATACTCATGCTACATTTGCCACTATTTCATCTTGTGTGGTGTGTGTACTACCCATGATTGTATTCTTTGTGTAATATAATTAAATTTATGGGTATTAAAATCATCTTCTTTTGATCCTTCTTTC
Organism: Viscum album; assembly: GCA_963277665.1. NCBI lineage: Eukaryota > Viridiplantae > Streptophyta > Magnoliopsida > Santalales > Viscaceae > Viscum > Viscum album. Next base: position 527,698,638 of record OY728121.1, on the reverse strand, counting down.
ATGTGATGTACGTTTCAAAAGTTACCCAAATCGGTAAGGGAACCTTTCACCCTCCACTTTTTAAAAGACTTTTTTAGGTCTCTTAATTTAAATCATATTATGTTAGGATATGTTATTATATATCCTTATTAATTTAAATTATATGTGATTAGATAATATTTTTATCTCTCATAAATTCATATTCTAAATTTTAATGTGACGTCATTAGGCTATCAAATTTCTGTAAGGGAACTTCTTAACCCAATTTCATTTCTTTAGGTTAAACCTCTACTTATTGATTATTTTGTTCTATGAATACGTTTGTATGACTCTGAATGTTTTACACTTAATATCCACTTATATTGGGTGTATTTATATTTTTCACACATAATTATGTAATTAACTTATCCTTAATCTAAGGATACCATCTTTTTATGGGACTTCGTCTCAATCTCCTTTCATTGAGGTATCTTTTGATTTCAAAATGACATTATTTTATAAGGTGTATAATACCCTTTTGGAATTTCATTTCATTAAATGGGAATATTTTCTCTATGAAGCTTTTTACTAAACAACAAAAAAGAATGTTTCTTTTTTTAACATAAGCGTTGACAATGACCTCTTCTACTGCTGCGAGTATTATTTGATATATGGCTTCCTTAACAAGCCGTAATGTTTTCAAAGTAAAAATAATTACCATATACACTTTTTTATGTATTTTTCTATTGAATATGGTTTTTATGAATGGATTTATTATTTCAATATCATAAAATTTTATACTGTAATTTCAATGTGGGAATGTTATCTTTCCTTTATTCTTATGTTATGTGTTATGATTATGTTATGGTTCATGGCCATTGTTATGTTTATGAGTGGTTCTATGATAATACTAGGGCGGCTGAGCCTGAGATATCTCTCTAATGCATTTGGTAACATGAAGGAGGTAAACATGGATGTTTCTAAGTAGAGATTTATGGAATATACTGTGATTGGTATTCCAAATGTGACTCCCTTTGTTGCTATGATAGATACAATGTAAGTATGTTATATATTCCTTAAGTTACCATTATTAATGATGATTTGTATGTGTTATTCATAAATATTATGATTTCATATGGTATGTTATGATTGAAAATTATGGTTTCATCGTTTTTTATTTTTTATCGGTTAATTTTTCTTTTCATTATGTTATAACCCTTACTGAGCTTTTTATGCTCATCCCACGTTTTTGAAATGTTTTTCATAGGTCAAGAGGCAAGTGCATGATGTGGTGATAGTGTTGAGGAAGTGTTAAGAAAGAAATCGTGTTTCATTTTAAATAAGTTTCCATTGATGGGAAAAAATTAATATTGTCTTTTTTGTAACCACCGTGTTTAAATGATGAATGTTATGAATGATTTATGATATAATTCTCTCTAACTCCAAACCAGAATGTATCCTTAATGCGAATTCTAGAAATAACTCATGAATAAGTAATGTTTATGGCTAGGGAATTATAGTTGGTATCAGTTTTCGGTTTAGATAACATTAGGGGTTATAATGTTATTTATTCATATGTGGAAAGTTGTATATAACCACAATGGTTAGTATATTAGATGAGGAAATTGTTATTTTGGAATTTTGTAATGAGTTTGAGATAACTTGGTTAAGTATATCTTAGTGTTTATTTTCCTCATTAGTATATGATGATTTATTTGTTATACTGACACTGACATTTTTTGTTTTATTAAATGGATGGATCTAGCTGGCACCAAAGTGGCAATGGGTTTAAAGGAAATTATGGTGGTTCTCTGATTAAGATACTTTATGAAATGGGGGATTCAATGAGAAATATTGTTGTTATTAAAAACCATCTATCAGGAGTCACGATTAATCACCTGAAACTTCTTGAGTTCCCTAATTCATCGTGTACGAGAGAACCAACTTTATGTGGATTTTCAGGAAATAATTATAAAAGTAACCATTAGGGTTTATATGATCCTTACTTTTGAGGTAATTAATGGGTTACTATATGTTATGATGGAAAATAGAAAGTCATTAGATGAACATGAGGTTAAAATAAGTTATATTTATTTTTAATGAATTTATCTACTTTGTGGGAATGTTTTATAATTATATTGTTTTTGAAAAGGGACAACATGCATACCGTGTGATAACCCGCTGTGTTGGAATATGTTGTGGAAATCTAACCCACAACCAATGTGCAACTACTATTTATCTCCTACCACTAGACTATGTGATGTCCCTGGTTAGTATGACTAATTCTTTTTAATTAGATGATTTTATGAATCAAGAATAATTCAATTTTGGGTTATCTTGGGAAATTATTAACCAATCAGGGGGGATATTTGATTAGGTTTATTATTTTTCAATACGAGTCATTAAGATAAACTGATGTTATTTGCAGATAGATTATAAGAGTTATCTTAGAGGACTATGTGATTAAATCCTTTGGATATTTGGGTTTCAATCTTAGTCTAGTTTATTTTTAAGAATTTTTAGGTACATTTTGTATGGAATGGTCTTTGTTGAAATTTGGGTATTGTTGGACATATTTTGGAGGTTAAGAGTTGTTATTTTTGTAAAAGATGTTTTTTTGGATTATTTGATCTTATAATAACCATTTCGGTATTGGTTAAGCTCTAAAGACATTAGAAATATAAAGTTCTCTTTTGTGAATTATGTGATTCTCTAGAAGTTGATTATAGTGCTCTTAATGTGAAAAAGTCGACCTAAATACCCATATTTTGAAGATAATATGAGTTTGTGTTAGAAATCTAGTAATAGTTGAATGTCTACATAAAAAGTAAGTAAGTTTCCTTATTTTTTATTTAATCCCATAAATAAATTACACAATGAAAATCAACTTAAAACAAAAACATTGTATGTTAACATTTCCTAATAGGGAAACAAATACCATTTAACCCATCACGAGTTTGTGACTTTCTGGTGGTTAAATTTCTCCTAGACATCTTTTCTATCACCCTCCATCAGATCTTTATGGTTTTTTGTTTCCTCCATATCCATGTTTTCATGGAATCCTAGTATTTGTTGTCTCGGGGGACCATTTTACTTCTCTTTGTTTCTTTTATTGTCATAGTTTTATTAACTCCTTTTCCCATGTGGGGATTTCAATAATGTTTCCCATCCCAATTCTAAAATTGTGAGGACGCAATTTCTAAATGGGGGGAAGGAAGTAACATCCCAGGTGAATAATGAATATTACATTTTCATATTTATTAATATTTATGAATAAAATATTAATATTACGTAAAAGGGGATTCTATGTATGTTGGCGTACCTAATACACAACAATGAGTTTCTTTGAAATATTATGATTCACACTAATAATATAATAATATTATTGTAAATGGTAGTAAACTCCTAGCCAATGTAATGGAAATAATGAAAAAAGCTAACTAAAAAGTGATTATATATGTTTATTACATATTTTTTTACATTTATCCAATAAATGTTAGGGGCTTAAAATGCGAATTAATCCAATTTTAAGCATAAATATTCTAATATTCATTAAAAGCTCGATTAACAGACTTTTAATTGAAAACCATTTTTATACTCCATTATATCACTTTGATATGTAATATTTAACAAAATAAAATCCAACATTCGAATAAAGACATCAAAATATAGTTTTTGTAAATTTTTTGTATTTTCCGAAAAAGTTCATTATTTAATGAATAGTGAAAATGCGGGATTTTATTTCAAAACCTCCTTTTCATGTAATTTATTTCTATGGATAGATTATATTTTTAATTGGTTATAAAGTCTAATTAGAATATATTTTTACAATTTAATCCAATTGTGGTCATTATAATTAATTTCACTATGAAAATGGACGTAAACAAGTGTCAATCTTTTGGTAGATATTGTTTCCTAAAAACACGCTATTTGTTTTGACAGTAGGAATGAACTATATAATTTAATAATGAATCTTCTATGTTTTGATTTTGGTAAAATGGACATAATTTTTGAATAAGTAATATCAAATATTTCTTAGGGTTAATTTTTGGTATTTTTATGATAATGTTCATTTTTTAATCAATATTGAAAAATACAACATTTTAATTAAAAACCGCCATTTCATCCAATATATTTATATAGTGATATTGTCATTTTAATTGGTTTTAAGGTGTAATTTATTTATTTATTTATCATTTAATAAAATTTTGGTCATAAGATGTAATTTAAATGATAAATTGGATGTAAAAACAAATCAATCTTTTGATAGATTTTACATCTTAAAAACACCTCTTTGGTTTTGACAACGAGAATTATTTTTAAATTAATTAATTCAATTTCTATGTTTGAAATTTTATAAAATGGACTCTATATTTTTAATCATAAAGTCCAAATTTTGTAATTAATACTCTTAAGTTTTGGACATGATGAATAGTAATTACAATAATTATTTTTAATTATAATGATTAATTAGTAAATCTGGTAAAAAGGGGTATACTGAATAATGTTATAATAATATAAAATTACCCATAAATGTGTCTTAATGCTATTTTTTTTAATTACCGACCACGGGATGCCTTGTTCCGACTTTGGGACCCCATAGAATCACATTAGTGTGATAGTGACATTTTATCATATTATTTTTAAAAATGGAAAATACAACCAAAGTATGTATCACCTATGTAAAACAATTTTAATTTTGTTTATATAAATGATCTCTTTGACTATATATATTCATTGGAAATCTAAATTTTTTTCCTGCATCAGGGTATTTTATTTAGAATTTTTATACATTAAATAAATAATTTTATTTCTTATACAATGATGATGCTGTTATTACCTCATTCATGAAAGATTTAAGTAAATGATATTATAAGGGTAAAAATAATTCCTTTTTTGAGACATTGGATGCAATAAACGAATTTTATAGATTTGTATGATATTTTACATTATTTTAATGGGTTTATTTCTGTGGAATAATTCTTTTATGCCTTTATCAAAAGTCAACTACCAAATAGTGTCAAAATTGGGGTACGTGAATTTTTTAAAACAAATGATATTTTATTAAATGGTATAAAATTCCGGAAAAATGTAATATAATGCCAAATTACATATAATATATTACTAAAATCATTATTTATACAATTATGTGACTATTGTCATTTTAAAGTAACTATTATGACCTTATATTTTGAAAATAAAAAAAGACGTGGTAAGAATTATGGTTTTTAACTAAGGGGTAAAATGAAAAGAGAATGTGAATTATATGACCTCCACATGTCTAACTCCTATTGTTTGAGTGTATTTCTACCCCTTAACTTCTTATACTCTAAATATATCATTTTTTAACATTTAAAAATTGATTAAAATTTTTATAATAAATATATATTTCAAGACATTCCAAGAGTGCCACTTCTCCCTCTTATAAAAAGACCTCACCTCAACCCCCTTACTCACACATCTCAATACCATGGATCAACCAAAATCCCCTCATATTATCTCTCCACATACCTCTATTCCTCATAGAAGCCTCACTTTGGGCAGAATAATTTTCAGGTGAGCCTTTCCTCAAATCAAAAGAAGTTACCTAATTTAGAGGTAATGCCTTCTCTCAAAATAATTTTTTATATTTTCATTCTTCACTCCCACTAATATTCTTTTTATTTGATCCATAAAAACAACAGTATATTAAATATACTAGGATGTTTCTATGAGAAGGATTTTATTTACACTTACACACACACACTCGTCTAATGGTTAAGGAACATACTGTTTCTGTGTGTGTAGAATTATTGCCTCATTAAACAATGATTGTTCAATCATCTCCTAAAACCTTTCGTGGTGGTTATTAAGATTTATCTATATTTACATATGATATATGTGGAATTTATGTCTTATAAGTGCTTCTGTATTTTATGGTTAAATCATATCATTATTCTTTTCATGTCGTTTAATTGCTATAATTTCATTTGAGGAAGTGTGGACTACCGCCCACTATAGTGATGTGAATCGTTCATGCAATACCTGTAATGTATAAAGAATGAAATTAATTAACTTCTATGGCCTATATAACATATATATTATATTGGAATTATAATATTTATATCCCTCATTTAGTTTTAGTTCAATTAATATTACATAGAAATGAATGTAGCGTTCATGAGTATGAATGGCCTACCATCTACATGAACAGTTCATTTAATTTTTTATCTCCAAATGTTATGGAATAGTATAAATGAATATATAGAGGATATATATGATATTTAAATCATCGATAACATTATAGATATTATTTTCTTATAACTACATAGAAAATTCTCTTCAAACATGTTTATTTTTGACTTTTGCACCAAAATCGACAAAAATGTCGAATATGAACTAACATAATTAACAAATTATTATAACATGATAATATGTGATATGAATTGAATAATAAACTTGAAAGGAATTTATTAAGAAATGATTAATTGACCTATGTTTATTATTCAGGAATATAAAGAACGAACAAGACAAGTCGGGCTCAAGATAAGGTATCCTACCTCTCTCTTTCTTTTCAAGTACTCTCTTTTTTGTCACTTCTTTTAATCTCCTCTTTATTATGTTGGGGGATATTAATTTTTATTCCTATTACTTTAAATTTTATGTTCATATGGTGAGATACCCTATTTGATCTCATCAATCCATTTTTGGAATTTTTAAGAGGCGACGTTAGGCTGCCAAATTTTTGTTAGGGATTTCCTATCTCAATTTTAATTCCATGAGATTTCCATTGATCGCCACTTACTTATAGAATGTGGTGTATTTTTTAATTCCAATTGATATATATTATAATGATTCTATTTATATTCCTGGGATTCTCTATATCCTTTTGTGGTTAATATCTTTTGGTCATACGACTCGATTGATTGCAACAAGGTAAGTGGTTTTTCATCCCACTTGTATTCCTGTGAGATTCGTGCTACATTTTCCACTATTTACTTTTGTGTGGTGTGATAACTGCCAATGATTGTATTATTTTTTTAATATAATTTAATTTTGGGTATTTACACCTTCATTATTTGATCCTTCTTTCATGTGGTGTACGTTTCGAAAGTTATCCAAATCGGTAAGGGAACCTTTCACCCTCCGCTTTTTAAAAGAATTTTTTTAGGTCTTTTAATTTACATCTTCTTATGTTTGGATATGTTCTTATATGTCCTTATTGATGTAAATTTTATGTGATGATATATCCTTTTTATCTTTCCTCAACTCATTTTCTGAATTTTAATGTTACGTCATTTGGCTGTTGAATTTCTGTAAGGGAACTTCTTAACCCAATTTCAATTCATTGGGTTTAACCTATACTTCTTTATTATGTCGTGCTATGAATATGTTTGGATAACCTCTGATGGTTTTATAGTTAATATCCCCTTTTATTGGGTGTATTTATATTTTTCACACATAATTATTTAATTGATTTATCCTTAATATAAAGATACCATCTTTGTACGGGACTTCGTTTCAATCTCCTTTCATTGAGGCATTATTGGATTTCTACACGACATTATTTTATATGGTTTATAAATACCATTTGACTTTTCGTTTCATTAATAGGGAATCATTTTTCTATGAAGCAATTTTCCAAACGTCAAAAAGGAATTTTTCTTTTTTTAATGTAAGCGATGAGAACGACCTTTTCTTCTATTGTGAGTATTTTTTGATATATGGCTTCCTTAACAAGGAGTAATGTTTCAATATAAAAATAAATACCATATACTTTTTTCACATATTTTGGTATTGAAAATGGTTTTTAATAATGGATTTATTAATTCAATATCTTAAAATGTTATATTGTTATTGTAATATGGGAATGTTATTTTTCCTTTATACATAATTTATGTGTTAGGATTATGTTGTGGTTCTAGGCCATTGTTACGTTTACGGGTAGTTCCGTGATAAACCTGGGTCGGTTGAGCCTGAGATAGCTCTCCAATGAATTGGGTAATGTGAAGGAAGTAAATGTGAATGTTTCTCTGAAGAGATTTAGGGAATATTCTGTGATGGGTATTCCAACTGTGAATCCTTATGTAGCTATGATATCTACAATGTATGTATGTTATTTATTCCTTATGTTACCTTTATGAATTGTTATTAATATGTGTTATTTATAAATATTATGATTTCATAAGTTATGTTATGATTGAAAATTATGGTTTCCTCGATTTTTATATTTGATGGGTTAATGTTTCCATTCATTATGTTATAACCCTTACGGATCTTTTTATGCTCGTCCAACATTTTGGAATTGTTTATCATAGGTCATGTGGAAACTTCATGATGTAATGATAGTGTCTAGGGTGTTTCAAGAAATAAACCATGTTTTATTTTAAAAAAGATTCCTTTTATAGAAAAAAATGAATATTGTCTTTGTTGTAATCACGTTGTTTAAATGTGGAATTTTATGCATGATTTATTATTTAATTCTCTAAAACTATAAATCTGAAAAGAACCACAATGTGAATTCATGAAATAACTCATGATCAAGTAATGTTTATTGCTGGGGCCTTATATGAAGCCTGCTATAGCTCCTTGATGCATCGGTAGGTCTTATGAGACAAACTAGTGTCTTGATACAAGGCCGTGACAAAATCTTATTTGTAGTCTTGGAAAAAGGCCATTACTATGTGGTTATGATAGTTTTGTGTTAAACACTCCATCATTATGAAAGTGGATATGGATATAACATGTGATTATTATACTAGAAGAATACCCATCTGAATAAGTAAATGGAATTATTTGTTTTTATTTTTTCCATGTTATGATGATGTTTAGGTTTAAAATGCTTTTGTTTTAATTATACATTTCCATAAATGCTTATTCATACTTAAGAAAGCTTCCGCTATGTTTTTATCCTTACTATGCATCCAAGATCTCCCCTTTCTGTGTTTTATTTTTCTCAAGATGTGATGAAGTATTTTATGACTGACCTTCAGGGATAGTCTGAGAGGATATGAATGTGGACTATGGAGTCTATGTAGTTATAGTTTTCAATTTTATCTTGTAATGTTAGACTTATAAATGTTTCTAGTTTTTTCAGTGATACTAAACTGACCGGTCTTTAAAAACTTGGTCTTTTGCGATCATACCAATTTTCCTTAATACTGCACCGACTCTTGGTATCTAGGCTCAGGGAGTTACAACATCACATAGGAACTCCATTAACTAGCCCCACTATATGGTTGAAAGCTTCAATCATGGGGAATTCGATTCTGGTGTCTTCTATCACTTCGAAACATGCTCCACTACGATTTCATGCACTATATTTCAGGTGCAATGCCTAGGAATTTAATCGAGAACCATTAATACCTCTTCTTTCTAAAGAGTTATACCCAGAACAAGGTAATTGGTGAACTCCATTTACAATCCCTTCAAGAGGGTAAAACCTGTATAATACTATTGGAGTACACTAGTGTCTAGCACTACTCGATGGTAATGCCTAAAAAATTTCATTGGGGAACTGCACTTCCCATCCCCGTAGGAGGGTAACACCAAAATTGTCTCATCAGGGAACTCCAATACTCATCCCTACTAGAGGTTAATGCCCATAAGATGACATAGATAAACTCCACCACCCACCCATATTAAATGTTAATGCCCAAAATATTCCAAACCATATCTAGAAATTCATTACAAAGGATATGATAATTTCCTATGTAAGAAAACACATCAGATATACTACTCAAAGTCCAAAAATAATACTACAAATGAAGGAGATAAAAATAGTTTAAGTCGATAAAAAGGATCTCATGAGAACACTGTGTGTGAGGGGACCACAAGACATGAAGTCTGGATGAACTACAAACCCGTGTACTAGACCAACACCCAACTCCCCATCAATGTGTTAGTACATATCATGTAGGTGAACTACAAGACGTGTCCAAGCAAGAGAGAACTATGTGGTGTCTGTGTTCTAGTGTACATAGTCGTGTATTAAACCCCGTGTACTCTTACATAAGATCCCATCCATCTGACCCTTCACATGGGTAATCTGACTATGTATCAGATACAATGGTTATTAGTGGGACTACATGAAATTTAATGCTTATCTTCCATGAACACTTGATGCTTCTGAGAAAGGACATAAATGATACACGTTCTTCATTGAACATGATGTGTAGTAGAGATTTTTTACAGAAAATAAAAATCTGATTCATATATGAGAAATCATGTCTTACTTCCATATATTCCACCTTGAATCTATCCTAAAAACAATGATTTGGCCATAGATATTTCAAGAAAGAGATTTCTTACTGATGAATGATTGTAATGAAGATTTGACAAACCATTGTATGTTTCTTACACCATCACACATCCATTCATCATGTTCATGATGTCTAATCAATAGATAATTCATCACCAACAAGAAATATCTATGCTAATATCACCCCACTATTGACATTTTATAGATACACTGTGGATCTGGGGGCTCAATTATGCTAGGTGCCACCTGAAAATCATCGAACCAGGAACCATGAAGATTCCACCATTGAAAGACACAAAGTATAAATGGATAAAAGAATAAAAAATATAGCTTTAAACATCACTATCCATGTTATATTGGACCATGATCATGAAAACGAACTTGTTTTTTATTAAAAATTTCAGAAAAAATAGAAATCTAGTACATGGGCTCATGCAATGTACAATATAAAGAACATATTGATTAAATAAGAGTGATCTACTCAATCATTATAGTATAAGGGTGTAAAACCATATATAATGAGTCCTACCTTAGATTTTATGTATTTAAAATGAATAATAGGTGTTTAAATGTATAATGGATACCATTTTTATTCTTTATACATTGAGTCACATTGATCTAATGATTCACCATCAATTAATCTTGATTTGTTCGAGGAAGGAGGAAATGAAAACTCCACCATTATTTGATGAATTTTTAGTCCATCCATAGACAAATTTCTTCAATGATATATTTATATATTATTTATAATATATTTAATTAATTAATTAATTAATTAAATTATTAAATTAATCCATTTATCTTACTAACAGCGGGAAAGGGGTGTGAATGTCATGTACTGACCCATTATATGTCACGTATTGGGTAAAAAGTGCATTCTATACACAACAATTTTCTCCGATTTTAGATTGGATCAATTGATTAAGAGTTATCCAAATTTCATTTAGAATATTTTCATTCACAATATAATATATATTTAATAATTTTATAAAATTAATTCTAGGCCCATAGATCCTCAGAAATACATGGTGTCTCAACACCTAACTTAGGAAATTTATGTTGAAATATTTCAATGTCATACAATGAAATTAATGGGTCCTTATATCATTACCCCTTAAATATTTTCACCCTAAAAAATTAATAATAACAAAAACACTCTGGATACTATGCACGCATAGAGTTCCCCCACACCTAAGAACTCTCTTACACATTTCAATGTTTCCACAACACGTGAACCCAAGGGATGTTCATTCTGCATAGGGTATGTCCATGTCCAGCCTTGATGTCTACTATGTGATCTATAAAATATTCTTCATCACCCATATCAAGCTCATCCATGTTGATGAAAATGTGTGGTTTCATTCACATATCATCATAGCCACAACATATGGAAATCATCGTGCACTCGATCTAGTTGTGGTGGTAGGGAGATGTAGTATGTAACCTCGTGAACCTAATTCCTGATCTAAAATGGCCTAATGAACATCAAGGATATAATTCCCCATGTATGAACATCTATAATCCAATTTAGGGGGATAATCTCATAAATATGATGTCTCCATGTTCACACTCCAAAGGAATATGATGACAAAATGAATATGATTTTTTTTCTACATTGGTCCATCCTCATCCACTCACATATGTACTTGGAATACTTTATTAACATGTGAACCATATCTTGGCCCACCATAGATTACCCATTGATCTCTATCCTATATAAGGGTTTCCAATATGGTTTCATGTATATGCGTTAAAAGGTATACATGTTCAGGGTAGTGTGGTTTCTATTATTGTATGAAAACTCTACCAAGGTAATGTGATCCTCCCAGCTCTGGAAAAATGCAATCATGAAATACCTCAAAATAACTTCTAGCACCAACAGAGTGCACTTGGTCTAGCCATTGGTCTAGTGGTTAAATGATTCATTCTTCTATAATTAGGTTCAGAATGCCTATTTTAGGCCCCTCGACAATTGTGATGTAAATTGAGAATCATGATTGGAGAAAATCATTGAGGGTACCCAATAATGGTGAATAGTCTTTTATATATATAGCTACCCTAATCACTCCACCTAACCAAGATCACTGATAGAAAGGAATTTCATTGACTTCATGTTGTGTTCTAAGATCACCCATATGATTTTGTGAGATTTAAAAGAGCATGTATTCCCTATTAGGATCATCATTGATATGCTAACCCACTTCCACTATGGGATCTTTAGTGGTTTCAATAGAACTTACAGAACATGGTTCTTAGCCTTCCCATGCTGATAGGTGAGGAACTGAGAGATTAATTGAGCAAAAATTTGTATCATCTATGAAAAATATATATAATTTAATGTCTTTGAACATCTTCCTTAAACTAAAATTTTTTATCCGGAAGAGAAATGTGTAACTCCCACATCACCACCTCTGGAAATGTGATTAGAACCATTGTTCAACCACAAATGTGATGTCATCATTCCCACTATAAAATCCATCTGGTGAGTTTCTTAGGGATATATTATCTTTTAATACCTCAAATTTTACATCTATTAGTTGTGAACATCTCACATGCTTGAGGATAGAATGATTCAACACCATCAAGTAAAGTATGTATGCACCGTCCATCGCCACAAGATTCAATTTCATGGAAGCTAACTGCTCTGAAACATTCTTATCGATACGATCCTAAGAATTCCTTCTTCAGGAATCTGGTATTTTTTTTACATTTCTTAATGTGTAGATTTTTATATATATTCATAGTCATTCAGGAACACCAACATGAATTGATCTCTCTGGTTTAGGAAATTGTGGGAGAAGATATACCTGAGACTCTGGTGGTCAATGTGAAACACGAAGCGCTCTCCCAGAATATTGTGTCTCCACATACTCAGGGTGAAGACTACTGTTTCCATATCTAGTTGATGAGTCATATAGTTATAATCAATGAATCTCATCTAGATCAACACATATGATATGACTTAGTATTATTGCATCGGCAGTCAATTGAGCCCAGCTACAGAGTAATCACAATACACTACGAACTCAAAATCTTCTTCAAGCAGTCTCAACACTATAGCACTCATTATTCTATCCCTCGACTAATTAAATACCCAATGTAACTACTCAGACAATTTAAAAAACATCTATTTCAAAGATAGTTTCTTCAAAGGGTTTTTGATCATAGAAAATTATATGATAATTCTCTAATAGTTCCCCAACAAAACTAGAAATATCAACAAATCAGACACATTAATTGGTGTATCCCAAGAAAAAACGTCTTTGATATTGACTTGATCAATAGATAAACCATAATCAAAAATGAAATTTCTTCTAAAAAGATTCTCGTATATCTATATATGTAATTTCGAGAGCTTTCTGTAAATCCATTTTTCTCAATTAATATAAATAACCACCATGAAGTGATCTTCGTTATCCTCCTCTAATACAGAGAATGTGATTATTTTATTAATGATGAGAAAATATATTGGCCCAAGAATTGTTAGAAAAAGTAGTTTATAAAATCCATGAAAATGGTTGGAAAATTCATCACTCCAAATTGAATTAGTAGGAAATCCTATTTTCTATAGAGACATATGAACACCACCATTAGAATATCATTCCATTAAACCCTAAACAATTAGTAGCTAGACCTCATACAGATGTATGAGAACAATCTCATACCTCATAACTAGTCAATCATCAATTCAATCCTCCAACGGGGTAGGTTTTCTTTTTCTAGGAATGGTTTAGGAAAGATAATACATACCAATCCATAATATCTCATCCAACTTTTAACGAAATGGTATCTAGCTACCAAGGGGGACACAATTGTGTTAACGAAAGATTACTCATGAAGGATCTACAACTAAAACCATAGATCTCATATCTCCTTAGGCTGTATCTGATATGTTGTATGACATATTATGGTTTTCCATTGATGCAAGTCAATGAAAAACTACATCTCTCATCTTGTAGGTATTCTTCAAAACGTCAGTGATGATGTCATCTATATTATCCTCCAAAAATCTAGGCACTCAGATACATGAAGATCCTATAGCACCAAGTGTTACACTCACCAACTTATCGGTAATATGATACAATCACTTACTCATTGAACCCAATTTTTATATCCGGATATCACTCATTCTAAAAAAGGGTATATTTTCTCATCGATGTGTAGGAATCTAACTTGTTTGTAGTGATATTGAATATTGTTGTATACCATGTATGTAAAATTGATACACAATATGATGTTATAGTGTGCATTAATGATGAAATAAGGTCCCAGGTGAATGGTTCCCAGAAAATGTATTACTTGAATTGCCAAATAATAAAGGATATGTAAGATGTGTTCCATGTAGGAACCTCAATAAGAACCTATTGTGATAGTGCCTCAAATGGACGCCCCATGTCACACACTACATGTGTGGAGATAATATAATTCCAAGAAATTTTTTATAGTAATATATATAAAAATATATAAAAACATAGATCATGCAACATATTGAATCATGAGCTGCAGGATCCCACATATCAAAAGCATAAATTTCTTAATGTCTTTTATTGCACGATCCTAGAGCAAGACATCGGCTACCTAGTGGTAGTGGGAGAAGGGCCTCATTGCATCTTCCTCCACAATGAAACTCATCTTTCTATACTTCCAACTCCTCCACCAAGGATACTATAATATCCACACCTAGGAGATCCATGATCACAGTACCACCCCGACCATTGTGGTCCATCCGAAATCTTCTTAGACTACATAACACAAATTTCTATGTAGTCCCCTTCCATGTGACATCACCTATAAGAAGAAATGAATGAAACCTCATTGAAATGATTTTAATATTTGTGCTACCTTAGCTTCATATTACTAAGTTCATGAGATTCCTCTTGAATGAATATCTTAATTTGAGACCTCGTTGATTGGTGCCTACTAGCTAATGCAGATGAGTCAGCCCCATGATCTCTTGTTAAATCTCAAGCAATGTTGTGTCCCTCTGAGATAAATCTCTCTTTAACTAGTTCCCAATCCCGCTCCTCGACATTGGTGGGGATTCAGAAGGGCACAATGCTATCCCATATCTCTATGTGGAGTCCCAATTAAAACTTATATACTTAGAATTAGTCATCATATATCATGTTAAGAGTGTAGAGGGAAAGGTATATAAACCATTACATGTACTCTGACACTATCAAACCTCACTTCTAAATCACTAATAGTTTTAGATCTAGTCTGAGGTTTAGAGGGATGGGTTGTACTCCTCACAGAAGAGTCATTATAATTAACCTAATGAGAGTGTCGAATAATCCTGAATATATATATCCAGGAACCACAAGTGTATATCAACACAATGGGAAAGTATAGATGATAGGTGCACCAGATGATGAAGCCATAGAGAACCGAATTTAACCAATACACATCTTCCTAAGGATCCAAAAAACTATGGAACCTTAGTGGAATCTAGCGTTAAAACATGCAAAGTTCCCAAACCAAGCATGCATCCTCAACCTACTCATCTAGGATATATTCATCTCAATTGTTGAAGGTTCTATTACAAATCCATATAGAGGTGGGAAAATAGAATGGACCTTGAACTAAGTCATTCTCCCTCATATTCCCATTGACATCAACTAGATCTAGTATCCTCTCTGGATGTTATCATGGAGGCATTCACAAAATTATCAAGGAGTACTATGGTTATATGATCACACACACATAGAGAGATATATATATATCAAGAACAATTGGGAGATGACTCAAGAATAATTGTCAATGGCTCTTTCCAATCAGATGAATGTATCCTTGATCCCTACATAATAACCTCATCATGCCATGTCGACAAGGTTGTAGTCATGGTCTTGGTGAATGGATATGTGAGCCACCCATATCTTCTTTAGACTTCTCAGCATGATAGATGCACTATAGACACTATAATAGTGTTTACCTAAACCCAACCAAATCATTTTAAGGGGAAACATCTGAAAAATTTACCAACGAACAAACATTCTCTTATGCCAATCTTCCATGACCTGACTCTTTCAAGGGCTAAAAACACAACTACCCCATGACCAATTCCACAGGATAGGGGATATGGACTAGTGTGAAAGGAATAATTCGATCCTGGAAGCCTCTTCCTAAAACCATGTACACACAAATTTCTAACTCAATGAAAAAGTAAAAAGGGAATGAAGAAATGTTACAACACTTCTATAAAGTAATCAAATCATTCATGAACCTCTAGAAAATTAAAATATGTGACCTATATACTGAAATGTAAAGTGATAAAATAAACACCCAATAAGAAATATTAAAAATACTAAAAAGACTAGTAATGTGTAAATAGATAAGAGATCCCAACTCCGATATCGTAATCTAGTACCACAATATGTGTTCCAATATTTAAATATTTTCAAGATCCTATAAAGTGTCAGTCAGCTTTTTCAGCATCTACCAAAATGCATGACACATGTCGATGATTCCCATAAAGGATTGAATATATTAAAACCCAATATAATGCCATGAAAATGTGAAGAGGGAACCAATAATATATAAAATTAAGAGGAAAATAATAGAATAATGAAGGTAAAATGAAAGTGTACAACCCAACAAAATAGTAGATATAAATTAAGCTCATCCAAGCAGAAGAGGATAAAAAAATTGAGTAGATGAAAAAACCCATTGAGAATTCTCCACCTATATAAGTATAGTATAATCATCTAACCATTATAATATAATAATGTAAATTGAATGGAATACACCGCTTGTCTTCACCTATCCTGGAAGGAGAGTTTTAAAATCCATTATGTGAATCTAAAAGAATATATATATATATATATATATATAATCAGTCAAAAAGTCCCAAACCATAGAGTATGAGGATATCCAACTCATAGCTTAGCCCAAGAAAATGTGTTTTCAAAATTTCTAAAATATAATCAACAATGCCTAGAATCCCAAAAAACATTCCTAAACACACAATTCTAAGGAACATAATCACCACACCTAGATATTATTCAATTTGGGTAGCACTGACCCACCCACATGGTTTTAGGATGCGTCACTAATATGTAGCTTTGTAGGGAATGTGTTACTCTTCCTTCTGAGTCTAAAGAATCAATAAAAAACAATGTCTCACCACTATTCAATAGGGTCAAGGGGTCATAACCTCTAGGTTAGGATCCCATTCACTGGTTTGACAGGAGGGTCATACTATGAAACTCACATAGGGACCCCATTTCCAATACCAACTGGAGGGTAATGCTTAAGAAATTCATATGGGAACTCTATTTCCCAACCCTACTAGAGGCTATCATTCGAAAGAAATTTATCAAGAACTCCAATTAAAATCCCTAGTTGATTGTAATGATCATTTGAATCCATTGGGGAAATCCACTACTCAGCCCCTCAAGATGAAAATTATTGGAATATGATTTTGGGGGAAAACATTTTCCAACAATGCTAAAGGGTAATGCTTTGAGGAAGCAGTCTGGGAAATCCACATCTATTCCCTACTAGTTGAAAAATCCTTATTGAAGCACTTAGGTAGATCCACTGACTATACCTAGAATAGTGTAATTCATTGAGTTCCCACATCATATATATAAAGGTGATTACGAGGGATCTATCACAATTTATATGAAAAAACATTGGATTGGATAATCACATGCCAAAATAAACTTTAAAAAAATGGAGATAATGATGTTTTATGTATCATGAAAGGAGATCAAGGGGAACATGGCATGTTAGGGACCCATCTCGCATGTGGTCCCACAACATTATCATCCGGTTTCCATTACAAGTATATCATTCTCTATTTGTGTGTTAGTATACACCACGTAGGTATCCATCATGGAGTTTCCCTCCAACATGGGACTATGTTGAGTCTCAGTGGCTGTGTCCATGTACTATAGTACACCGCCGTGTATGGAACCTTTTATACTTTTACACATGCTCCCATCGTTGTGACCCATCACATGGATTTTCCTATTAAGAAGGGTATACATGGATTATTATTGGGATGATATTCCATGTTATACATAGCTTCCTTTAACCCTCCCCACCACTATAAAAAAGGTATACATAGCATGTGTTCTTCAATGAACTCATCATGTAGTTATAATTTTTTTAGGAAACTATAGATTCAATTTCCTCATGCCAAATCTAGAAAAAACCTCTTATATTATTCAATGATTATATTGGATGAAGAATATATCTAGTAGTAGATTCCACTTTTTGGCTCTTGATCATCACAAAATGACTCCAATGATGATTCGAAGAACCATTGTTCATTAACCACACCATAACACCTCCATTCATCTTGACCATTTTGTTTAAACAACAAATTATTCATTCTATCCATGTGACGATCCCTGAATTATGCTTCTCTAACCAAATTGTTGATGTTTCTTATATCCAATGCACATTTGGGGGCCTGATCATGCATAGTGCCAATTGTAAATCATCGATCCAGGAACAATAGGGACTCCACTGATGAAAACTGAGATGTAATGAGGGAGAAAAGCATCAAAAAAGTGTTTTATATATCACTGGCCACCCATTCATTGATGATGATCAGGAATGGGACCTAGGGTTTGATAACAAATGTGAAAAAATAGAAATATATTACATGAGATCATTGAAATGCCTACATATAGAAAAATTTGTATATAGAAGAGTAATATTTCAATTTATAATGTTATATGGGAGGAAAACCAAAAATAATGAGTCCAACCTCAGATTATATTACACCCCAATGAAGAATTTGTGTTCTAATATATAAGGGATATATTATTCAATTTTTGTTCCTTGATTCTCAAGGATTAAATGTTTCGTCATCAATAATTATCAATTATGTTAGGGAAGGATGTACACAAAGTTATGTTGGTGTTCATAGGATTGGGAGGCCAACCCTAGAAAAATATCAATAATGATATATTATTAAAAATTTCAGTATGAGTTAAATGAATATTTTAATTAATCAAATGATAACATAAATCCACATAATGAACATCTGACGAGATAGGGGTCTAGACATACCACATTGACATATTTTATGTTCCACCATGGGTCAATGATACATTATGTGGGAAAATGTGGTCTCATATTACTGATTTGATAAAACATTTATTATTTATACCATTTTCATTATTATGCTACATACACGCAATATAAAATATATTTAATATTATTATAAAACTAATTTCAGGAACTACGTTCCCCAGAATCACACACAATCTCTATTTCTATCTCTTGAAATAAATAGAAAAATATTTCAATGTCTTAAAATGAAATAACTTGGTGTATTTATGTATAACCCAATATAATGATGCATGTTATACATATACTACTCATCCTATGTGGTGTTGTGTTCCACATTAATATCCTCTAAGAAAAATGTGAGAGTGTTGTCTAAATGGATATTTGTATTGGAGATATCAAAAAAGTAATTAATATATATTTTCAATATTTTAATTATATATTATATTATTCCACAATATCTGGTGTCCCAATATTCAATAGTGTCTACCAATTATACCTCTTAACTGATGGTGGCCCAAGGGAGTTGTAACACATAGAATCACTAGATCACCAATATCATACTCTATCCAATGTACAAATAGTAGTTTATCATGATAATTATTAAGAAACTGAGTCACCCTAAATTATTCCTAAATTTAATGAATCTTACTAATTATCTTATGAATCATTTTCAAAACTAATGTATAGAGAATACATAGATCTGGCCATTAAGGAATAAACCAATGCGATTAACTATATAGACATCCAAAATGGTTCAATATTTTCCATGGATTGCTAATTATTTATAATAATTAAAAAATGATTAAATATTAACCCACAAGACTTTAAAATCTTGTATTTAATATTTGTTCATATAATACAGAATCCAAACACATTCTCCACCTCCCAACAAATATTCATATGAAAACCCATGTTTAATTCTAGCAAAGAGCACAAAAAATTAAATAGATCCATTCAGTATTAGAAGGTGATGTGTGGGTATGCATAAACCAAATCAGTATAGAATGTTATATTTCATTTTAAATAATTAAAACTAAAGACATAAAATTAAATTCACCATTATTGATTTCTTATTTCGATTAAGGTAAGAGAGTTTCAATTATCATTTAACAAAATCACATTTGAAAATTCTCCAACAAGGGGGAAAATGATAAAAATTTAAAAATTAGATATGTATCTCATCTAAGATAAATGTATTAAAGATGAAAAACCTCAAAAAAAAACCAATTAGCCTCATTTTCATTTACTCGATTATTCGGGAAGGAATCATAATACAAAATCATCAATGGCTCACTACTTCCTAATGAAATAATATAATTCAATATAAAAAATATCCAAGGTATTTCCATCCAAAATGATAAAGAATAAAGACTCTATTTCTAAAATTGATGGAACCACCAGTTAACTGAGTCCAATTACCATATTTCTCTGATACACTTATTATATTCCACGTAGGTTATAATAGTGATGAAAATCCGATGAAAAATGTATTTAAATAACTATGATTTCGAAAAATGGTTGATTGAAATATTAATCATCTTGAAACACAAAAAGAACCACCAAAACAATATAAAATATATATGTGACCCATGACAACTATAATAGAAAATAAAAAATTAATTATTCAACAGTTCTCATTATTCAATTTAATCATAATAAGAATTAAATATCAATACCAAAAAATTACTTAACATAAAAAACTAGGGTTCAAACCATAGGTCCTATTGTTGGATGGTAGGAAACCAAGGACATAGAAAAGTAAATACCCTCTCTGATGGGTTTTATAATATCCTGAAATGTTTTTTCTATAAATAAATCCTTATTTAACATCACTTACTCCTAATTTTTAAATTAATATTTATTTTTTAATATTCATGGTGGATTTTTTTTCTTATGGATTCATAATATCAATTTTGGTATAATTCAAATAAAAAAATGTATGGTTGTGATGTAGAAAATGGGGCTAAACGAAATAAGATCCTACTATGCCATGGAGGAAAATATCACATCATAGTGTTTTAGTGGATTATTTGATATGCATTAGTTTTATGGGTAAAATCATGAGGATTTTGGCCAATGAATTTTACAAAGCAGAAATCTCTATGGATGGGTGGGGTATGTCATGGTTGAATTTTTCATCACATAGTGCCTTCAACCTTTTAGATACATATGGTTGGACAAACATGTGGACTTCATGAGTTTATTAATTAAATGGTTGTTACAAAATTCATTTTGGGAATCCAATTTTCGAGGGAATTGGGAGATTCTAGGAACTATTTAAGATTGAAATTTAACAGGCTTTCTGAGGATACATCACATATATTGCCCCTATTATGGTTCCCATCTATATAATTCTTATAATAGTTCATCCATAATCAATTAACATTGATATATGACATCTAAAAGACCATATTAACACCCTCACATCTTAGACCTTATCCCTTGGCTAAAATAGGTCAAAATATAGTTAGAGTCTATGATAGAGACTCCTTCTTTTACTATATAAATTATTCTCTAGTTCTTTCCTTTCCACAATAGTTCAAACTTAACTACAGAGGCCATCTTTTAGTGAACCACTACAAAATTTCAGTATCCAATGTTCGATGGTGATATAATCTAGGGGAACCATTACGTATTGGTGGATAATTATTCACAATGGGTTACTCACTCCACTCCTTGGTGCCCCCCTCTATCTTGGTGGTGGTTCCTATATATCTTCACAAGGTAGCATCCATCCATGCACTATAGAGCTTCATAGTTTTAGAGAAATACATACTTCTCCCTTAAAAATCCTGGATTGACACAAGGTATGAATTGGTTCAACAATTTTTCGTGTTTTTTTACCTTACTCTAAAATCTCTATAATATTGGATTTAAATAGTGTATCAGTGTCCTTGGTGAGTAATCATGTTTTGATATGTGTACGAGAATGTTTTGGGTGAAAACAATTTGAGGAAGCGTGATTCTAACATTAAAAACTGTGAAGTACTATGTTTCTTATAATTTTTGTTCTTATGTATGATGTTATCATGATATGTTGCTTATTATTAATTAAACAATTCATGTTATGAGTTTCATGTGGGTGTGTTAATGAATATGGGGAGTGATTTATTTTTACCACATGAATATATGTGGATCTAGTGGTTAGATATTTATTTGACTTGTTGTTCCTTTGCACAACATGTATAAATTATTTTACATAGTTTCACATCGAACAGTGTAAAATGTATCATGATGATCATGTTGGTTCTTTAGTTTGGTGAGATGTTGCACAAATATCCTAATATATGGGCATGGATATCCTAATAGAGGGATATTAATTAGTGGATTGTGCACCGACTACACAAAGCTTGAACCTCCTTATAAATTTTGTATCTGTACTTATAGAGTGATTTGTATAAGAGGAAGAATAGAAGATACTAGTATGGTGTTATATATTAATTTTTTTCATATGTGATTAAAAAGATATTTTATTGTGGATCAATGTGGTGGAACATGCATCATTCCGGATAAAAACCACCTAAAGGGTTGGAGTGAGATGTTTCAACCTTGAGATTGTATCTGTTTTACTTATCTGATGTCCATAACAATAATGGTATGAATTAGTTAGAGTTAGGTTTCATTGTCTCTTAGTCATCTCATGATGACTTGAAAGTTACATGGTTATAAATTTATTTATTGTTTATTTATATTATTAAAAATAATTATATATTATGTGAACATATGTTATAGAAACATTGGTGGTGTACAGTCATGTCTTTTACTCACAATCTAATTGGGAATTTGCATAATTTTTTAGATTTCAGGACAAGATCTATAGTAAATGTAACAATGCATATGATGGATTTTTTATAATATGAGTATGAATTTGGTAGTGTAAGAAGAAAGCCTCTGGAGGACAATAATTTTCCTATTTAATTCCATGTATATCATTTATTTTTGTTGGAATACCACATTGGAGGTCATTATCTATTTTATGACATGTATGTTTTATTTCTATTTCCCCATGATTACTATCAATATTTTATATATTTTATATAATTATTATCTTTTTGATGATATGATACTAAGGGTATAGTCTCTCAGCATAGTGACATAGTCTTTCACTCTTAATAAATAACCATTGGCAAATAGGGAGGTAGAAATGAGGTCATGTGTAATTTTGTTTAATACCCAGTGGTTTGTAATGGGATGTTACAAAATGGATTCAGAGAAGAATTTTCATTCATTCTTTCATGAATAAATTAGGACACGGTTGAAAGGAAAATTAATTTTCAGAATATGGGAATGGGAGTTTCAATGTGCCTCTCCACACATGTGTAATAGGAATTCGAGTTTCTATAGATTAGAATTTTGTTATCATTGATTGATTTAAACTTAACTGATGCACACGATTTTTGTATCTAATTAATGATAATTCATTCACATACAAGCTTTATGACATGTTATTTATTATCATTTGTAATGGATATACTTTTTTTCTTCTCATAGTATTATATTAATTAAATTTATAGATATGTTCTATTGGTTCGTGATATATTTTGATTGTGTAATTTATATATGTTACCATGATTTTCAGGAAATTTTATTATTGTAATGAATTGGATTATTTATGAAATTTTTTGTGTTAGTATATATATTATAACTATGAATAAAATTTGGCAATAAAAACCAGGGTTAGTGCTACGAAGTTTTTTCATGATCTATGGGTAGAATCCTTGGAAGGACATCGAGTGATCACATAGATTGGTTATGAAATTATTGGTTTCTAATATTATTTATGATTAATAGATGGTTCATTTTAATCGTTTGTTGTACTTCTAGATACAAAATAATATGATTCTCCCATGTCACCACATGTTTTGTTGGAGGACTCACCAAAAAAAACTCAGGTACTATAACTAGTTAAATGGGATGTAGATCCCATTAATCATAGAATATTTTTATTAGATCCTATCTATGGATGAACCACTCAAAGAACCATTACTGGCTAAGAATTTTATTTTAAGATATTGTATCAAAAAAATTTCTATGGTATTGTTGGACTAAATGATTCCAATGAATGGTTTGATTCTATAATGATCATATTCTATCTAGTCAAGACTCTTGAGTAAGGGAGAGTGATTCTATTGAACATTATTTTCCAAGGACCCTCCAGAAGATGTTGTACTTCCATGATTTAGTATAGGATATGAAAATGTAATACATGGGGGCTATAAAGGAACTTTTTCTTGATTGATTAATTCCTAAGATAATTAACCTAGACCATTCTTATATTTTCATAGAGTTACAATAGGGTTTTATGATTGTCTCCTATTACTATACTTGATCCATGAAGTAACATTCCTTTAATACCTTGTTAGAATAGAATGGGCTATAGAATTCATGTATTTTTTAATATAGGACTATGAACATATCCTGAGATTATGTTTAGTGGATTTGACATGATGAAATTTTCATTGGGTCTCACCTTGGCCCAGCTTTTTTTGAAGGGTTAGAGGGAGAGAGGGATGTAGGGTTAAATTTGTCCACTGAGATCCTAATCACTCAGATATCACTCACTACCATGGGAGTATCATCCTATAGTAGGAAGAGGAAGTGGGGCTAAGAGTATTTGGGTTGAAGATAGTTGGGTTAGAGTCATATTTATTATGTATCATCAATGAGAGATGACTCCAATAGTTTATATAATTTTTGGCTAAGGGGGATTATGGTTGTTATTGCATGAATCAATCTTTGGAGTAACACTGATCTGGTGTGGTTGTTCAAATTCTACTCTTTTTAAAAAATTTATAATATTGGGGTACTAGTGTATTTGGGGATGTTGGGAGTGTTGGACCTTAGTGGAGGATATAGAATTCCCAAAAAATGATGATATAGGGACAAAGTCATAGAGCTGAGGTTGGTGGAGTCTAATTAGTGGATCAAATTACAACCTATTATTGAGAAGGTGTGGTACCATTATTTGTATGCTTTTTTTCACATCCACCATATATACATTTTATTGATATTGGGTATTCCCATTCATTCATTTTAAACTAGTAAACATTGTACATGACATACCTGTCATGTTATATAGCTTTGGTCATCGAATAGGACCATATTTATTGATTCCTATAGTGTTTCATATTCATTTCCATCTATATAATAATTTGTGAGTACATGATTCTAGAGATGAAAACTATCAATGTTATTTTCAACATAGAATGGTTGAACATTTTTTCAGCTCACATTAACCTCTATTTCTGTTGTGTGTCATTGAATTCACAAATCATTAAGAATATTTTAACAGTCAGAGAGGGGGAAATGGGTGGATGAGGAGTTGAACTAGAGTTGTGTCGCTTCATGATAATTACTGAATGGATGGAAGAATAAACTCCCACATCTATATTAGTGACTACATCATATAAATCTCCAATAGTCATTGACATCTGTTAGTAAGTATTTCTAGATTATTTTTTATTACATACCCCATATAAGGGATTTTACTAGAGATTGTTCTCTTAGAGGGTGCACAACCCATTTTTAAAAAACCATATATTATCTCACCATTCGAGTTATATGTTATCGAGGTATATATAATGACCCAATAATAACATAAATATATATTAAAGCAATTTTTCAGAATAATTAAAACATTCCCAAAAAAATGGACACCCACAGACCTTATTAGTTTACTGCCTTTGGAAAATTGGAATTAAAATATTATAGCCTAGTGAAATATCATCAATTCTTCAAACAATGATCTTCCCTAGTTTAATTATACTTATAAAAAGTTCATCATAACCTTGTGAAAGAAAAATATGAAAGGGGTGAGATCAAATCCTCAATAAGGTTAAAGAAGGGAAATGTGTATGCATATCACAGAATTATGGGTTTATGAATTTGATCAGGATAATTAGTAGATCATAGCCTGCATATCAAAGATCATAAACATGTCTCAGTGAATAAAGATTTTCAGTTCAACAGAAATTAATCATAATTAAATCAAGAGCGTAATTTTTGAAATTATAACATATGAATATGAAATGGAATTATGTAATACTGATCAATGTAAAACATAATGACCATGTATATTTTGAAAAGAATACACACATTAGTTATATCATATTATTTTGGATATGGAAGAATTTTCACACATAATGTATTGAACATGATACTATGATCACAAATAACATTGTGAAAAAGTAATCTAGTTCAGGAATAAACTTATGGACCCGAAACTAGATCAATGAATAACATTGTGAACAAGTAATTAAGTTCGGACATAAATTATAAACATATAATAATATTCAATAATAACAGTAAAATTTTTTGATAAGGTTCATGTATAATGTAATGGACATGCATCCAAGTGCATGCATAATATTGTGAACAGGTAACCAGGTGAACGCATAACAATTATGCTCATTATTCATCCATCATTATGCAACACATTCTAGGAAGATATATATCACACCTATCACATAATTTAACCATAACTGTATATTCCACAAAACATTTATCATATCTGGAGTCATGAATAGAAATGTGTCATATAAACAACAAATCACTACACATAAATTGAAATCGGTATCATTAACATTTCATCAAATATTATCCTATAGAATGATATATGTTTCATTATAATTTAATAATAGCATAACCCCTAAAAATAAAATATTTTTAATAACATATAAATCATGGAATGAAAATAGGGTTCATAAACACAATTAAATCAAATCATTAATAATTAAATAAATAATAAGAATGGATCTGTTGGTTCATTTCATAGAAGTTGCTAAGTGACATAAATTACTGCCATCAATGATGGAGAACAACATGTAAAGATATTTTGATTACATATATTGTGGAAAATAACCTCTATTATTTGAAATTTATATTTAAAACATAAAAATAGTTGAAGACCATTTTATAGGAAATGTAATTGATAAAAATGAAATAATTCATGAAATCATGTTGAATCTCATTTCCATTTGAAACATTTGAATGAAGCTTGAAAACATTTTGAATTTATATTTCAATATCATCATTAAAATAATATTTTTTAAAAACATAAATTAATAGATAATTTGAAATAATTTAATGAATGTTTGAAAAAATTTGGAAAAAATTTCATAACAACATCACTTCTTTAGTTAAATAACAATGATTAAATCTGTACTTGTGAGATAAGGTAAAAATTTCATTCCTTTTTCATTGTAAAAAGTGATAGAAAAATTATTTGTTCGGAATGCAACATGAATATTACATTGAAATAAATAGTAAAAGTAAAAAGGTTAAAAAAATTATTTTAATTTTTATGTTATAAGAGAATAATATTTTTTGAATCCCTTTTAAGAAAACATGGTTTTAACGGGACATAGATTTCCGACCAAAAACAGTGTAATGTTTGGATTTAATAAAAACAATTTATTAACAATCTTATATCCCAAATAGTGGAAAATAATATGAATAGATGAATATATCACGAATAACCATAGGATAATAAAAATAATAAATGTTCTAGAAAGATAGATCAAAACATTACATCAAAGGATGCATAATCATAAACAATATCAAAAAAATATGATATATTTTAAATAAATTATTACTACTTTGTAACAATGAAACATAATTCCCATTTAAGAAAAATTAATTTATGAAGCATAAAATATCATGCATATAAGGATTGTAATGATATAAAATTTCAATGTATGTATATAAAAATAATGGAAATATATATGTGTAAAAGATGGCATGTGTCTCAATGAAGGAATATTGAGACACAATTACATTATCGATTAGGTATATTTTTATACATAAACCCCATGAAATAATGATCAGAAAATGTATAAGAAAATACCGATATATATAAATACTAGGATTAAATAATACATCCATTGGATTTATGCACACCACATGAATGTTCTAGGTTGTGAATAAAGCATGTATCCCCTGAAAGTAAAAAGGTGAGATGAAATTACTTTACATCATGTCTTGAGTATCTTCATTCTCATAAGAATATCCTATATAATAAATATATTTTTATTAAAAATATATAAAATTAAAATATAACAATATATAATTCCATATATGGTTTAATTATGAATTTATATGACCCCATTGTTAACATTTTTTATTAAGGTTATGCTTCTGGTAATATTCATATTATTATTACGGTGTGTCTAAATTTTGAATAGTATTGATCTTTACACCTAGATAAGATCAAATGAATATAATACAAGATATAAATAAAATTAACAATACTTATTTCTGTATTATAATAATATATAAAATATATAAGTACGAAATGGAATACAATTATCATGGACGCAGTATGTTTTACATATGTATGAACGTAGATTCTGTTTTATTGACATATTAAAATAAAGAATGCAAATGAATTATATGTATACGTATTTATTTATATAATATGATTAAATTAGTATTATTTATTCTTATATATAATTTATGTTCGGAAAAAAAATCATTAATTAATTTCATGTAGTGTGTGAAAGAATCATGTCTCTTTAAGGGGGTGGTAGTCCACATTTCCTCAAATGAAATTTTCGAATATACATAATATAGAAACCATAAACTTATTTAAAAAATTAAAAATATAAATGAAAATATATATTTAAAATTTCATATATATTATATATAAATATGGTTTACATCATATTTTCTAACATGATATGTGGTAACGAAAAAATAAATAATCATCATTTTGTGTGGAAGTTATTCAATATACACATTAAAATAATGTTTATTCCCTATTAGATAGAAGTGTTTGTATGTGTAAGAATTACCATTTTCTTAAAAAATACCTATTGTATTTATTTTATGGTTGTTTTTATACAAGTATGGAATAAGAATATTTTAGAGGGTCCAGAATGTAAAAGACATAATGAGCTTGAGGTAGGGTGTTACCTCTTAATCGGGTAATTCATTGTAGTTTTATTCAAAATGATTAATTATAAGTATTTTATTCATAAGAGATTATTATAGGATTAATATAGTTTTTTATAGTATTGGGATGAAATTAGATAAATATTAGTGGTTTGAGAGGTGTAAAGAAGAGGAAGAGATAGTGAACATTTATTTGTATGGGAAAGGGAAAACATAGTATTTTTTAAAACATGATCTGTGTACTTATGTTTTTACATAAAAAATTCATAAAATATAAAAAACATTTTAGTTATAGATTTATGTCAAAAATATTTCCATAAAATGGGTTTTAGCCAACTGGATAGGCCATTTTGGGGATTACATTTAAGGATTATTCCCGTTTTAATTTAATTTTACCTTAATCACTATAAATAATTTCATTTTCATTCACACATATTTTTGGTAAAAACTAATTTTTACTTAATATTTATCATGAAATATTATTATTCCAAATATTGAATCAATTTTTCCAAATTTCAAAAACAAATGTGGCATCAATTTATTTTAATTTAATCACATATACTAGACAACACTGAGTGTTTTTGAAGTGAAACAATCCAAATATTTGATAAATCATTATACAAAATTTCATATTGAAATTGATTCTAATAAATTAAATTATATAATGAGATTAAACTATAATATACTTAATAATTTAGATAAATTTAAAATTTATTTTATTATTATAAATAAAATAAATGGAAAATATGTTTTGAAGTTTAATGTATTATTTTGAGAAATTCCGTAAAAATGAAACCTTAATTAAAATTGGTAAATAAAAATCTGTACATAATATTTTTATATATATTTAAATGATGATTTTTATTTTTATATATTAGATTTCTAAATGTTCAAAATATTGGATTTAAAATTATTTCTCCTTTAAATAGTGATAAAACTATATTTTTTTAAATATTGTTTTATAAGAATTAAATTTGGTTTTGTTCTTATCTAAAGACTTTCAAATATATTGGATGAATACCAAAAATATTTTATGGAATATATAATATATATATCTCATTAATATAACTCACAAATTAAAATTAATTTAATTTATTAGTGTAAAAATGATTTTGTGGTTATAATAATATTTTCCTTTATATTCAATCAGGTTTTATGTTCACATCTAATTACTTTGTATCAAATGCATTAATTTAATATATTTTTTAAACAATATATTTTAATAATTTAGATTTCCATTTTCATAATTGCTAATATAATGACTATCTTATGTTAATAATATATCAATAATCGGTAAAAATCCATATTACATGTTACATAGTCCCTATAAGAAATACATTATTGGATGTAACCAATGATAACCTCAATGTTCAGTTTAGAGAAATATAAAATATATGATTCATTTAGTTCAAAATTAAATTGTTGTTTCATATAATGAAATCAAAAAATATTTATTCATTATAAAATATATAATTTTTACTGTTACATGAAATGAAAAATATCAAAAAGAATAAATTAACTAAAAAAAAATATTTCCAAAAAAACATACGTTGTTATATTCCCCCCACCCCATTAAAATTAATTTATCCCTAAAAAATCTTCTACCCTATCAATGTTTTAGAAATATTATATTTCATTAATAGAATATGATATCATAAAATTTAATAATAGAAATTTCATTAAGAAATAATTTTGCAGTCATAATTTTTACCTAGAGTAACACATAGATGGTTTTCCACATTGGAGAACCTATGTGGAAATTGAAATCATTAAAATAGAGTAGAAATAAATATATTTTCGTCTTCAAGAGAGTGATATATAATTTTTTAGGAGAATTTTAAATATCCCAAAACCATAAGTCTATGATAATCTAGGGGACCATTTGATTCATCAAAAAAGTCATAACGAAGTTAATCTTTTTAGTTTTATGACTCATTCCCTAGAGTGAAATAATTTTCATCTCAAGATATAGTTAGAAGAATTTTTTCACTTTATATAAAGAATATGACACTTTGGTTGTTCCTTGATATATTTCAACTCCATCTTTTACCATAATAAATCAATGATATTTTTTTCATTCCAAATGTACAAATAGATAATTAGATCCATGATAAATACTCCCATCACTTATTAGTTACCATAAAAAATAGATTATTCCATATTCATAAGACCACATGTGATGATATAATAAATTATTCTAAATAATTATTTGATGTTTTATATAAAAGTTTCATAAATGGTTAACCTTATAAACCTTATATAATTTAATTATCCATTTCATCATTAAATATGATCGTATCGTACAATATTTATTTATTAGATCAATGGTTTCATCCTAGAACATGTTCAAAATTAAATGTGATTTTACTAATAAAAAGTGCTTTTGGATGGATATAATCACATGAACCATCACTATAGAATGTAAAAAATATTATTATCGGTATTATTTATATGAAATCAATCATGAATCTCCCATATTAAGGGTGAAAAGATATTTTTCCTCTTATTTTTATAACTCACATCATCCATTATGATTGATGAAGTTTTTATTTTCTAATTTTTACTCATATTTTCTTGTGTTATTTCATCAATATTACCACTTGAATTTTGGAATCTATTTGATAATTCCCAAACTATGTGTACTAGAGAAACTAAAGATTATGTGGTTAATTCGGTAGAGCATTATGTCCCCTCATTTCATTGAATATTATATTCATATAAATTATGCATTATTTTTTATTGTGTATTGTGTTCCCAAACATGAAACACATACTTTTTCCTTTCAAGAACTCACATATGTGCTCTTTCCTATAGTCTTGTAATGTAGGTGTTTGAAACATTGTATTCTCTCAATGGTTTTGAAATTTCCCTTGGAGCTCCATCTTCTTATTATTATTAAAACCATGGTATTTATATATTTCTCCAACCTCCATTTCAACATTGAAATTTGTATCCACTAATGTCTCTTATGAAAAACCCCTTTTTAGATACCTTTAATTGTTCCCTAGATGAACCAACCATTATAAAATTCAGGTTGGATGATATTACAAGAAGAATACCTCACAATCCCTGGGAAATTATCCTTATAGGTATAAATAGATTCATCATCTATTTTATTCATCCCAAGGAACTCATTTTCCATCTTCATTCAAAGAAAATGAGGAAAGTACTTATTGAATAGAATGTTATTTAACTCCTTACAACTGATGAATTCAATTTCTTATTACTTCCATGTATTTCTAATTTAATTCCACCACTCATATGATTCACCTTCTAAATAATAAGCAACCTAAATGAAATTTTGATGATCAAAACATTGGAGAATAGAGAATATAATTTTAGTTGTAATAAAATTTTGTTCAATAACATATGTATTAGATGAACTAATGAAATATGGTTGAAAATTTCTTATGAAGGGCTCAATATAACATTCTTCCATCCATTTTTCGTTTGGAAAATCTATATGACTCATATAACGAAAAGGTTTTGAGGGTATATAAATGGGATTTTTTATTCTATACCCCATAGAATTATGATACTGAAGAGATTTATCATTGCATTGTAAATCAAAATCAATATTAATGTTATTCTTTCGGGGTACAACCATTGAATAAAACATAAATCATAGATTAATAACTAGTTTTACAAATGATGAACCATATAATCATTAAATGTCACTTATATGATGTATAAATTATTATATTTTCATTAATATATTACACCATAGGATCATCCTAGGTTATTAATAGAAAAATTCTATTTAAATCATTCATGATGGTTCATGAAGAGTTAGTGAATTCCTAATACATATATTTTGTGAGTGTCAAACCATGTGTGGAAAAAGAACCATTGTCATGTTCTATATTTCCCTAATTGAGGAACATAACACTGTTTCATAGTATTTACCCCTATGTAAATCTATTCTAGAGACAAATCCACCTTTAGTATACAGTCTAACATGTATTTCTAGGGATCATATTACTATATAATTTACCAAAATTTTACGACATTACCCAATACATTTCCATATCCTTATTAAAATCCCTATAAATACCCTTAGGGTATTAACTATGGTTTTCTCATTCGAGCTTCCAATTTTTAACTACATATTTTCTCAAATACCAACTATAATGTCCCAGTTTTAACATACATAGACATTACATCATTATTTTGGTATATTTAAGACATTACAAAAAATAGATTCCAAAATAACCTATTAGTTCCTTTACATTTGCATCATGGAATAATCATCATCAATATCTTTGAAATATCTTCAACATTTCCCCAAATTTTCATTCCCCTTATTAAATTGAGTTAAAAAATTTTCTTAATTAGTAGGGAAAATGAAACATCAGAAAGTGGGAGCTTAATGGCTAAGTAAGAATAATAATTTAAATGTGTTTTCATATCATGAACTTAAGCGTATTTGAACAAGATTGTATTCATTATAATATCATACCCTACAGATCAAATATCATAAATGAGAGTCATGGAATAATGATTTACTAATCATAAGACATGAATCACAAGGAAATCAAGGGAATAATCCATCAAAGAATAAAATTGAAATAAGAAATGGAAATGTGGAATACACATAAATATATAAAATATTGAACATGATTAAGTAGAAATATAGTCACACATTATGTTACGAACATGAAATTATTCCCACTCGTAGACTTATTGGCATGCATCTTGGTCCATGCATAATGTTGTGAACAAGTAATAAAGTTCACACATATCATTTTGAATATATAATCTTGTTCACACATAATCATATGAACATGTTACTAGTTCCATGAACAACATTATGGACATGTAATCATGTCCATGAAAAGAATTATACACATATAATAATATTCACTCATAATAGAATGAACATGTAATCAGGTTCACTTATAAATTAATGTACATTCAACATGGTCCATGAGTAGAATAATGAACATGTAATCAGTCTCACACATAATATTTATATTCCAGAGCCATCCATCATTTCCCCCTTTATTGGAAAGAGATATAGGTACCACCGATCTCATAATGAAATCATATAATCATGTTCTATAAAAACAGGAATCATATCCTAAAACACAAAATGATATGGGTTCTATATACAAGAAATCATAACCCATGAAATGAAATGGGTATCATTAAAAATTACTCACAGAATAATTTCTTGGAATATAGTGGATTCATATTAATTTAATCAATGAAAACCCTCTAAAAATAATTGGATATGAAAAATATATCAATAATGCAAGATAAAGAGGTGTCATAAACAAAAAATAATAAATAAACATGAACCATTTAAGAATTTATATGAATGTACCATTAGATAATTTATAATAAGTGAATGAGTGAAATTAAAAGATGTCACATTATATGGAAAATAACTTGGAATATTATTTTAAATAGATTTGTTGAGAAAAATATAGTCTTTTATGAAAACGTTTTTAATATGAAAATCCCTTTAGAAAGCGTTTTTCTCTGAAAATGCATTAATGACCAAGAAATAACACATGAAATCATTTTGAAAAACTATTCCATTGAAAAAATAATAATCATGAAATAATTTTGAAAATAATTTTATTTTATAATATATAATGGAATTTAAAAAACCATTTGGAAAAAAAATCTATGAAAATTACATTGAAAACATATAAAGAAATTTTGAGAATCATTTGATAACCATTTCATCAAAAATTAATTTTCAAAAAAAAATTAATATTTTAATCACTATATGGATTCATCAATGTAATGAAGTCTGGTAAATATCTACATGCTATATGAGGTAAAAAAATATTCCTTTTTCACATTAAAAAGGGATTTAAAATTTCCTTTCTCTGACAGTGACTAGACGATTACCTTGAAAAAATTGGTACAAGAAACAATAGGCAAAAAATCATTTAATTATTATATTTTAATATTATAATATTCATGGATATCCTTTTTAGAAAACTTGGCTTTGATGAAACACAAATTTTCGATCGAAGAGTGGGTAAAATTTGGTTTCTTAAAAACAATTTCATAACTATCTTATGCTCAGAAGTGGGGAAAATACTAACAATAGATAAATATATAATTAATAACCATATTTCATGACAATTAATAAATTTTATAGATATTATTTATAATATTTCATCAATGGAATCATAATCATAAACAATCTCCAAATTTGAAAAGATTATTTCAATAAACTCTATCCACTTTGTAACTTTCAACCATAGTCCCTATTTAAGAAAATAAACATTAAATATTCATAAAATTTGTTGAATATAATTATTTTCAGTATATAAAATTTCAATGGGATTATAAAAACATCAATAAAAAATATATGTGAATAAAATGGAATTGGTCTAAATGATAGATCATTGATTGAAAATTAAATTACCGATATTGTAACTTTTGAAAAAAACACTTTAATAGAAAGATCATGAAATGGAAATGTAAATATCCATAAATATATTTATAGGATTTATATAATACATCCATGGTAATTATACATAATACATGAAATTAATGGGTTGTATATAAATTAGGTATCTCACCAAAATAGAAAGTGAGATGAAATTTACTAACCTGGTGTCCTGAAAAATTAGGGATTTTATAAACATCCATTTTAACAAATATATTTTTATTATATATCATATAAATAACCATATTATTATATATAATTCCACTTGTCGTTCTATTATGACTATATATTTCCCTCTTGTAAATAATTTCTTGTTAGGGTTACCCTAGGTGTAATATACTCCCTGATTTTTGCATGTGTCTTAATTTGTTATATAATTGGTTATTTTACATATATCATTATTTATAAAATATAAAAAATTATATAAATATAGTTAATATTCAATATTTTTTTACTATAATAATCTAAAAAACATATAAGAAATAAATGTTATACACCATTGATTGAGATGGTAGGTTGTACATACACATGAACAATGCTTCCATTTTGTTGATGTATTGAATGAAGGAATGTAAAGGAAAAATATGATTATGTATATATTTATATAATATAATTAAATTTGAATTATTATTTCGTATATATCATATATCTTCAATAATCATTTCCATAATACAATCCATGTAGTATGTGAAATAATCAGATCGCATTGAGGTGGCCAAAGTCAAAACATCCGAAATCAAAATTATCGTAATTAAAAAAGATTGAAAACATATGGGTACGTTCGATTTGAAAAAAAAAAATAAGTATAAATAAATATAAATATAATAGATAATATATATTAATATATTTTCCACTATAATTTCCAATATGAGATGCGGTCAAGTAAAAATGAATAATAATCATTTCATGAGGGGATAGTTCATCATACAAGTAATATAAATATCATACATAATACCCAAATAGAACCCAAATATATGTTGAAACAAGATTGTGGTCACCAAGAGGAAAATCATTGAATCTCTATTTAACCAACAAAATCTCATAACAATCTATAAATCTATTACATCGAAACATAGTTAGGTAAGGAACATTGGGTCTGAGAAGCATAGGAGGATAGGGAGGGAAGAAATAAAAAATTCCCTATGACCAGAGAATACAATTATAGAGAGAGGAGACAACAATGAGAATTAAAATGTGAGAATACACCTGGTGAGAAAGAAACCAAGAGGGAGAGGCATGTAAGATAACAAAAAGGTAGGTGAGGCCGGAGAGAATGTGTAGAATGTTTAGAAACCACCATAGAGGGAGTGAATCCCTTAGAGATATTCAATAATGTGGGATCTCTAATGAGAACACAATGACAATGAGGATCCATAAATAAACCATATTTGGTAATTTTTTGGTAAATAAACAATATATTATATTATGAACAGTTCTTCAGGATCGAAATAAGAGAAACCAATAAATCTAGAACACATGTTTTCCTCTATGAAGGGTAAATTTTTTCTAGACATCGAGCATTACTATGGAGTGATAACCATCAAAAGAAATTAGAAAATTTAAATAAATGATATTTTTTATTAATTTATTTTATAAGAAATTTAATCATTGTTGAAGGAATATGTTTCCATCATTATAGAAACCCACTAGGGTTATGCATAAATTCCTATGATATTATATGGATTGAGAGTATAATTATTAAGAGATATCCCATAGATAGAATTTATGTAAAGAACTCAATGATATTCTCAAGGATAGTAGTAAATATATCATATCTCATTAACCATATAAATGTAGATATTCTCTTTTCCAAGGATAAATCCATTCATAAAGTTTTTATTTTTTATTTTTATGGATTATCCACCATTCTATAATATATATTATATGAAAGAGTTATAAAATTTTAAATTATTTTTCGGACCATTTTACATTGGTTATCCTATTGATTTTATTTCATTAAAAATATTTTGAATTTATAACAGTTCAAGGTCTCCTAAAATTTATTTTACATTCATTGGTTATGTTAAAAAAACCTAACGTAGAAGAATTATATTCATACCATTATTGGGTTTCATGTAATTGTTCAACTTTTCTATAAACCTACATCATTGGAATTTATTTTTAAATTAATTCAAATATATCTTGTAATTTGTTTTATGGAAATATCTCATGTTTGTTTTTGTGAATTTTTTATGAGGTTTCAATTCACTTAATATTGATGTGATAGAGGACTGATCGTGATGATGTAAATAAAATATTGGTGTATGGGATGTTTGTTTCATGATACAGATAATGTAGATACTAGGAAGTAGATTGAAAATAGTGATTTTCAAGACATGGGTGACTGAAATGTGGCCCCCAATGAATAAAACAACCTCTTCAATAGTGTTATGAGTGTTACGGGTGATACATAAATATGATGTGAGCAGTTATGCAATGGATCTCATTTCAACATGTAGATATAAATATTTTGGATAATTCCAATCTATATGATGTGTTATTTTTAAGAATTCATCTTGATGATATTTGTTTTCATATAGATGATAAATATCACATTTCCATGTTTTTTGTCTATATTATATTTGACCCCAACCCCGGCAGCTTAATATGTACCATCTAGGGTACACTAATAGAAACCCAATTATAGTACACATGTGTGTAATGGAATGGTAAGGTTACATGGACACAATAACCTAATTGAACAGACTTAGGGGGACACATCATGTACACATTGTACATCATGTGTACTTGTTATGGGGTATATTAGAGCTATTATTTCACTCAATCTAGAATTTTTTATTCTTGGATACATTCCCCAGATCCATGCCTATGAGGTTAAATATCGAAATACCATAATGGAAATGGGTTGAGTAGTCTCTCAGTAGTTTTTTTCTAGATAGAGTAACATATCCCTCTACGAGGCAAGGGGTGTGATCTTCAGTTTGAACCAGCCATGTAGCAGAAGCCCCAAAAAGGTGGGTTTTTATTATTTTTCAACCCATGGTCGATGTAGACTTGCCGAAATTAGTGAACAATAACCCAGTCTTAGATGAGGAACACAAGTGATAGATTTTATGCAGAAAACAAACCACAAAAATTCCTGGTTTAATTCTGATGTAGCGCACGACGTCTCCTTAGGGTTGGTGATCACTGCTTGAATAATCAGACATCAAACACCTGTAGATCATCCACATGCTCTTCAAAAAATCTTTAGGAGCATTGTTCATCTTAATCTATGTGATAGCATAGAATTGTGATGTCTCCTTCAATGCTAAAATGATCACAACATCACTTTGCAAATGATTTCTAAGATAGTGCTGAATCCAATGTCCATGGATCTAGAGCTACTTTTTGTAGAACATGGCAGAGAGGAGAATAGATAGATGCTCCCTAAATATTCATTTTCAATCTACTCACCTCTCATATTTATAATGTCATTTATTTACCAGAAATTCCAACCCGACTCCCAAATAATCAACGCAATATTAATTGCATATTATGACTACTAAACTGAGACATAATTAATATTTTCATTTACATGTAATATATTATAATAAATTAATTGATAATAACTTATCCATTAAAACTAAAATTTGTTCCCATAAATATTAATTGTACCATTAATATATTTAATAAATGTCAATTAATATTTTACATGTATTATCATAAAACATGTAAATACATTTAATATATAAATTAAAAACTCATTATTCTAAAAATCGATAATATAGTTTTATTTATTATATTAGTGATCGTTTTACATTGGAAAAATCTCGAACACCGGTTGTGGGTCCCACCATGTCCCGAACTCTTACTCAACTGAATAGGGAAGATTCTTGAATACTATATTTTGTGTGACACTCTAGGCCATTATCTTTAGAGTAGTGAATAATATTCACAGACCAAGAGTGAGATCTAGCAACCCTTCATGGCCCCAAATGGTATATGGTTTTTCACACCAGTAAAAACCATCCGACGAACACACGTAGTGTAATATAATCTCTTTGTCAGCAATATCTCATAATTCCAGTTGCAATCTATTGTTGTCACCCTTTTTCTTACATTATTGATAAATGATTTAACTGGACTGATTTTACCTTGATTTCTATGTTCATGGTATTATAAAAATACTACCATCCATATCAACATGTCCCGAGATATATGACTTTCCTGACCTAGAAGAGAAAAATACTTTCTCGAGTATTCACCAAATGTCATGCCACCAATGACGCACCCAACACAATTTACCACACCATGACTTCATTACCATGGTTTTCATCTTGTATCAACATGCTTAATCAAATGACATACATCTATAATGATATCAGTTTGGGAGACCAATAAACATGATCATAGGTAAGAACATCAAATGACCCCCGAAATAGGTTGGTTTTCTATTGGCGGGCTAGTCCACCTGATCTCACTACTAGAGATCCCCATGTGAAAATTTCAAGAGAAGAATTCTCAATGCTTATGATCCCCCATCACCTGATAATCATACATCTAATATTTAAAGTGAGTATGATGTATATAGACCATATAACATATATTTATGATTAATGTCATAGTATCTAGAGGTTCCCTTTGTAGCCTAGGATCTACTATAACCATTCGATATGGAAATAAATCTATGTAAATTAGCATTTCAATAGTGGATGCGGAATACTATACACAAAAATTGTAAGATGAAATATTGTACAACTAACTTTATACATGATATGATAATCATACCCACAGAATAGATGGGTCTAGGTTACCCACTTTTTCAACATCTTCTATATCTCTCATCATAGTATAGCATATTTTATCCCATATATAGCTTCTATGTAATTTTATCACATTTCATGTGGGTTAATATAATTACAGTTAGGTATCCCCCATTGGACCAAGGTTTTATTCACTATCTTTATAAAAACATCTTATGTGTTCTCATTCATTATTCAACATGAAAAGGCATGATGAGGGGAACCAATAATTTACGTTCAACCACGGTTTGTGTGTCACAATTATTAATTGATCCTTGTAGATTTTAACATTAGTTCCCTCGAAGAAATTCCAAGATCAGTAGTGATATCATGATGTATCTCTAATACATGGATTCTATATTTAATCATATTTGGTATTTATATTCCCTTTTGTTTGACTCACTAATATGTTATTTTTAGGTTTATCAATTTTATTCCATGTTTTTTGATATCAGAGTATCATACTACGTAAACCTATTCTCACCCATTCAAGGGCTCTATTAATTTAGGTCATTTTTTTCTAGAAACAACAAGAGTTTTTGTCAATTAGAATCTTGAAAAGTGGATGGTGTGTTTTAGTAGATCTAGAGGAACCAAAAATAGATCCCAAATATAAATTTTCATAGTTATCACATTTGTAAGAAGTTCAGTCTTGATTATGGTATTGGTGGGATTTTTTACCACACATTTTCAATTTCAATTATAATTTTGGAATAATAAATTGTTGGAGTAGGTGTTATGAATTCATTTATGATTTTTTCATTCTACATTTTTTTGTGATATGTTTGTGTGTGGAGATGTGGCCATGTTTTTAGGTACCCTATTATATGGTGTCATATGTTTGTTATATTTATATTATACACCTATATCCATATCCAAGATGAATGTGGGAGAGATAGAGATGTCACTCATGGATTATCATCATTTATGTGGACCCTATTAGACCATGTTATGAATGAGTGTTATAAGATAAGGTATTTATATATACACAAGAATATAAATAATTTTCATTAAGAGATTTTTCATTGAACATGTGATAATGTGTATAAGTTTATTACGTTTTGATCATATTATATGGAAGAAAATAATGGTGTCACATTTGATGTATCTATTAATTATGACTCTATTAAATTGTTTTTTACATAGAAAATGTATTAAATGGTTTTATATAAGTCATTTAATTAGGAATCAAATATTAATGGGTTGTGGTTTCAATGTTCTCCTTGATATAAATCCCTATATATAATCTATAGAATATCATTCATCTTGCATATTACCTAATACACCTATGAAGATATCTATATATGATTTCATATATGGACGGGGATGATGTTCTATTGTTTATTTATTCTAAAACCTAGAGTATTTTTGTAATTCCTTGAACATGCACATTTGGATTCTGTACTAATACATGTTGTGTATTTTTCATAGTGTGTAACAAAAAAATATTTCATTACAAAATAGTCGACCATTTATGGTCTATGTTTTTGAGTATTATACTAATGATAACATAAACTAGTAATTACAAAAATAATTAAAAAATTAAAAAATTTACTCATCTGCTTTTGCACCTTAACCATCCATTGAACATCAATGAAATAAAGTGAAAAACATCTTCAAAACATTAGATGACAATAAAAATCATAGTAAGACTATAGATAAGATCATGAAATAATATGAAATGTGGAAATAAGAAAAATTATAATCATGACATAGTCATATGATAAATATCAAGAGAGGAAGCATTACTAAGAGATTTAGAATGTGGAAATACAGAAAAAAAGGAAATATATTTCCTTAGTAATAAAATACCACTCATAGTTGTGAACAATGATAGAATAATTTTGAAACATATTTAATATTAACTAATGATATTTATCATATTACATAATTAAATTTATAGATTTATAATTCAATGTTAACTTGTCACATCACAACATTTAAATTGTGCTATAAAATTTTGGGTCCACCCATCACATCGTAACATTTAAATTAACATGCATCACACATAGAACATATTTCAATATCTAAAATATAACAACCCCTGTAAAGGAATGGATTTAACATCCTAAATCATACATTCATAAACTTTGGGTTTTCATATTATTGTGGGAATAACATACTTTTTATAAGAATCATCAACCATGAGTAAAAAGTAGAAGGTGTGTCTTTTTTAAAGAAGAGAACCTTTGGAAAAATTTTAGTTAGAAATAAATTTTAGTTGAAAAAATTTATATACTCTAAAAGTTAATATAATGATGAAGAAATTATTTTTTAGGATTAAAGATACCAAAAAATGGGTGAAAGAGGGTATACCTGAAGAATGAAAGTTGGGTTTGAGAATTCCCCTTACAATGGTCCCAAAAGATTCCTTCACATAAATAACATGTATAATTACATTATATTCATTAATTAACAATTAAAAAACCATTTATACATGAATATTATTTAATATAGTGTTATTATTTTCTTTTAATGTTTATTTGGATGAGTTATAAGTTTTAATTTCATCGTTGGGATCATTATTTTTAATGGTTTCCTTGATAATTTAACATTATATTCATGAGAGGAAGTTCATTTATAATGAAGATGAACATCAAGAATTTTTATTATACGTTAATGATGATAGTAGATAAGTTTATGTGATCTTTAAATATATTTGGTTATATATAATGAAGATGATTCATTATATTGAAGTTTATGAATATTGTTTTATGTTAATAATTTTGGTTTTTCTAACACAGTGAACTACTATTATTTTATCATTTAGTAGTATTAGTGTAATTTATTTAATGAACATAAAATGGGTTATAAAATACATAAAATATCTATTTTAATAATTCTATAATCATATTATCATCCATGTTGTTTTTTAAGGGAAAATAATGTGGATCGACTACGATGTCCGGGGATTGATACATTGTGTACGGCGATTTAAAATTTTAAAATAAATGGGAGAGAGGGAGGAGTTAAATGTGGGATCATCTAGTAACATCAGATATTTATATAATATTTAAGCTAAGGTAGTTATCATTCCAAATTGTTTTTGGTAGTTTATCAGAGAAATAGAAAACAAAAGAACTTGAAGGAAAACAAAAGAATCAGAAAGAGGACATTACCTCTAGAAATTATCCTCATTGGGAGACTCTTTATGGAAGGTGATTTGGTCTATTGAAGAGACCAACATCTCCTTTAAATGATTAAGGTTATTGAGAGGATATTTTAGTATATTTTATATAAAGATCAAGGCAAGATAGGTTTGAGGAGAATAGTGTGTGAATGTGGTATTTATTGTTGAGGGGAGGGGTGTTTTCTTATTATTTTAATCATTAGATTGTAATTTTTCTCAAGTCAAAAAATAGTGAGGATTATTATAAATTAGAAGATTAATCATATCATGTTAGTTAGAGCCAATGGTTCATAGAACAGTAATAAATAAATTAATAGAGATATTATCATATAATGTATATATATTTTAAATTACTGTATTTTACTCTACAAAAAACTCGGGTATTTCAGAAAAATATAAAAAATTCACCCAAACCATTTTTCAATGTATTGAATTTAAAAATAAAATACATTTTACTAAAATGGTTATCTATATATGAGTAATATAATTTTTGATTAAAATCAAAATTTAAAAAGATAGCACATATTTTTAAATTATAAATGATTTTATAAAACTTTAAAAAATTATTTAAGGTATCAATACATTTTTTTAAAATCAAAAGACCTAAAAATGTAAATCTATTCATTTATTTTATAAAAATATATTTCATAAGAAATTATTAATTATATAATTTTAATTATATAATTATCACATATAAAAATACCAACAACATAATTATTAATTTAAAAAAACTATTTACTTAATCAATTATATAATATTTTAAGATATAATATGCCAATATTTTATTTATAATTTTAGGGCTGTTGTTACTATTCATTTGATTAGTTTAATTTTCAAGAGTCAAATTATTATTCATAATGGTAACATTACTATTACAAGGGTCTTTTTCTCTTCACCAAAACTTATATTTTACCTAGAATACTCCAAATATATTACTGATTACAACCATGTATGTCATAATTTTGAAATTAAAATAACTGAATTTGAAAAATTATGTTTATTGAATTTTCTATTATGGTCACATATTTTTTAGAAGTTAATTTACGAAAATATTCTTTCATTTTAAAATATTTAGTTGTTACATTCCCCAAACCCTGTATATGAATTACACCCCCAAAATTTATTCATTATATTTTCAATTTAGAATTTACATATCCATAATGATGAAATATTATT
This sequence comes from Viscum album, assembly GCA_963277665.1. NCBI lineage: Eukaryota > Viridiplantae > Streptophyta > Magnoliopsida > Santalales > Viscaceae > Viscum > Viscum album. The sequence continues at coordinate 527,654,059 of OY728121.1, read as the reverse complement.
TTATTATTTCGACTTATTTTAGAATAACTTCAAAAATAGTTATTATATCTAGCATTTTGTTAAAAATGACAGTTTCTAATATCCAGTGTTGTCATGATTTGTAACGCCCTGACCCCAGTTACCTAGAGTCGGTGCATTATTACATAACATTGGCATGATCACAAGAAAGATAAAATATCGAAAGACTGATTGGTTTAGTAGCCTTGGAAACACTAGATATATTCATAAAGTTTTACATTACATAACAAAGTGAAAAACTACAACAACAAAATATTGTCTCCCTAGTCCACACTATTATCTCTTCATAATATCCCTGCAGGTCATTCATAATTTACTTCGTCACATCCTGGGAAAAATAAAACATAGAAAAGGGGCGAGCTCAAATTCCCAGTAATGATAAAAATATAGCGGAATCTTTCAAAAATAAGCATAAACATTTAAGGCAATGTATAACTAAAACAAAAGCCTTTTAAACTTGAACTTAAACATAGTATGGAAAAATTAAAATGAAATAATGACATTTACTTATTCACATGGATATTCTACTAATATAATAATCACATGCAATATCAATAACCACTTTCATAATGATGGAATTCATAATGCTAGACTATCATAACCACATATCCAAGCCCTCGTGCCAAGACTAAAAATAAAATGTTTCCAAGACACTAGTTTGTCTCATGAGACCTACCGATGCATCTAAGAGCTATAGCAGGCACCACCCGTCAAATATTAAGTCCAATGCATTCCCATATAAAAATGTTCAAACATAACATAAACATTCGAATTAAAACTAGCATATGAAATGTCAATACATTCACCAAAAACAATGAATGGTATAAAAATAGCACATACATAGTCAAACATATCACAAAACCTTCAATACAATATTGATGTTTTGTATCATAATTAATCAACTTCAAATAAGCATAAAATCTATCAAAGGATGTTGACATAGATGAAATCAAAACTCTTTTTAGAGAAATATCTCTTTCTATTTTGAAATCATTTAAGAATCATATATTTATAAAATAAAACATTTTCTTTGAAAATATTCTTGTATGCTTATAAGGGAAGCTTCGACGATTTTATAACGGCAGAAAATAACAGCACCCACCGTAGAAGTTAAAAAACATTCTTACCTTAATTCTGTCAAAAAGGTTAAAAACCACCTTGTTTGGAAAACGACGGAAAGATTCCTTTATAAAACTCTTATAAAAAGTCAAACAAGATTATAAATGACTTTAAGCCATATTCATTTAAATATTGAAAATGTTTTGAAATAAATTTTTAAGAAACATGGATGTGGATGATAAAGAGATCACAGTAGATTATTACATATAAACAACCTCAGATAATGAAGAGATTGTGAAGTAACCCTTACCTTGTACTTTTCCTTGGTTGGGGTAGGTTAACCTCATGTATAATGGTGAAATAATTGTTATTAAATTATACAAGGATCATATACATTTATATTAAATCATATATGATCTTTTAACATTGATTTGTTAATAATATCATAGTATTATCGTTGTTTCGGGTGTTAACTTACTCGTTTTAATTTATAAGTTTTGATACGTAAGCCATGTTTGTAATGGATAGGTTTTATCTCAATAATATCCAGAATGATATCAAGTCCTTAGATACTATTATTAATCATCAAATGAGAATTATACTTGAATGGATACGATGGAGAATGAATCTCATCGCATTCGTGGAGACGGTAGTCCGTACGTAAGCACGAGCGACAATATCATTCTTTTGATATTAAAATAATATGTAATTGGATTTTATATCATATATAAAGAATAATTATCATGTTATATTTATTATTTACATGAATTACACATCATTATTATACCAATCCAAATAATAATTTATTGAATAACAATTACACCACGATGTGGAAACAGTATGTCGTACGTACGCACGTATGGTGACATGTTATTAAAAGGATGGATAGAATACTGAATATGGTTTTACTATATTTATAATAACTTCACAGTAAATATATGATACTGGATTTATTATTTTATAATGGTAAAAACAAAGGAAGAAGAAGTGGAAGAAGAAAGGAACTTGGAAAAGGGTGGTGAAATCATTACCTCTTCTCCGGGTTCTTCCTTTTGATTTGATCAAAATGGCTCCTTAGGATGGCTTTATGATCAAACTAAGGCCTCTCAGTTGTAGTGAGGGAAGTTGGGTGAGTATTTGGGCAGTGTTTGGCCGAACCAAAATGCTTTGAAGTTGTGAAGAAATAAGAAGGAGAAGTGCCCATTTATAAGAGGGGTGAGGGGAACCTTTGGAAAAGCTAGAAATATTAATTTATAATAAATTCATATTCGATTTATAATGGATCCAAAGTGGATTATTTAAATGTTAAGGTGGAGATAGGTCGAAAACCATTCATCCAATAGAATATAGACAGGTTTGGGTCATTATATTAACCTTATCCTTTAGTTTGAACTCTTAGTTAATTAGTTAGACATTTACCATGTCACTTTGTATTTTTATATTATATATATAATAAACATACTATATACATCTAAGAGACCCCCAAGTGGTCCATTAAGGATACACCTATCATGATATAAGTCTCCTGGACGATCCTTAGATTTTTAGGAATTTAATATCAATTAATAATTTAATATTTGTTTCAAAAACTCTTTTATGTCAATTTTGACACTATTCAATAGTTGATTTTTGTGAAACTCATAACAGAATTATTACTTAGCAAAAAGTCAATTAAACAAATCCTAATATGTCATATAATCCAAGAAAATTAGTTTAATTCATTAAAAGTCTCAAATTATATTTATTTGGGTATTTATAATATAAATTATTTTAATTTTTCACTACTATGGTAATTACTGCATCATTATTGTGTCATAAATAAATTAAATTATTTAAAGTAAAAAAAATTTAAATAAAATATCATTATGTAGGAAATCGTTTTATCATTATAATAAATATTTATAGTAGAAAATCCAACATATATAACCCTATGTAAAAAATATTGTTTCTAAATGATATATGCTTATGTCATTTCTGTACTTATTTTAGCTTAATTAAAATAAAGTGTCCCTATCACCTAAATGTTGCTCCATGGGGTCCCAAAATCGCCCCAATAATGCCTATAGTCGAACATGTAACAACCAATAAGGATTGAACACGTTTTGGGGTAATTTATTATTATTATAATATTATTTTTTAACCCTTATTTACCGGATTTACCCTTAACCATGGTAAATAAAATATTTACCGAAGTAATTATTCAAATAGTCTAAAAAAAAGTTACCTATTTACACAATTTGAAAATGATGATTCAAAATATGGAATCCATTTTTCCAAATTCAAAACACAGAAGTGGCTGAAATTAATTTAAAATTAATTCTCGTTGTTAAAAGAAAAAGCGGGTTTTTAAGAGATAATAACTATCAAAAGATTGACACTAGTTTATGTCCGGTTTAATTGTAAAATTGTGTCCATTGACCAAAATTGTATTAAATAGTAAAAATATATTCGAAATATACTTTAAAACCAATCAAATTCATAATTTATCACTATTAATTATTCTGGTTAATAAAATTGTTTTTAAGTAAAATTTAGTAATTTTCACTATTCATCAAAATATTAAAGTTATTCGAAAAGTACCAAAATTTCACCGTAGGCTAAATTCGATATTCCGAATCCAAAAATGATGTCCATTTTGAAATATAATATATATATAATTTCAAAAAGTAGGTATTACTATTCATAACGGCTATTTTGATTTGTTATGTTGTGTTAGAACTCGGTGTTGCGTACAACACACGCTATCACATTATTCAAAAAGAAGCGTACCATAGAAGCTTGGGGTTTTACATTCTCCCCTCCTTAAAATAATTTTGTCCACGAAATATCTAGAATATTATCACATGAAAAGTCTCTGGTGGTTCTTCATCATAAGTTCCACGGGTTCCCACGTTGCCTCTTCCATCTTATGGTTTCTCCACAAAACATTTACCAGACGCATCATCCGGTTTCTCGGTACTTGTTCTCTCGTATCAAGAATCATGACAGTCTCTTCACAACAAGAAAGATCGGGTTCCAGTTCTAATTCCTCGTAAGTGAGTACATGCGTTGGGTCAGGCTTGTATTTCCTCAAAAGAGATACGTGGAACACCTCGCGAACTTTGGAGAGACTTGGCAGCATTGCCAATCGGTAAGCTACAACCCCAATTCATTCTAGAATTTAGAATGGTCCGATGTACCTGGGACTCAATTTATCTTTCTTACCAAAACATATAACTCCCTTCCATGGAGATACCTTCAGGAAAACATGATCACCGACTTGAAATTCCAAATCCTTCCATCGATTATCGGCATAGTTCTTCTTCCTACTTTGATCTGCTTTGATATGATTTTGGATTACCTTCACCTTTTCCATCGTTTCCTCCACCAGTTCTAGACCTACAAGTTTTCTTTCACCAACTTCATCCCAACATGTTGGTGTGCGACATCTCTTTCAGTATAACGCCTCATATAGTGACATCTTAATACTCGAATGGAAGATATTGTTATAGGAGAATTCTACCAAATGTAAATATTGATCCCACATACCCTGAAAGTCAAGTGAGCAAGATCTCAACATGTCTTCTAAGGTTTGAATAGTCCGTTCTGATTGTCCGTCTGTCTGAGGGTGGTAGGCAGCGCTCAAATGAATATCAGTATCCAAGGCTTTCTGATGACTTTTATAGAATCTCGAAGTAAAATGGGGGTCATGATCAGAATCAATTGATAGGTTTACTCCATGAAGTCTCACAACTTCATTAATATATAGTCTTTCTAGAAGTTCTAGTGGTAGATCTTCTCATATAGCATGAAAATGTGCTGACTTGGTAAGAAGATCAATAATAACCCATATTTCATCTTTCCTTCTAGGAGTCTTTGGTAGCCCCATGACAAAGTCCAACGTAATATTGTCCCATTTCCACTCCGGTATGGGAAGAGGTTGAATGACTCCTCCCGGATGTTTCCTTCCAGCTTTCACTTGTTGAAAAACCATACCTCTTGACACAAAATCGGCAATCTCCCTCTTCATATTGTCCCACCAAAAATGTTCCCTCAAATCTCTATAAATTTTTGTACTCCCATGGTGTATACAGAAATTGGAACTATGAGCATCATCCAAGAATTTCCTTTTTATATCAGGTATATCGGGAACACAAAGTCTCTTCCTGAATTTCAAAATTCCATCTTCATACACGTAGTCTCTCAATATCCCATCATTCACAGCTTTAATCTTCTTTTGAAATTCTCCATCATTGGTCTGAGAACACTTAATCATTTCTAGTAAAGATGGTTTGGCCACCATTTGAAAAAGTATTGATGTTTCACCTTTTCTGGTTATTCCAATGTCCATCTTCACTAGATCCATGAAAATTGGATCCCTTTCAATTCTCATATTGTTTAAAACTCCATGATATTTTTGTCTCAAAGCATATGCCACCATTTTTTATTTCCCCGGGTGGTAGTGTATCGTGCAATCATAATCCTTGAGTAATTCGAGCCATCTCCTTTGCCTCATGTTGAGTTCCTTTTGTGAGAAAATATACTTCAAACCCTTGTGATCAGTATAAATCTCACATTTTCCACCCTAGAGGTAGTGCCTCCATATCTTCAAAGCAAAGATCACAGCTTCTAACTCAAGATCAAGAGTAGGATAGTTTTTTTCATGAATTTTCAACTTTTGGGATACATAGGCAATAACCCTATCCTTTTGCATAAGGACACAACCAAGTCCTTTCATCAATGCATCACTATAAATAACGAACCCATCATTCCCCAATGGTATATTCAATATAGGATAATTGACTAATATTCTATTCAGTTCATCAAAACATTCTTCACACTCTTTTGTCCAATAAAATTTAACCCCTTTTCGTGTGAGATTTGTTAATGTGTTAGCCAACCTGGAAATATTCTGGACGAAACATCGATAATAACCTTATAAACCAATAAAACTACATACCTCAGTTATACTCGTCGGTGCTGGCCATTCTTGGATTGCCTTGGTCATAGAAGTATCAACAGAGATTCCATCTTTAGAGAAAATATGGACAAGAAAAGAAATCTCTTGAAACCAGAATTCACACTTGCTAAACTTCTCATATAATTCATGTCTTCTTAGAGTCTTCAGGATAATGCGCAAGTGATTTTAATGATCTTTATAGTTTTTATGGAATACCAAGATATCATCAATAAATACAATAACAAACTCATCGAGATATTCCTTAAAAATGCTATTAATCAGATCCATGAATACAGAGGGTGAATTAGTCAATCCAAAAGGCATTACTGTAAACTCGTAATGCATGTACCTGGTTCGAAATACTGTCTTCGGAATGTTTTCCTTCTTCACACACAACTGATGGTATCCAGATTGAAGTTCAATCTTTGAAATGTATTGAGCTACATGCAGTTGTTCAAATAAATCATCTATGTGAGGTAGGGGATACTTGTTCTTTATTTTTATAGCATTGATCTCCCTATAGTCGATACATAAACTCATAGATCCATCATTATTTTTGACAAAAAGAACAGGGGCTCCCCATGGAGAAACACTAGGGAGAATAAATCCCTTATTACTCAATTCCTCTAGTTGTTTCATTTGTTCAACTAATTATACAGTGGCCTTTCTATAAGGGGTCTTCGATATTGGCTTTGATCCAGGAATTAAATCAATGGAAAACTCAACTTCTCGTTCTAGAAAATGTCCATGTATATCTTCCGGAAATACATCTACATATTCATTAAAAATAGGTACATCCTCTATTTGAACATTCCTTTCCTCACCCACAGTCATTTCATTCTCTTCCTCCCCAATAATTGAATTTCGTTGAGCTACTGGTGGTGGATCTAGATAAGAATTAGGTGGTGACGATTCTGCTCTAAAGATAACGGGTTACTTATCATCATCATCAAGAATCGTAACCTCTTTCTTCTTACAATAAATATTTGCATCATAGTCAGATAGCCAGTCCATACCGTGGATTATATCAAACTCAATCATAGGTATGACGACGAGATCAGCAGATAAAGAACATTTATGTGATCTAATGGGGACTGATTCACAAAACATTGTTGCAATGATACTTCCCTAAGGTGTTTTAACTGACAACTCCCTTGTTAAATCAAATTGGAAATATCTAATTTTTTTTAGAAAACTGAGAAGATATGAAACAATGTGATGATCTGAAATCAAATAATGCATTTGCTAAACTTGAAGAAACCATTAAATTACCTACCACCACATCTTTCGAAGCTTCTACCACAGCATTAGTGATAGCGTAAACTAGGCCTTCATCCCTTGGCCTTTTTGAGGTAAGTTCCCCTAACGCTGAGGACATTCATTTGCATAATTTCCCATCTCCCTGTAATTTTAGCATTGAACATTGGTAACTTCCTTCATCCCCTTGCAATCACGAGCTTAGTGGCCTTTTTCACCACACTTGTAACAGACTCTCGTTCCCTTCAAGAAAGTACTGGGGTGTTTCTTACCACATTTACCACATGATGGATATTCAACCATTCCCTTCTTCCCCTTATTTCCATTCCCAGATTGATCAGCAGATCTCTTCTTCTCTTTCTTTTCTTTAAATTCATAAGACTTAGAGAATTCCTTTTCGGTCTTGATAGCATATGAGACAATGTCTTCATATGACGAGAAGGATTATGAGACTAGTGCTCAATGGAGAAATGGTTTTAAACCATCAATGAAATGATCAAACTTACTTCTTGGGTTACTAATATAATCTCCAGCATACCTTGATGACCCTGTAAAGTTAGCCTCATAATTTTTGACATTCTCATCCTCCTTTTGTCTTAGACTCAGAAATTTCCCTTCCATATCTTCTTGATGGTCGTGAGGAATGTATTTTTCTAAAAACAGATCTTTGAACTCACTCCATTCCATATTTGATACTTCATCATCTTCCTTCGTATTTTGAATAAATTACCACCGTTGATCAGCATCTCCAGTTAGGCGGTAAACTTCCATGATAACTTTTTCCTTTTCACTACTCCCCAAATCCTGAAATATTTTCTCTAGGGAATTTAACCTTTGTTCAACTACTAAGGGATTTGTACTCCCCCTAAACATTGGTGGTTGTTTCCTCCTGAATCGATCTATCATTGATCCTCCACGCTGCGGATCAGGGTGCTCCATACGTGTAAGTTTATTATTCATAACCTGAGTGAGTTGTCCCAGTATGGTGATTAGCTGATCAGCACCAGTCACATCACCAGCTCCACTATAATTATCTTGAGTAGGAGGGAAATCCCTACATGGATTGCATGCATTGATACTGTTTCAACTTCATCCACTAGGCGCCACTTCTAAATAATGGCATAAACTAGATCAGTTTATGAATCAAAATACATAACCCCACACTTATAAAACACATAACATAAATTGAACTATTTATGGATATAATCCATAATCATAAAAAAAATTTATTTGAGGAATTATATAATCACAAAAATTTCATAATGATTTGTAATGAAAATGAGAGTTATCCTATGCATATCCCCCGGGAGTGTCGTAGCCAAGAGTGCAGCAAGGCCCGTCGTCGTGCACCAGTTCTTGTTCGAGTCTAGCTCAAAGCGGTGTTTTCTAGTTTTACCCCTAGGTACATCTGTTCCAGAGCTGCCTCTACCTGCTCATATCAAGACATGGATGTATTGCTTGGAAAACTCACAAAATCTCTACAATACCAAAATTATAGGAAGTTCTTCTATACTAATCCTCAAATTCCATCTTAAATATATGTTCTATAATCAGAGTTTTTCTAAATCTAGCATCCAAGGATTGTACTAAACTTCCTCTGATACCAACTATAATTCCCTGACCCCTATTACCTAGAGTCGGTGCATTATTACATAAAATTGGCATGATCACAAGAAATATCAAATCTCAAACGACCGATTGGTTTTGTAGCCTTGGAAACACTAGATATATTCATAAAGTTTTACATTACATCATAAAATGAATAACAACTACAACAACATATTGTCTCCATAGTCCACACTATTATCCCCTCATAATATACCTGCAGGTCATTCATAATTTACTTCGTCACATCCTGGGAAAAATAAAACTTAGAAAATGGGTGAGCTCAAATGCCCAGGAAGGATAACAATATAGCGGAATCTTTCAAAAATAAGCATAAACATTTAAGGCAATGTATAACTAAAACAAAAGCCTTTTAAACATGGACTTCAACATATTATGGAAAAAGTAAAATGAAATAATTAAATTTACTTATTCACATGGATATTCTACTAATTGAATAATCACATGCAATATCAATAACCAATTTCATAATGATGGAATGCATAATTACAGACTATCATAACCACATATCCAAGGCCACGTGCCAAGAATACAAATAAATTTTTTCCAATGCCTTGTTCCAAGACACTATTTTGTATCATGAGACCTACCAATTCATCGAGGGGTTATATTGGGCTCCACCCGTCACATATTAAGTCCAATGCATTCCCATATGAAAAGGTTTAAACATAACATGATCATTCGTATTAAAACTAGCATACGAAATGTCAATAATTTCACCATAAACAATGAATGGTATAAAAATAGAACATCCACAGTCGAACATATCACAAAACATTCAATACAATATATAATTTTTGTATCATAATAAATCAACTTCAAATAAGCGTAAAATCTATCAAAGGATGTTGACATAGCTGAAATCAAAACTATTTTTAGAGAAATATCTCTTTATATTTTGAAATCATTTAAGAGTCATATATTTATAAAATAAAACATTTTCTTTGAAAATATTCTTATAAACTTGTAAGGGAATCTTCGACGATTTTATATCGGTGGAAAATAACAGCACCCTCTATATAAGTTAAAAAAAACATTCTTACCTTAATTCTGTCAAAAAGGTTAAAAAGCACCTTATTTGGAAAACGACGGAAAGATGCCTTTATAAAACTCTTATAAAAAGTCAAACAAGAGTATAAATGACTTTAACCCATATTCTTTATAAATAGTGAAAATGTTTTGAAATACATTTTTAAGAAACATGGATGTGGATGATAAAGATATCCCAATAGATTATTATGTATATACAATCTCGGATAAAGAAGAGATTGTGAAGTAAACCTTACCTTGTACTTTTCCATGGTTGGGGTAGGTTAACCTCCTTTATAATGGTGAAATAATTGTTATTAAATTATACAATAATCATATACATTAATATGATATCATATATGATCTTTTAACATTGATTTGTTAACAATATCTCAGTATTATCATTGTTTTGGGTGTTAACTTACTCGTTTTCTTTCATATGTTTTGTTACGTAAGCCATGTTTGTAATGGATAGGTTGTATCTTAATAATATACCGAATTATATCAAGTCCTTAGATACTATTACTAATCATTAAATTAGAATTATACTTGAATGGATACAATGGAGAATGAATCTCATCACATTCGTGGAGACGGTAGTCCGTACGTACGCACGAGCGACAATATCATTCTTTTGATATTAAAGTAATATATAATTAGATGGTATATCATATATAAAGATTCATTATCTTGTTATATTTATTATTTAAATTAATTACACATCTTTATTATACCCATCCAAATAATAATTTATTGAATAACAATTACACCATGACGTGGAGACGGCAAGCCGTACGTACGCACGTATGGTAACATGTTATTCAAAGGATGGATAGAATAGTGAATATGGTTGTACCATATTTATAATAACATCAGAGTTTATATATTATACTAGAGTTATTATTTTATAATGGTAAAAACAATGGAAGAAGAAGTGGAAGAAGAAAGGAACATGGAAAAGTCTGGTGAAATCATACCTCTTCTTCGGGTTCGTCCTTTTGATTTGATCAAAATGGCTCCAAAAGTTGGATTTCTGATAAAACTAATTCCTCTGGGTTGCAGTGAGGGAAGTTGGGAGAGTATTTGTCTAGATTATGGCCAAACCAATAGGCTTTGAAGGTGTAAAGAAATGATAAGGAGGAGTGCCCTTTTATAATAGGGGTGAGGGGCACCTTTGGAAAAGCTAGAATTATTAATTTATAATAAATTCATATTTGATTTCTAATGGCTCCAAAGTAGATTAATTAAATGTTAAGGTGGGGATAGGTCGAAAAACATTTAACCAATAGTATTTAGACTGGTTTGGGTCATTATATTCACCTTATATTTTATTTTTAACTCTTAGTTAATTAGTTAGACATTTACCATGTCACTTTGTATTTTTATATTATATAGTTAATAAACATACTATATACATCCCAGCGACCCCCAAGTGGTCCCGAAACGATACACCTATCATGATATAAGTGTCTTGGCCGATCCTTGGTTTTTTATGAATTTAATATCAATTTATAATATATTATTTATTTCAAAAACTCTTTTATGTCAATTTTGACACTATTCAATAGTTGATTTTTGTGAAACACATAACAGAATTATTACTTCGGAAAAAGTCCAATAAATCAATCCTAATATGTCATATTATCATATAAAATTCGTGTAATTCATTACAAGTCTCAATTTATATTTATTTGGGTATTTATAATATCAATTTGTTTAATTTGTCACTATTATAGTAATTACTGCATCATCATTGTGTACTAAATAAATTAAATTATATAATGTCAAAAAATTATAAATAAAATATAATTATGTATGAAAACGTTTTAGATTTCTAATTAATATTTATATTCGAAAATCCAACATATATAAACCTATGTAAAAAAGCTTTTTCTAAAAGATATATGCTTATTTAATTTTTGGACTTATTTTAACTTAATTAAAATAAAGTGTCCCTATCACCTACAAGTGGCTCCATGAGGTCCCAAAATCGAACCTAAGATTCCTATGGTCGAACATGTATAAAACAATAAGGTTAGGACACGTTTAATGGTATTTTAGTATTATTATAATATTATTTTTTAACCCTTATTACCAGATTTACCCTTAACCACGGTAAATAAAATATTTACCGAAGTAATTAGTCAAAATGTCTAAAATTTTTTTTTCCTGTTTACACAATTTGAACATCCTGATTCCAAATATGTAATCCATTTTTCGAAATTCAAAACACAGGAGTGGCAGAAATTAATTTAAAATTAATTCCTGTTGTTAAAACAAAAAGCGTGTTATTTAGAGATAATAACTATCAAAAGATTGACATTTGTCAATGTCCGGTTTAATTGTAAAAATATGTCCAATTACTAAAATTGTATTAAATGGTAAAAATATACTCTAAATATACTTTTAAACCACTCAAATTCAAATTTTATCACTATTAATTATTTTGATTAAAAAAATTATTTTTAAGTAAAATTTAGTAATTGTCACTATTCATCAAAATATTAAAGTTATCTGAAAAGTACCAAAATTTCACCTTAGGCTAAATTCGATATTTTGAATCCAAAAATGATGTCCATTTTGAAATATAAAATATATATAATTTAAAAAAGTAGGTATTACTATTACTAATGGCTAGTTTGACTGGTTATGGTGTGTTAGAACTCGGTGTTGCGTACAACACATGCTATCACATTATTCAAAGAGAATCTTACCATTGAAGCTTGGGGTGTTACATGATTATTATTCTAATACCAGATGTAAAACCTAGAAACCACACTTCAGGATTCAGTGCTAGAACATTATGTGCTTTTAAGGATAAAAGAAAAATAAAAAGTACAATATACATCGAAGGAATTTTTCTATTATAGAATTAGTATTTTTAGATATAACATACTTTATATCATTTTTAAAAAAATTATTTACCAAAAATCAATAAGGATTCATCTACACTAGAACCTTAACTATCCATTGAACTTCTAATGAATCATGTGAAAATCATATTAAAAACATTTGATGAGAATAAAAATCTTAGTAAAATGATATATAATATCATGGAAGAATATAAAATGTGGTTAGTATAATATGTATCATCATTAAATAGTCATTGTATCATAATCATGAGAGGAATCATAAATAAGATATCTGGAATGTGGAAATGCATAAAAACGAATCATCATGTCTTAGTGGTCAACTACGTCACATAGTTGTGAAAAAATATAGAATCATGTCTTACCCAATGAAACAGAGCACAATATAATTCAAGAGACACTCATCACATCATAATATTTACATTAGACTTTTAATTACGTGTGCACCCATCACATCATAACATTTACATTATCATGCATGCCACATAGAACATATATCAATATTGAACATAAAACAACCCATATAATAGAATTATATTCAATTGAAAAATCATAAATTAATAATAATTTTGTTTCCAAAATGATATCAGGAATAAAATACTTGATATAATAATCCTTAAATGTTACTGAGAAGTAAAGAGTTTTTTTATTTAAAGAAGAGTCATTTTCGGAAAACTATTGTTTGACATAAAATCCTGTGGAAAAAGTGAATATCCAAAAAAAATTAATATAATTATAAATATATTATTCTTGTGTAATAACCATTCTTAATATTAATTTAAAGTGGTAAAAACTGAAGAAAAAACGTTCAGTTTTAAATATCCACTAACCTTCTGTCTCAAAGCCTCTTTCTAGTTAATATCTTATATAATCACATTATAATCATTAATTAACCATTAAAGAACACTTTTATGAATTACTATGATATATTATTGATTTATTATTTATATAATGGTCTGTTTTATGAGTTATATAGTTTAATTTATTCACTATGGAGCATTCATTTCCATGGATTACTTGATTAGATATCTTTTTATTCATGAAAGGATGTTTGTTTACATTGAGTATGAAAATACATAATTGTTATTATACATTTTTAATGACACGATAGTATGAATAGAGATATTAAAAATTATTTTGTTATTTGACATGATGATGAATCATTATATAGAACGAAATAATGATCATTTTTGGTCAATTTTGGTGGTTTTTTTTAACATCATGAACTAGTTTTATTTTATAAATTAGTATAATGACAACAAGTTATAAATAGAACATGAAAATGGTTATAACATAAAATTTTTATTTTGATTTAGACTATTTATTTGTATTATTAATTTTTGTGATTGTGATTATAGTAAATGAATGTGCATCACCAATGAGTTATGTCAATTGATACATCCCAACTGACAATTTCATTCTTAAGATGAAAGAGAGAGAGAGAGAGTGGGGGTGAGTTTAATATTTGATAACCCATTAACATTAAATAATTAAAGTATATGTAAGGTAATAGATTAATTGTGATATTTTTATTATGTTGAGTGAGGGAAAACATTACAAGAAAGCAACTTCAATGAAAATAAAATAAACAGAGAGAGGAATTTACCTCTTGAATTTATCCTCCTAGAGATCCCCTATAGGGAAAATGATTTGGTCCAGTGATGAGACTATGATATCCTAGACATGGATAAGGGTCTAGGGATAATTATTGATTATAATTTTTAATGTATTAATTTTTGATAGTTATGAGGAGAACGATGTGTGAGGGGTTGTTTTTATAGTGGAACGATGGGGAGTTTTCTTATTATTTTAATCAACAGTTAAAATTTTTCTCAAGACATGTAATAATGAGGATTATTATGACTAGAAACATATTTTATATCTTGTGAGTTAAAACTAAGTGTTCTTACCTCAGAGATTACTAAATTAATAGTTCTTTATGTTTATAATGTATATATGCACCTAATTACAGTATTTTACTATTCACAAGAAATTCATGTATTTTAGAAAAATATCAAAAAAGACAACCTAAAAAATTATCAATGTGTAGAACTAATAATGAACATCATTTTTTGAAAATAAATTCTCATATATTAATAATTTAATGATTATTTAAACTCATGATTTAATTGGATAATAATGATATTAAAATTATAATGGATTTTAAAACACTTTGAAAAATTATTTATTATCTCGTTAACTTTACCTAAAATTAGATGACATAAAAATGTTAATATATGAATTTATTTTTTGAAAATAATTATTCTATTTAATTTTGAATTATAAAATTTTAATTAAATAATTATAAAATTAAAAAACTCCAATCACTTTATTAATAGTTTTAAAATATTTATTTACATAGTCTATTATACCATTATTTTATTTATATGATTCCAAAATATTCTTATTATTTTCATTGGTGATGTTAAAATTCATCTTTTTGGGTTTTCCATTTGTATTGGTTATATTCTTTTAATATGGGTAACATTGTTATTCATAAGGTTATGTTATTATTCAAAAAATTTATGTTTGTCCAATCAGACTCAAAATATAATACTCATGATAACCATGTATATCCTATTATCAAAATTCAGATCACATATGTGAAAAAATAATTTTTAATGGAGAGTCTATTTATATAAAATAGTATTTTTTTTAATCATTTAATAATATGGGGATCCCTTTTAAATTCATGGGATGGTACAATTGTTCATGATGTATGTCATCTAGGATGATTTTTTATATTTCCTCCACCAGTGGAGATGATAATATTTTTGTTGTGCTTTATTATTACATATTTAAATTCCGAGTGATTTATGAATTTTTAAGGTATAGAAAGCCTTTTTTATTTGAACCAAAACCCCAAGAAGTACAGAACATGATCATGGTAGTAGATTATTTTTTCATCCTTCTAGGACCTCTCTAAAGAGGAATGAACTCCTAATGGATGGAATCTCCCATAGATCTATATGGTTTTGTTAGATCATGTTCATGAGTATTCATGATTAGGATACTCTAACATTAATAGTGATTGAGATCCAAATTACATATGAGTATTATAATATTAATTTATTGGAATTGAATATCATGGATCTAACACCCAGACCCCAGTTACCTAGAGTCGGTGCTTTATTTTAGTAAATTTACTTGATTACAAGTAATCATATCCTGAAGGGATGATTAGATTATATGTCTTTGAAAATATATTAAATATATAAAAATTACAATACAATTTATAAAATAAAAAAAAAAATTAATAATCCTTTGAGAACTCCATTAATACCTCAGAATATCCCTATATATCAATCATAACACAGTTTTTCACATCCTATAAAAAATAAAACATAAGAAAGGTGTGAGCTTGGATGACCAGTAATAATAAAAATATAGCATAAACTATAATAAATAATCATAAAAATTTACTGCAATGTATAATACTAAATGAAATGACTTTTAAATATAAACGTCAGCATGATATTTAAAGGATTAATAAAAATAATTCCATTTACATATTCTCATGGATATTTTACTAGTTGGAAAATCACATGTAATATCAATTTATATTTAATAATGATGGAGTGAATAATTCCAGACATCATAACCACATAGTAAAGTCCTCATTACAATAATTATATTAATTATTTTTTCAAGGAATATATCCCAGACACTAGTTTGTATCATGAGACCTACCGATGCATCGAGAAGATATAGCGGGTTCAACCAATCATTATCTAAGTCCAATTATTTATTTATATGAAAAGGGTGAAACGTATAATAAACATTCGTATTTAAAATAGAATATGAAATATAGATACATTTATCATTAAACATGATTGGTATAAAAATATCACATCCATAGCCAAACATATCAAAACATATTCAATACCATTTGGATGATTGTATTATTTTAAATCAACCTCAATCGATTATAATATCTAACAATAAAATTTTGCATAGTTGAAAATATTCAATAAATCTCTTTGAGAGAATTACCCATTTTAATGAAATCATTTAAAAGATGAAAATTTTATTAATGAAGTCATTTTAAAGATATTTTTTAATCAATGTGTCAAATACCACGTTGAATCTTTTGAATGAAATTAACTCTTTAAAACAATAATGTATACGTAAATAAATCTTTATATCATTTTGAAAAAAGGACATTAATTTAAATGATTAACAAAAATAAATAATTAAAAACATTTAAAATGATGATGTAATTAAATATTCTCTTACATAAAAACATAAAATACTCCCTTTTAAATCATTTTAATGAAACATGGACATATTGGATAAATATTTCCCAGTAGAAACCTAATGATAAACATTCTTGCATAATAATGAGATTGAGTAAATAACCCTTACCTAGTAATTTCCTCTGCTCGATGGTACATTTATCATCTTCAATAATGACCATACTATGATATTAAATTATACCAGAACCATATTAATATTTATGATGTAAAATTTATTCATTTATGGATTAATACTATGCATTTAATAGTAATTTCGATGTTAAAATATAATTTATAGTAATAATCACATTCTTTATCATACATGTTTGATCTTGTAATTCTTTATCGTATCACATACATAATGTTTTAATTGCATCCAGAATAGAAAAAATTATTTATGAATCATATATATTCAGAATATTAATATGTATAATAGATTGATATATGAAATGGAAATCATTTTTTATGGAGACGGTAGGTCGTGCATATGCATAAACGTTATTTGGGTTTCTCTATCGTACTGAATGGATTGAAGTGATTTACATGTATGTATATATATATATTTACATATATATATTTACAATAGCATTATTATTTAATATATGACATAATTATTCATAATATATTTTTTAATAATCATCATTGAATGGTGAACGTGGAAATATATCTCATAGCATCATGGAGACTATAAGTCCAACGTATGCATGAGTGATGATATATTTATATTTATGGTGATATTGTAAGTAATTGGATGGTATATTATTTATTCAGAACCATTAAAATGTTATATTTATTATTTACATCAATTATACTTATTATTATACCCATCCAAATATTAAATATTTTAATAAAAAACTACACCACGACATGGAGACGATACGTCGTATGTACTCACATATGGTGACTTTGAAATTAATTTGATTAATAGAATAATGAATATGGATGTAAAATATTTCAAATAACATCTCAGAATGTATATGGTAATGTATTTATTGTTTTATTATGGAAAAATAAATGAAAGAAGAAGTGGAAGAAGAAAAGTACATTGAAATAGGTGAGAAAGTAATTATCTCTTTTTCGGGTTCTTCCTTTTGATTTGATCAAAAGGGCTACATAGATTACATTATGATCAAAGTATGGCCTCTATTTTTAAGTGAGGGTAGTCGGTAGAGATTTTATCAGGAGTTTTCCAAGATAAATGACCTTGGATGTGTGATTTTGGAGAGAAGGGGATGTGCCCTTTTATAAGAGAGGCGAATGGTCTCCTTAAGAAAAATTGGAAATATTATTTTATTATAAAGTAATCTTCAATTTATAATGGCTCAAAATTTATTTATTTCGAGGATAAGGGAGATATGAATCTCAATCCTCTTAACCAATTGTTTTTAATCATGTTAGGGTTACCATAATAACCTTATCATTTAGATTTAACTCATTGTTAAATAGTTTATCTTTTACAATGTGTTCTTATATTTATATAATACATGGTTACTAAAAATTTACTAAAATACCAAGAAAACCTGAAGTGGTTCATTAATTAAATATATATCATTATAAAATTCAATTTGGAAATGTTTATATTTTTAGGAACATTATATCATTTAATAATAAAGTATTTTTTTAAAATACACATTTATTTCTATTTTGACATCATTTGGTATTTGTTTTTTGTGATAGTCAAATGAATATTATTACATAGAAATATTATCTGAAATCAACCCTTTCATGTCATTTTAACATATAAAATTTTTATAATATATCAAAAGTCTAAATTTACATTTATTTTGATATTTATAATATGAATTCTTTTAATATTTCATTAATAAGGTAATTATTTCATATACATTGTGAAATAAATAATTTTTTTTATTTAATGTCAAAAAATTATAAAAAAAATACAATGATTTAGGAAATATTTTTATAATTATAATTAATTGTTATAGTAGAATATATCATTTTATAACCCTATATTAAAATTGTCTATTTATTAATAATTGAATTTATCTCTTTTAACTATTCTTTAAATAAAAATATAATAAAAGTCTTAATCTAATACACATTGAACAAAAGGATAATATATTATTCCTAAGGTTTATTTTAGTATAAATAATCTTATCTAATAGAACTTTTACATGTTTTAAGGGTAATTATAATATCATTTTTATATTTAATTTCCCAGTTTTCTTTTGACTATGGTAAAAATATTTCGTAAGTTACCATTCACCAAAAAATATTCGCATCATATTGAACCACATTTTACGTAGTACTATCAACCATGTCTCTAAAATGTTTTATATTAAATTAACAGAAGTTGTGAAATTACATTTTTTTTTCCAATTTTCAATTGTTCTAGAAGGTTGGTAAAAGACATTAAAAAGTTCTAGAATATTTTATATATCTAAACATATTAATAAATGACAGCATTGAATTAAATTAAACTAATATAGGTATTATATATCTATTTTTACATTAAAATAAATTTAAATTAAAATAATTATTATTTAAATAATAGTCGGTTTTAAACAATAACGTATTGTTTTCACTATTAATCTATAAATGAATGTTCTCTGAAAAATACCAAAAAATCACCATAAGATAATTTTTATATTTTGAACCAAAAAATGATGTCTATTTTATCATATTAAAAATACACGAGTTGAATTAATTAATTTAAAATTAATTCTTTCTGTCAAAACTATAAAGTGGGTTTTTAGAAGTAAAATATTTCAAAATATTGACTTCTTTTTATGTAAAATTTCATTCTGAATTTACCTCCAATGACAAAACAATATTAAATGATAAAAATATAGTCAAATTATACTTCAAAACCTCTTTATTTAAATATCTAAAAATGTAAATTAATTTGATTAAAATATTTGTTCTCAATTACAATTTAGTATTTTTTATTATTCTTCAAAATATGTAAGATATAAAAAAATTAACATAAATTTATCCAAACAATTATTTTATGTCTCTTTTTGAATGAGGAATTTTATTTAATTAAATTTAATACATAAAAGTGAAATATATTGGATTTAAAAAGGATTCTCCATTAAAAAGGTGTAAAATTACTTTGTAAGAAAGATACATCATTTATACAAAAAAATTAATTTGTTCATATATTATGTCTATGAAACACATAATATGGATTATAATAATATATAGGGTAAGTAAAATTCAAAATGTAGTAAATACAATTCAGAACTGCTTTTTGAAGAGCTTGTTTGTTATGTCGTGGTGCACTCAAACTCGATGTTGCGTGTATTGAAAGTTATTGAATAAATTAAATAGATAATTTACTATGAAATCCTGGGGTGTTATATTCTCACCTCCTTCAATAAATTTCATCCTCGGAGTTCGAAATATTTCTTCAAAAATGAAAATGATAAAAATGGAAAATTATTTTGTAGAAAACCCACATCATAATAGGGTAAATATAATTTATTCTTAATAATAAGGAAATGGAAATAAAGAATTCACCACCATGTAAGGATTTAGAATCAGATAACACTGGTGAAAATTTGAGACACTTAATTAGAAGAAACATGTAAATAATTATAGTGAGTGATTGAGGTCAGTAATCACAATCGAGTTAACAATTAATAGAAAATTCAGGGCTTCAAAGCCATAAATAAAAGATGACTTAAAAAATTATTGTTTCGTCAAAAAATAATGTATTAGGATAACACATTTTTTGTTTTATATCCATTTCCCTAATTTTTAAGTATTAATTTATTCATTGAATTTGAAAAAAATTCATCACAAGTGGAGTTCCATACATTAACAAATTTTTAACACAAACACTTATTTCAATAAAAAATATATAATAGATCTAAAATATAATATATTCATTATAATATTATAGGGTTCCAAAAAAATGAATTTATAATTCATGTGTTCAAACATTTAAAAATGCTACAATATTCAATATTTTAAACAAGTTGGCCAGTGGTAGGTGATGCACCATTATCGCCCTTCGTTTGTTGGTTCAAGTCTCATGGACTTACATGATGTGACGGGATATCGCAATACCTCTAGGTTGTTCTTTTTATAACAATAAAAAAAATGATCATAAGAAATTCATTAATCATAACAGTGTTATAAAATGTCAAACTTAATTAATTCCACCATTTAGACTTATCCACTATAATTCTATAAGAACTCACAGTCCAAAATTTATAATGAAGGTCACAATATATAAATGTGAATACCATAATCATATATTCTGTAAATATTTTGTAATAAAATTAATTACTAGAAAAAAAATATTTTAATATGTATTTAATTCCTTTGTCCTTCTATGGAACATTGAATATTAGATACACTCTATAAATTCAAAAATAATTTAATCTGAAAAAATGACAAAAAAAAAACAAACCATTAATTAGTTCCAGTGTAGTCACTAATATCCTATATAATTTAACCAAATCTATCATCTCTTAATGAAAAATCAATAGCCCCATATCAGGACCATATTAAAATTTTTCTTTCCTCCAACCATGTATTTTCCAAAATTACTAACTTATTATTGAATCACTTTTCATGGTATCACTAAATATCAAATCATTAATGAAATACTTCTGTAGTACAATCCATTTATACTCCATAATTCTTATAACCAGTAGATCATTGATACATCACTCAAATTAAATAACTCTTTAATTAAACATAATAACAATATTTATTATTTTCAGCAATGGTAGTATCATAACTAGATTATTATCCAAACAAATCATTATTGTTATACTTTGATGATTAGGACATTGATTTTTGTAGTGTCGCAACACCTTACAGATGATGCAATGTTCATTTGAAACCATTTTTATACCCATGAAATCATGTACACGGTGTCCTTTCTCTCCACACATATAACAAACTCCAATTCCCTTCAATTATTATCCATATTGATTCATTCCATAGTTATTCCATTTGGGAAAATGTTCCATTCACTTATTCTATTTATCAATATTTCCCTCTACTATCCCTTTCTTCTCTAGAATCCTTTCAAATTAATAGGACATAGAAAATTATCTACATAATTATTAACACATGATACTGTTTCTACATATGATGCGAATACTTTGGAGACTATTTCCTTTCTTAATGTTGAGTTAAGGCCATGAAAGATATAATCCTTCTTACTCTTTGGATCATGCGTATTGTTGATGTTCTAATTTATTCAACTAGGCACCATTTCTAACTTATGTCATACACTAGGTTAGTTTATGAATTGTAATGCATAATTTCAAACTTGTAAAATACCTAACATAAATAGAGCGGTTTATTTCATGTAATCCATATTCCTATAAAATGTTTTCATTGAGTAGGTATTTACTCAAAAAACATTTATAATGGTTTATAATGATTATGTGAATTGTTTTATGAATATCCCCCTAGATTTCCATAACCAAGAGTGCAGAAAGGCTCATTGTTGTGTACTAGGATACCCTTGGTCAACGGCGAAACTCCTTTCCAGATTTTTCACATTGTGGTACATCTATGGAAGAGCCACCTCTACAAACATATATCCAGATAGGGATGTATTGCATCAAAAATTCACAAAATCTATACATAAAAAATTTTCTAGGGTGTTCTTCTATAAAATTACTCAAATTATATCTTAGGTAATGTAGCAAAATCTGAGTTTAACTCAATCTAATTCCAAGGATGTTTGTAAACATCTAATGATACCAATTGTAACACCCTGACCCCTATTACCCAAAGTCGGGGCATTATTTTAATACATTTGCATGATTACCAGGAATCTAGTCCTGAAGGACTAACCAATATAGCTATCTTGGAAAAAAATTACATATATTATAGAAGTGAACTCAGAAGCAATTCAAGGATAACAATATAGAAGAAACTATAATAAATATTCATAAACATTTAAGGAAATGTATAGGACTAAAACTAAAGATTTTAAAACATAAAGTTCAGCATAATATCGATACGACTAATCATATAATTCAATTTATTTATTCACATGTAAATTCAAATAGTCCAATAATCACATGTAATAACAATAGCTAATTTCATAATGATTGAATGCATGATATCGAACATCATAACCCCATATTCTAGGACTCGTGCCAAGACTACAAAAAATGATTTAGTCAAGCCCTTATGCCAAGACATTGGATTGTCTCATGAGAACTATTGATGCATTGTAGAGCTATAGCGGGAACCACCCATCAAATAATATGTCCAATTCATTACTCATATGAAAATGATGAAACATAACACAAACATTTGTATTAAAACTACAATAAGACATGTTAATATTTTATCTATAAACCATGAATATTATAAAAATATCACATTCATAGTCAAACATATCATAACTCTTTTAGTTCAATATGCTTGATTGTATTATAGTATATAAGCCTCAATCAAGGATAATATCTAATAATGGATGTTGATGTTGTTGAAAATAATCAATAAAATTCAATAAGAGAAATACCCCTTTTCATGAAATCATTTAAAAGTCACTGAATTTATAAAGGTATTCAGTTTAATGAGATCATTTTATAAATGTGTATCATAGCACTTTGAATATTTTGAACTAACTCTTTAAAATAATCATTTCTATGAAAATAAAACCTAAAATCATTTTGAAAATATGGACATTAATTAAAATATTTTATAAAATAAATCTTCAAAAAAATTTAAAATGTTGATCATGTTAAAGAGAAGAAAACATAAAAAATTAAAAAATTCCCTTTCAAAACTTTTTAATGATACATTGATAGAGATGATATATATTTCACAGTATATACTTACAGATAAACAATCTCGGATAATAATGAGATTGAGGAAATAACCTTTACCTTGTACATTCCTTTGGATGAAGGTATGTTTAACCTCATTTATGATGACCATAGTATGTTATTAAAATATAAATTAACCATTTTAATATTTATTATATAATACTTAATTCATTTATTCCATTATACTAACAAATTAAAAATAATTTCTACGTTAAAATAACAATTCAGGTAACATTCCTTTTCTCCATCGTACATGTTTTAAATGGTTATTCTTTATCATATCACTTATATGTTTATTTAATTGCATCCATTATATAAAAAATAATTTATGTATCATATATATTTAAAATATAAATATTTATAAAAGATAGATATGTGAAATTGAAAACACCGTTTATGGAGATGGTAGGTCGTACGTACGCATAAATGATGTTTCTGTTTTCATATCATATTGAATGGAAGTAGGTGAATGAAATATATTAAAATAAATAAATAAATAAATAAATATATATTTAATTTAGAATTATTATTACATATAATATATACTTATTAATAATAAATATTTTTATAATCATCATTGATTGGTGAATGTGGAAACGAATCTCATTGCGTCGTGGAAACAGTAAGCTATAAATACGCACGAGCAGTGATAATATTCTATTGATGGTTAAATAACATGTAATTGGATGGTATATTATATATAAAGAATAATTAAAATGTTTTATTTATTATTTTAATCAATTATACTCATTATTATACCCATCTAAATAATTAAGTGTTCAATAAAAAACAACACCTCGACATTGAGATGTTAAGTCTTACGTACACACTTTTGCTGAATTTTTCATTAATAGGATGGATAAAATAATGAATACGGTCATACCATATTTATAATAACATCTCATCATGTAGAACATGTCACGACCCATCCTCGGGGCTCGTGCCATGAGTACCCCAAACCCGCCAACTATAGGCCAGGGGCTGGCGACTAGAACAAAGGTGTAAATCCCAACAAAAAGGGGAAGGAATTGCCTTTATAAAGTAAAAAAACAACACAGAGTAAGCCAGAAAAAGTAAACACTAAGTGAAATTGGGTACAAAAGTAAGTGTGGAAAGTAAATGGGCCAGAATACAAACCAAAACTGAAAGTAAAGTACAACAACTGAAAGTAAAGCAACAACGTCAAGCCATCCACTGGAAGTCCAAGCTGAAGGGTTGGTATAGATAGCCACCTTAGCTCCACGGGTCCAGCCTTCCACTCCTTGTACGTCCTGCCCACTGGTCCACCTCCAGGTACCGACTCCTCCACAAGCCTCAACCATGATCAGCGTTTTCCATCTTCTGTATCCAATACAACGTAGTGCGGGCAGAGCCCGTGCAGGGGTGAGTATACACTACTCAGTAGGGACCCCAAGACCCCATAAGGTCTCCCCGAATCCACAAAGGAAATATATAATCATGAAGTAACATCCACCACTACTTAGGTATATGCCCATACATATACCTAAGTCATCAATTCTAGTTTGGATCCAACATCTGAGCCTATGTTTGATCACGTCCACACAGGACAGTACAACCCAATCCACACAGGAAAGCACAGAAAAATCCACCTAGGAAAGTAAGTCGATCATATCAAATATAATGATTGATATTCAAGACTCAAATCACACAGGTATACTTCTTCGTAAGATGATAGTGATGATCAGATATAGCCACTGATTCATCTAAGATGGGACCCACGTAGGATACTAAACTAGATAAGCTGTCGGACCCACATAGGATATAGACCAGCCACTCTGCCAGACCCATGTAGGATAGCATGAACAGAGTCAGAAACTGCCATTCCCACATAGGATACAATAATAGTAGTCATTGTCGTCGAAACCACGGAGGATTTCAGTACGGTCTTCATCGCTGCCGAACCCACATAGGATTTCAGTGCAGTCTTCATCACCATCGAACCCACAAAGGATTTCAGTACGGTCTTTATCACTGCCAAACCCACATAAGATTTCAGTGCAGTCTTCATCACTGTCAACCCACAGAGGATTTCTGTACGGTATTCATCGCTGCCGAACCCACATAAGATTTCACTGCAGTCTTCATCGTCGTTGAACCCACAAAAGATTTCAATATGGTCTTCATCGCTGTCGAACCCACATAGGATTTCAGTGAAGTCTTCATAATCATCAAACCCATGGAGGATTTCAGTACTGTCTTCATCGCTGTCAAACCCACATAGGATTTCAGTGCAGTCGTCACAGTCGTAGTCGCAGCCAGCTCTATGGTTCCCGCACACATCATGCTCGATTCCGGGAGGGTCTCCTCCACGAGCCAAGGGGGGTCGATACATCAACTGACACATATTACGGAGTTGATGTATGTCAATATTCCGTCTTGACAAGAGGAAATCAATGTGACAGACGACGCATCAATCAGATGCCCAGTGTGAGAGTTATTGGCATTTTCATTCCAAGGGCCCGGTTGGTTATTAAGTAAAAAAACCCAACCGCACTCCATCTAAATCCAAAGCTTGAGAGGAGTAATCCGAAAGGTCCGTCTCACTAAGTGGAATCCAAAAAAGTTGAAGGCACGTTAATCGGATATACAGAGCTCATGTTATAAGCGTTTCCGCTCCGAAGGCCCGGTTGGTTTCGTGTTCAAACAAAACTGGCCATACCCAAAGTTCTCCGAAACCTTGAGTGTAAAATATTAAAACGCCCGTCTTGATCCAAGGATAGTTACGCAACTGAATCAGCATCGATCGATGGTCTGTAGCCCAAGTTATGAGCAACAGACCGAAAGTGGTTCGAAAGTGGGGGTTCTGGGCCCGGTCCATCCCGGCCAACCCCCCGTCCCCCCCCCCCCCCCCCCCCGGGGCGGCCCGATCCGGGTCGACCTGACCTGGGTCCAGGTCCGGCACATTAGGGTACGACCTGGCCCGGTGGGCATGGACCGGTCAAGTCCGTGCAGCCTGGCCCGATCTGGTCCGCGCAAACTGGCCCGGTGTGCGCAGCCCAGTCTGGTCTGCACCACCTTGTCCTGTCCGGTCTACGCAACCTGGCCCGGCCAGGCTGAGTGGCACGCTGGCTCAACAAGCTGCCGAGCATGGGGGGACATGGTCCCCCCCTTCCATTTCCAGCTAGCGGCGCTGGTCTCCTCGTCTCCTACAGATCCCGTGCGGGCGCGGGATCTGTTCATCCCGTTGCCGCCGTGGCGGATCCTTCCGGCCACGCCGCTGCCTCCGGGCAGCTGGCCGGTGCTGCTCACCGTCGGGCCAGCGTGGCATGCCGGAAGCACCTTCTGTGGACCAATGGATGCGCTCCGGTGGTCCGTTTTTCCCGCCGTCTGTGCCTACGGCTCTCCCAGGACCCATAGATTAATGTGGAGGGTTAAAAACGCCTTTGTGTCCTGCTTCGTTTTCGCCCGTCGATCCGCTCACCAAGAACAGATAATCGGTGGGTTCGGAATTGTTCGTTGGTCTGCACCCACCGCATTAGTGGTTCAACGTCTATCAACAATTAAAAACATGTTTAGGATTTAATCCACATAAAATAAATTAAACCAAACCCCTACCTCAAGGTGTAGTCGAACGATGGTTCGTCACAGGAAATAATCGTCGTGGAAGATGGTGTCATGGAACAAGGTTCTGTAAGCGTCGTTGACGTCTCAGAGAAGAGAAACATCGGCATCGCGGTACTCGGTGTCGCATCATCAATCTCTGAGGATTCATAGTTCTTCATCGTCCTTTGTCGGAGGCCGTCGTTCTTCGTCGGCGACGGTTCATTCTTCGTGTTCTTCAAGGAGGAAGAAGATTATTCCAAGTCTTGAGCAATTATTCACCAATCCCTCTCTCACAACAATCCAACCCTTAATTAAATAAGACTTGTCTTATTTAATTAACACACAAGACAACATCTCAATTTGAAATTAATTCAATTAATTGAATTAATTGAAGATCTTTAACCATCCAATTAATGTGATTGTTGACTCGGCATTTAATTGGGGTGTGCGGGTGAGTTACGAAATTAAATGCTCATTGGAGGTGAAAATTAAATAAAGGGGGTGGGGATCATGTGGGCCCCATATCAGTAATATCCTACCAAGGTGTTAGTGTATTAGTGGCTCCAACTCCAACCACCATGCCTAGGTTTTCATTACATAGAATAAAAATAATATTGTAGCTCAATATTTTATTTTATTTTCATTAGTTATCCCAATTAATTAATAAACTCACACGAGAAAACACAACTCTGTAAAAAGTGTGCTTAAGCAATTATCGGCGCTGTGGTTCCATCAGTGCTCTCGGATTTCGATTCTGAGCACTGGTTCAAAATTTAGGAAAACCCACTCGTTCGTTCACTGAACGTACCCAAGATAATGTTTGCAAATTGATTCCTGACACACCAGGTCTCAGAATCAGGTGCCGTCAGGAACCGCAATCTTGTAAAATCCTAAGGAAAATTAGGAAAAAAATTTCCCATGGATTTTACAGGTCTTTACATTACTCCCACCTCAGGGATTTACGTCCCCATAAAGATACATCATAATCTAGGGGAACAAATGTGGGTACTGAGCATCCATATGAGCCTCCCAATCCCATGTGATCTCCTGGAGGATCCTGTGCAGCCATCTGATGTGAACTAGAGGAATCAACCACCCACGTAGGACCCGCTACTATCAATCCTCGATCTCCATTGGGACCTCTGCAACGGTCTCCCCATCATCAATGATATGTGTCGGGTCGTGTACGCATTTCCTTAGTTGAGATACGTGGAATACGTCCTACACCCGGTGCAACTGAGATGGAAGAGCCAGGCAGTAAGCCACCTCGCCTACCCTGTTGAGGACTTGGAAAGGTCTGTTGAACCTCAGAGATTTCTCACCGCCTCGACAGCATCTCTGTAAACCTCGTCAAGGTGAGACCCGTAAAAGAACATGGTCGCCATCCTCAAACTCTAGAGGCCTCCATTTCATGATTAGAACAGAAAATAAAAACTTCTATATCCACGAGGGTATGGTTGGATGACTCCGGAGTGATCGACGGCACCCTCTTGCGCATGACTTTTTCTTGTGCTGCATGAATTTTCCTTTTCACCGACCAAGTAAAACCCATCCACAGGTCTGCCTAATACTGTCATTTTGTGTATGTACTGTGATTGACCAGTCCATACTCAAACTAACGTCGTAAGGCGTCGACACTACCACCAAGAGGTTCTAACCGAAACTCTCGCCTCAAGGGTCAGATCACACCATCAGCGTAAGTGTGATTATCGAGTCTCCTCCCAAAGGTATCTCCAGTCGTGAGGGTGAAGTAAACAGTTTAAACAGAAACTCTAGGTCTGGGACAAGATTCATGGAAGGAAGAAAGAGGATTCTAAGGCTTGAGCAATTCCTCTCCAATCCCTCTCACACAATGAACCAATTCTTAATCAAATAAGACTTGTCTTATTTAATTAACAAACAATACAAAACTCAATATGAAATTCAAAATAATTCGTTCAATTTATTGAATTGATTGAAGAGTTCTAACCGTCCAATTAATGAGAGTGCTGACTAGGCATTTAATAGGGGTGTGCAGGTGAGTTACCAAATTAAATGCTCATGGGAGGTGAAAAGGAAATAAAGTGGGTGGGGCTCGTGTGGTCCCCACATCACTAATATCCTACCAAGGAGTTTGGGTATTAGTGGGTCCCACTCTAACCACCATTCCTTGGTTATCATTACTTAGAATAAAAATAATATAGTAGAACAATATTTTATTTTTTTATTCTTTAGTTAACCCAACTAATTAATATCCTCACACGAGAAAAAGTAACTCCCGAAAATATGTTCTTAAGCAATTATCGGCGCTGCAGTTCCATCGGTTCCCTCAGATTTTGATTCCAAGCACATGTTCCAATGTTAGGAAAACCCACTCGTTCGTTCACTGAACTAAGCCGAGATAATATTTAGAAACTGATTCTGGGCACACAGGGCCTCAGAACCAGGTGTCGTCAGAAACTACATTCTTCTAAAATCCCAAAGAAAATTAATAAAAAAAATTCCCTTGAATTTTATATGACTTTACATTAAAACTTTTGATCACACCTGCAATTAATGTTTTCGTGCACTGAGACGGAAATCAGAATTCAGGGTCCTGGTGTACAGATACGTCGGATTCCGCACCAACACTAGACACCCTGGACTGATAACCACACTCAATACCCTTAAAACTATTTCTTTATTGAAGAAATATCAGAGTCTTGAGTTCTGCGGTAGAACCAAACCTCCCTCTGATACCAATTTGTCACGACCAGTCCTCGGGGCCCGTATCGTGACTACCCCATGCCCGCATTCCATAGGATAGGGGCTGGCGACAAGCACCATGGCGTAAATCCCGACAAAAAGGGGAATTCATTGCCTTTATAAAGTAAACAAATACCACAGAGTAAGCCAGCAGAAGTAATCACTAAGTATAACTGGGTACACAAGTAAGTGTGGAAAGTAAATCGGCTAGAATACAATCCCAAACTAAAAGTAATGTACAAAAACTAAATGTAAAGCTGCAACGTCGATCCGTACACTAGAGGTCCCACCTGAAGGGTGGGTACAGATACCCACATCAACTCCACAGGTCCAGCCATCCGCTCCGTGTACGTCCCACCCAGTGGTCCACCTCCAGGTATCGATTGCTCCACAAGCCTCAACCACGACTAGTGGTATTCATCATCTGCATCCAACACAATGTAGTGCAGGCAGAGCCCATGCATGGTGAGTATAAGCTACACACTAGGGACCCTGAGACCCCCGAAGGTATCCCAGAATCCAAAAAGTAAAATCCACAAAGGAAAGATACATTCATGAAGTTACATCCACCACTACTGAGGTATATGCCCATATATATACCTAAGTCATCAATTCCAGTTCATCTCCAACATCTGAGAAAAAGTTTGATCACATCCACATAGGA
This sequence comes from Viscum album, assembly GCA_963277665.1. Classification (NCBI taxonomy): domain Eukaryota; kingdom Viridiplantae; phylum Streptophyta; class Magnoliopsida; order Santalales; family Viscaceae; genus Viscum; species Viscum album. Next base: position 527,623,304 of record OY728121.1, on the reverse strand, counting down.
AAGTACAACCCAATCCACACAGGAAAGCACAGCACAATCCACAGAGGAAAGCAATTCAATCATATCGAAGATTATGATTGAATGTCAAGACTCATATCACACAGGTATACTTCGTTGTATGGTAATAGAAATGATAATATATAGCCACTGATTCATCTAAGCTGGGACCCACATAGGATACTAAACCAGCTAAGCTGTCGGACCCACATAGGATACAAACCAGATACACTACCAGACCCACGTAGGATAGCAAGAATAGAATCAGACACAGCCAGACCCACGTAGGATACAAGAACATTAGTCATTGTCATTGAACCCATGGAGGATTTCAGTACGGTCTTCATTGCTGCCAAACCCACATAGGATTTCAGTGCAGTCTTCATCGTCGTCGAAGCCACGGAGGATTTCAGTAAGGTCTTCATTGTTGCCGAAACCACATAGGATTTCAGTGTAGTCTTCATCGACATTGACCCCATGGTGGATTTATGTATGTTATTCATCGCTGCTGAACCCAAATAGTATTTCAGTTCAGTCTTCTTCATCGTCGAACCCACAAAGGATTTCATTACTTTCTTCATCGTTGCCGAACCCACATAGGATTTCAGTGCAGTCGTCACAGTCACAGTCGCAGCCAGCTCTAGGGTTCCCGCACACAGCATGCTCGATTCTGGGAGAGTCTGCTCAATGAGCCAAGGGAGGTCGATACATCAACTGACACATAGTCTAGAGTTGATGTATCCCAATGTTCCATCTCGATAAGAGGAACTCAATGTGATAGACGACACGTCAATCGGACGCCCGGTCTGAGATTTATTGGCTTTTTCGTTCTAGGGGCCCAGTTGGTTTTTAATTCAAAACCAACCTGACCACACTCCAACTGCATCTAAAACTCGAGAGGAGTAAGCCATATGGTCCGTCTCACTAAAAGGAATCCAACAAAGTCGACGGTACGTCAATCGAATTCCCGAAGCTCAAGTTATAAGTGTTTCCGCTCTGAGGGACCGATTGGTTTCATGTTCGATCCAAACTGGATGACCCAAAGTTCTCCGAAACATTTAGTGTAATATACCGAAACGACCATCTTGATCCAAGGATCTCTACGCAACTGACGGTGCATCGATTAGAGGTTTTTAGCCTACGTTATGAGAAAAATACCGAAATTGGTTCGAAAGTGCGGGGTCTGGGCCCGGTCTGACCTGGCCCAACCCCCCTCATGTCGGCCTGAATGGGGTCGCCCCAACCGGGTCTGGGTCCGGGACATTAGGGCGCGGCGTGGCCTAGATGGGCGCAGCCCGGCCCGGCTGGGTGGCACGCTGGCTCGGCCATCGGCTGAGCATTGGGGGACGCATTCAGCCCCCTTCTTTTTCCAGCAACGTGGCGCTGGTTGCCGCGTCACCCCCAGATCCCATGTGGATGCGGGATCTGTTCATCCCACTGCCATCGTGGCTTCAGCCACGGCAGACACTGCCGGTAGCACGTCGGGGCGCCGCTGCGCCAGCACAGTGCACGAGCAGTACCATCCGCGGACCATTGGACGCGTTCCGGTGGTCCTTCTTGCCCGCTGTCTGCTCCTGCAGCTCTCCCAGGACCCGTAGATTAATTTGAAGGGTTCAAAATTCCTTTTCGGCCTGCTTCGTCATCACCCGTCGATCCGCTCACCAATAAAAGATAATTGGTGGGTTCTGACTTGTTCATTGGTCCGCACCCACCGCGTTAGTTGTTCAAACGTCTTTCAACAATTAAACACATGTCGAGGATTTAATCCACATAAAAAAAATTAAACCAAACCCCCTACCTCAAGGTGTCAGTGAACGAAGTATCGTCGCGGGAAATAATCGTCGCGAAGACGGTATCATGGAACAAGGATCTGTATGCGTCGTCGATATCTCGGAGAAGAGAAACGTTGGCATCGCAGTACCCCGCGTCACATTGTCGATCTCCAAGGATTCAGCGTTCTTAGTCATCCTTTGTCGGAGGCCTACGTTCTTTGTCGTTGACGGTGTGTTCTTCGAGTTCTTCAAGGAGGAAGAAGAGTATTCTAAAGAATGAGAAATTATTCTCAAATCCCTCTCGCACAACGAACCTACCCTTAATGAAATAAGACATGTCTTATTTAATTAACACACAATCCAACATCTCAATTTGAAATTCAATATAATTCATTCCATTAATTGAATTAATTTAAGAGTTTTAACCATCCAATTAATGTGAGTGTTGACTCGGCATTTAATTGGGGTGTGCAAGTGAGTTACCAAATTAAATGCTTGTGGGAGGTGAAAATGAAATAAAGGGGGTGGGGCTTGTGTGGTCCCACCTCAATAATATCCATCCTAGGAGTTAGGATATTAGTGGGTCCCACTCTAACCACCAAGCCTATGCTATCATTACATAGAATAAAAATAAAACTGTAGCACAATATTTTATTTTTTTTATTCTTTAGTTAACCCAATTATTTAATAAACTCACCCGAGCAAACACAAAAACTGAAAATGTGTTGTTAAGAAATTACTAGCGCGGTGGTTCCATTGGTACCCTCAGATTTTGATTCCGAGCACCAGTTCAAAATTTAGGAAAACACGCTCGTTCGTTCACTGAATATACCCGAGCTAAACTTTCGAAATTGATTCCGGGCATACAGGGCCTCAGAATCAGGTGCTGTCAGAAACTAAATTCTTGTAAAATCCCAAAGAAAATTAAGAAAACAATTTCCCTTGAATTTTAGCGGTCTTTACATAAAAACTTTTGAAACACACATGCAATCATTGTTTTCATGCACTGAGCCGGAAATCAGAAGTCAGGGTCTAGGTGTACGGATACGTCGGCTGCCGCACCAACACTAAACTCACTAGACTGATAACCATGCTCAATACCCTTAATGCTATTGATTCATAAAAGAATGATCAGAGTCTTGAGTTCTGCGGTAGAACCAAACCACCCTCTGATACCAATTTGTCACGACCTGTCCCCGAGGCCCGCGCCGTGACTACCCCAAGCCCGCCTCCCATAGGCCAGGGGTTGGCGACTAGCACCAAGGAGTAAATCCCGAAAAAAGGGGAAGGAATTTCCATTATAAAGTAAACAAACAGCACAGAGTAATCCAGCAGAAGTAAACACTATGTATAATTGGATACACAAGTAAGTGCGGAAAGTAAATGGGCCAGAATACAAACCCAAACTAAAAGTAGAGGGGCAACAACTGAAATTAAAGCAGCAACGTCGAGACATCCCCTAGAAGTACCACCTGAAGGGTGGGTACAGATAGCCACCTCAGCTCCATGAGTCTAGCTATCCGCTCCATGTACGTCCCACCCAGTGGTCCACCTCCAGGTACCGACTACTCCACAAGCTTCAACCATGATCAGCGTTGTCTGTCGTCTGCATCCAACAAAACATAGTGTGGGAATAGCCCAAGCAGGGGTGATTATACACTACTCAGTAGGGACCCTGAGACCCTCAATGGTCTCCTAGAATCCACAATGTAAAGTATATAAAGGAAAGATACAATCATGAAGTAATATCCACCACTACTTAGGTATATTCCCATACATATACCAAAGTCATAAATTCCAGTTTGGCTCCAACATCTGAGCCCAAGTATGATCACGTCCACATAGGATAGTAAAACCCAATCCAGAGAGGAAAACACAAAACAATCTATATAGGAAAGCAAGTCAATCATATCGAAGATAATGATTGAAAGTCAAGACTCAGCTCACACATGTATACTTCTTCGTAAGGTGATAGAGGTGATCAGATCTAGCCACTCATTCATCTAAGCTGGGACCCATTTAGGATACTAAACCAGTTATGCTATCGGACCCACATAGGATACAGACCAGCTACTCTGCCAGACCCATGTAGGATAGCATGAATAGAGTCAGAAACTGCCAGACCCACATAGGATACAAGAACGGTAGTCATTGCCATCGAACCCACTGAGGATTTCAATATGGTATTTATCGCTGCCGAAACCACATAGGATTTCAGTGTAGTCTTCATCATCATCGATCTCACAGATGATTTCAGTACGGTCTTCATCGCTTCTGAACCCATATAGGATTTCAGTGCAGGCTTCATCGCTGTCAAACCCACGGAGGATTTTAGTACGGTAATCATCGCTGCCGAACCCACATAGGATTTTAGTGCAGTCTTTATCACCGTCGAACCCACAGTGGATTTCATTATAGTTTTTATTGTTACCTAACCCACATAATATTTTGGTGCTGTCGTCAGAGTCACTATCGCAGCCAGCTCAAGGGTTCCCGCACATAGCATGCTCGATTCTGGGAGGGTCCGCTCCATGAGCCAAGAGGGGTAGATACATCAACTGAAACGTAGTCCAGAGTTGATTTATCCCAATGTTTCATGTCGACAAGAGGAACTCAATGTGACAGACTGCGCGTCAATCGGACGCCTGGTCTGATAGTTATTGCCTTTTTCATTCTAGGGGCCCTGTTGGTTTTTAAGACAAAACCAACCCGACCGAACTCCAACTGTGTCTAATCCTTGAGTGGAGTAAGCTAAAAGGTCTGTCTCACTAAGAGGAATCCATAAAAGTCGACAGCACGTCAATCATATGTCCGGAGATCATGTTATAAGTGTTTCTGCTCCGAGGGCTCGGTTGGTTTTGTGTTCGAACCAAACTGGTTGTACCCAATAATTTTCCTAAACCTTGAGTGTAATATAACGAAACAACCATTTTGATCCAAGGATCGCTATGCAACTGACAGTGTGTCGATCGGAGGTCCGTAGCCTATGTTATGAGCAAAAGACTGAAAGTGGTCCGAAAGTGGGGGGTATGGGCCCGGTCTGACCCGGGTTTGGGTCCAACCCATTAGGCCGCGGCCCAGCCCGGCTGGGTGTGGACCGGCATGACTAGGAGCGGGGCGGCGCCGCTGGGTGGCACGCTAGCACGACCAGTGGCCAGGCATGGGGGGACGCGGTCCCCCCTTCCATTTCCAGCGACGCGGCGATGGTCGCAGCGTCTCCCCTAGATTCTATGCGGCCACATGATCCATTAATCCCACTGCCTTCGCAGCTTCAGCCGTGGAGGATCCTGCCATCGGTGTGTTGGGGCACCACCGCCTCCCGGCAGCACCTTCTGCGGACCACCGGACGTGCTCCGGTGGTCCGTTTTTCCCGTCATCTGTGCATGTGGCTCTCTCGGGATCTGTAGATTATTTTGAAGGGTTAAAAACGCCTCTGCGGCCCGCTTCATCATCACCCGTTGATCCTCTCCCCAAGAACAGATAATCAGTGGGTTCAAACTTGTTCGTTGGTCCGCACCCACCACTTTAGTGGTTAAAACATCATTCAACAATTAAAAACATGTATAGGATTTAATCCACATAAAATAAATTAAACCAAACCCCCTACCTCGAGGTGTTGTCGAACGAAGGTTCGTCGTGGGAAATAATCATCGCAGAAGATGGTGTCGCATAATAAGTTTCTGTAAGCGTCGTTGACGTCTCGGAGAAGAGAAACGGCGGCGTCGCGGTACCCGGCATCACGTCGTCGATCTCCAATGATTCGGCGTTCTTTGTCATCCTTCATTGGAGGCTGGTGTTCTTCATCGGCGACGGTGCGTTCTTCACGTTCTTCAAGGAGGAAGAAGAGGATTCCAAGGGTTGATCAATTCCTCTCCAATCCTACTCACACAACAAACCAACCCTAAATAAAATAAGACATGACTTATTTAATTAACACAAAATCCAACATCTCAATTTGAAACTCAAAATAATTCATTCAATTAATTTAATTAATTGAAGAGTTTTAACGGTCCAATTAATGTGAGTGTTGACTCGTCATTTAATAGTGGTGTGCGGGTGAGTTACCAAATTAAATGCTCGTGGGTGGTGAAAAGGAAATAAAGGGGGTGGGGCTCATGTGGGACCCACCTCACTAATAACCTGCCTAGGAGTTAGGGTATTAGTGGGTCCCATTACAACTACCTTTCATAGGTTATCATTACATAGAATAAAAAATAAAATTGTAGCACAATATTTTAATTTTTTATTCTTTAATTAACCCAATTAATTAATAACCTCACCCAAAAAACGCAACTCTAGAAAATGTGTTATTAAGAAATTTTCGGCATTGTGGTTCCATCGGTGCCCTCATATTTAGATTCTGAGCGCCGGTTCAAATGTTAGGAAAACCCGCTCGTTCGTTCACTGAAAGTACCTGAGCCAAAATTTTGAAATTGATTCCGGGCACACCGGGACTTAGAATCAGGTGCCGTCAGAAACTGTGTTCTTGTAAAATCCCAAAGTAAATTAAGAAAAAAAATTCCCATGATTTTTACGGGTCTTTATAGAATGTAATAGTGGTATTATTTTAGTATGGAAAAAATAAAATAAATGGGAAGTGGATGAAGATATGATCTTCTAAATAGGTGATGATGTAATTACCTCTTCTTCGAGTTATTCCTTTTGATTTGATCAAAAGGGATCTATAGGATAGTTTCTGATCAATGTATGAACTCTAGGATTAATTGATGGTATATGCCCATATATATACCTAAGTCATCAATTCTAGTTCATCTCCAACATCCGAGCCCATGTCTGATCACGTCCACACATGATACTACAACCCAATCCACACAGGAAAGAACAACACAATCCACATAATAAAGCAAGTCAATCATATCGAAGATAATGATTTAAAGTCAAGACTCAGCTCACACATGTATACTTCTTCGTATGGTGATCGAGATGATCAGATATAGCCACTGATTCATCTAAGCTGGGACCCACGTAGGATACTAAACCAGCTAAGCTGTCAGAACCACATAGGATACAAACTAGCTACTCTTACAGACGTACGTAGGATAGAAAGAATAGAGTCAGACGCTGTCAGACCAACGTAGGATACAAGAACAGTAGTCACTGTCATCAAACCCATGGAGGATTTTAGTACGTTCTTCATCACTACCGAACCCACATAGGATTTCAGTGCGGTCATCATCACCATCGAACCCACAGTGGATTTCAGTACTATCTTCATCGCTACTGAACCCAAATAGGATTTCTGTGTAGTCTTCATCGCCGTCGAACCCACGGTGGATTTCAGTACGGTATTCATCGCTGTTGAACCCACATAGGATTTCAGTGCAGTCTTCATCGTCCTCGAAACCAAGGAGGATTTCAATACTTTCTTCATCACTGCCGATCCCACATATGATTTCAGTGCAGTCGTCACAGTCGCAGTCGCAGCCATCTCTAGGGTTTCTGCACACAACATGCTTGATTCTGGGAGGGTCTGCTCCACGATCCAAGGGGGGTCAATACATAAACTGACACATAGTCTGTAGTTTATGTATCCCATAGTACCATCTCGACAAAAGGAACTCAATGTGACAGACGACGCATTAATCGGACAGCCGATCTGAGAGTTATTGGCTTTTTCGTTCCAGGGGCCTGGTTGTTTTTATGTCAAAACTAACCCGACCGCACTCCAAATACATCCAAAACTCAATCGTAGTAAGCCATAAGGTCCGTCTCACTAAGTGGAATCCATCAAAGTCGATGGCACGTCAATCGGACGTCCAGAGCTCATGTTGTAAGTGTTTCCGCTCTGAGGGACCGATTGGTTTCATGTTCGAACCAAACCGGATTTACCCAAATTTCTCCAAAACCTCGAGTGTAATAAACTGAAATGACCATCACAATCCAAGGATCTCTACGCAGCTGACGGTGCATCTATTGGAGGTTTGTAGCCTATGTTATGAGAAAAAGACTGAAAGTGGATCGAAAGTGGGGGGTCTGGGCCTGGTCCGACCTGGCCCAACCCCCCTCGGGTCAGCCCGAACCAGGTCGACCCAACAGGGTCTTGGTCCGGTCCATTAGGGTGCGGCCCGGCCGGGTGGCACGCTGGCTCGGCCATCGGCCGAACATGGGTGGACGCATTCCCCCCTTCCTTCACCAGCGACGCGGCGCAGGTCGCCGCATCTCCCCCGGATCCTCTGCGGCCGCGGGATCAGTTCATCCTGCAGCCTCCGCGGCTTTAGCCACGGCAGACACGCTCTGTTGGTCTATCCTGCCCGCCGTCTACTCCTGCAGCACTCATGGGACCGGTAGATTACTGCGAAGGGTTCAAAATGCCTATGCGGCCTGCTTCATCATCGCCCATTGATCCACTCACCCAGAATAGATAATTGGTGGGTTCTGACTTGTTCTTTGGTCCTCACCCACCGCGTTAGTGGTTCATACTTCATTCAAAAATTAAACACATGTTGAGGATTTAATCCACCTATAATAAATTAAACCAAACCCCCTACCTCAAGGTGTCATCGAACGAAGGTTCGTCATGGGAAATAATCATCTTGGAAGACGGCGTTGCAGAACAAGGTTCTGTAAGCGTCGTCGACATCTCGGAGAAGAGAAATGTTGGCGTCATAGTACCCAGCGTCGTGTCGTCGATCTCCAAGGATTCATAGTTCTTCATCGTCCTTCATCGGAGGCCGATGTTCTTCATCAGTGATGGTGCGTTCTTCGCGTTTTTCAAAGAGGAGGAAGAGGATTCCAAGGCTTGAGCAATTCCTCTCCAATACCTCTCACACAACGAACCAACCCTTAATGAAATAATACTTGTCTTATTAAATAACACACAAGACAACATCTCAATTTGAAATTCAATATAATTAATTCAATTAATTGAATTAATTGAAGAGTTTTAACCGTCCAATTAATGTGAGTGTTGACTCGGCATTTAATATGGGTGTGCGGGTGCGTTACCAAATTAAATGCTTGTGGGAGGGGAAAAGGAAATAAAGGGGGTGGGGCTCTTGTGGGCCCTAAATCACTAATATAAATCCTAGGATTTAGGATTTTAGTGGGTCCCACTCCAAACACCATGACTATGATATCATTACTGAGAATAAAAATTAAATTGTTGCACAATATTTTATTTTTTTATTCTTTAGTTATCTAAATTAATTAATAACCTCACCGGAGCAAACACAACTACAGAAAATGTGTTGTTAAGAAATTACTGGCGATGTGGTTCCATCGGTTCCCTATGATTTCGATTCTGAGCACTGGTTCAAATGTTAGGAAATCCCGCTCGTTTGTTCACTGAATGTACCCGAGCTAAACATCGGAAATTGATTCCGGGCACACCAGGCCTCGGAATCAGGGGCCGTCAGAAACTACAATCTTGAAAAATCTCAAATAAAATTATGAAAAAAATTTCCCGTGAATTTTACGGATCTTTACAATAAAACAATTGAAACACACACGCAATATATGTTTTCGTGCACTATGTCGGAAATCAGAAGTCTGGGTCTAGGTGTACGGATACGTCGGCCGCCGCACCAACACTGGACTCCCTACAATGATAACCACACCCAATACCCTTAACACTATTGCTTCATACAAGAAATATCATAATCCTGAGTTCTACTGTAGAACCAAACCTCCCTCTGATACCAATTTTTCACGACCCATCTTCGGGGCACGTGCTGTGACTACCCCATGCCCGCCTCCCATAGGCCAGGGGCTGGCGATAAGCACCAAGGCATAAATCCCGAATAAAAGGGGAAGGCATTGTCTTTATAAAGTATACAAACAACACAGTGTAATCCAGAAGAAGTAAACACTAAGTAAAACTGGGTACACAAGTATGTGCGGAAAGTTAATGAGCCAGAATAAAAACCCAAACTGAAAGGAATGTACAATAACTGAAATTAAAGAAGCAATGTCGAGCCTTCCACTGGAAGTCCCACATGAAGGGTGGGTACAGATAGCCACCTCATCTATACAGGTCTAGTCGTCCACTCCGTTTATGTCCCACCAAGTTGTCCACCTCCAGGTACCGACTGCTCCACAAGCCTCAACCACGATCAGCGTTGTCTGTCATCTGCATCCAACATAACGTAGTGTGGGCATAACCCATGCAGGGGTGATTATGCGCTACTCAATATGGACCCCAATACCCCTGATGGTCTCCCAGAATCCAAAAAAGAATATCCAAAAAGGAAAGATACAATCATGAAGTAACATCCACCACTACTTTGGTATATGCCCATACATATAACCAAGTCATCAATTCCAATTTGGATCCAACATCTGAGCCCATGTTTGATCACATACACACAGGATAGTACAACCAAATCCAGACAAGAATGCACAGCACAATCCACATAGGAAAGCAAGTCAATGATTTCAAAGATAATGATTGAAAGTCAAGACTCAGCTCAAATAGGTATACTTCTTTGTAAGGTGATAGAGGTGATCAGATATAGCCACTGATTCATCTACACTGGGACCCACATAGGAAACTAAACCAGTTAAACTATCAGAACCACATAGGATACATACCAGCTACTCTACCAGACCCACGTAGGATAGCAAGAACAAAGTCAGACACTGCCAGACCCACGTAGGATACAAGAACAGTAGTCATTGACATCGAACCCACGGAGGATTTAAGTACGGTATTCATCGCTGTCGAACCCACATAGGATTTTGGTGTAGTATTCATCATTGTCAAACCCACGGATGATTTCAGTACGGTCTTCATCGCTGCCGAACCCACATAGTATTTCAGTGCAGTCTTCATCGCCGTCGAACCCACAGAGGATTTCAGTACGGTCTTCATCGTTGCCGAACCCACATAGGATTTCAGTGCTTTCATCATCACCGTCGAACCCACAATGGATTTCAGTACAGTTTTTATCGCTGCCAACCCACATAGGATTTCAGTGCAGTCATCATAGTCACCGTCGCAGCCAGCACTATGGTTCCCGCACAGAGTTTGATCGATTCCGAGAGGCTCCGCTCCACGAGCCAAGAGAGGTAGATACATCAACTGGCACAAAGTCTGTAGTGAATGTATCCCAAATTTCCGTCATAACAAGTGGAACTCAATGTGACAGACGGCGCGTCAATCGGACGCCCGGTCTAATAGTTATTGGCCTTCGTCCCAGGGGCCCTGTTGGTTTTTAAGACAAAAACAACCCGAACGCACTCCAACTGCATCCAAACCATGAGCGGAGTAAGCCAAAGGGACTTCCTCACTAAGAGGAATGCAACAAAGTCGACAGCACATCAATTGGATTTCCCGAGCTCAAGTTATAAGTGTTTTCGCTCTGAAGACCCGGTTGGTTTCATGTTCGAGCCAAACTGGCCGTACCCAATGCTTTTCATAAACCTTTAATGTAATATAACAAAACGACCGACTCTATCCAAGGATCGCTATGCAATTGACAGTGCATCGATCGGAGGTCTGTAAACTATGTTATGAGAAATAGACCGAAAGTGTTCAAAAAGTGGGGGGTCTGGCACCGGTCTGACCCGGGTCTGAGTCCGGCCCATTAGGGCGTGGCCCGACCCAGCTGTCCGTGGCCCGGCCCGGCTCGGCCAGGTGGTACGCTGGCACGACCAGCGGCCGAGCGTGGGGGGACACGGTCCCCCCCTTCCTTTGCCAGCGATGCGGCACTGGCCACCGTGTCTCCCCCGGATCCCGCGCAGCCGCGTGATCCGTTCACCATGCTACATCTGCGTCTTCAGCCTTGGCGGAGCTGTCGATGGCGCAATGGTGTACCACCACCTCCAGGCGGTCGGCCTGTGCCAGCCACCGCGCCGTAAGCACCTTCCACGGACCACCGGACATGCTCTGGTAGTTTGTTTTGCCCGCCATCTGCGCCTGTGGCTCTCCAAAGAACTGTAGATTACTGTGAAGGGTTCAAACGCCTTTTTAGCCCGCTTGGTCATCACCCGTCGATCCGCTCACCACGAACAGATAATCGGTGGATTCAAACTTGTTTGTTTGTCCGCACCCACCCCGTTAGTGGTTTAAACGTCATTCAAAAATTAAAAACATGACGAGGATTTAATCCACATAAAATAAATTAAACCAAACCCACTACCTAAAGGTGTCTTCGAAAGATGGTTCGTCGCGGGAAATAATCATCGCAGAAGACGGCGTCGCGGAACATGTTTCCGTAAGCGTCATCGACATCTCGAAGAAGAGAAACGTCGGTGTTGCGGTACCCAGCATCGCGACGTCGATCTCCAGGGATTCAAAATTCATCGTCGTCCTTCATTGGAGGCCGGCGTTCATCTTTGGCGATGGTGCGTTCTTTGCGTACTTCAAGGAGGAAGAAGAGGATTCCAAGGGTTGAGCAATTCCTCTCCAATCCCACTCGCACAACAATCCAACCCTTAATGAAAAAAGACTTGTCTTATTTAATTAACACAGAAGCCAAAATCTCAAATTGAAATTCATAATAATTCATTCAATTAATTGAAATAATTGAAGAGTTTTAACCGCCCAAGTAATGTGAGTGTTGACTCGGCATTTAATAGGGGTGGGCGGGTGAGTTACCAAATTAAATTCTCGTGGGAGGTGCAAAGGAAATAAAGGGGGTGGGGCTCATGTGGGCCCCACCTCACTAATATCCTACCTAGGAGTTAGGGGATTAGTGGGTCCCACTACAACTACCATGCCGAGGTTATCATTAATTATAATAAAAATAAAATTGTAGCACAATATTTTATTTTTTAATTCTTTAGTTAACCCAATTAGTTAATAACATCAAACGAGAAAAAGCAACTTCGGAAAAGGTGTTCATAAGAAATTACCTGCACTGTGGTTCTATCGGTGCCCTCATATTTTGATTCCGAGCACCGGCTCAAATGTTAGGAAAACCTGCTCGTTCGTTCACTGAACATACCCAAGCTAAACTTCGAAAAATGATTCTGGGCACACAGGGCATCAGAATCAGGTGCCGTCAGAAACAGCGTTCTTGTAAAATCCCAAATAAAATTAAGAAAAAAATTTCCCTTCAATTTTACGAGTCGTTAAAGAATGTAATAGAGATATTATTTTAGTACGGAAAAAATCAAATAAATGGGAGGTGGAAGAAGAAATGATCTTCAAAATAGGTGATGATGTAATTACCTCTTTTTCAGGTTCTTCCTTTTGATTTGATCAAAAGGGATCTATTGGATGGTTTCTGATCAATGTATGGACTCTAGGATTAATTGATGGTAGTTGGGAGTATATTTGATAAGGAATTGTCTAATATAAACGGTATTTATTTGTGATTTTGAGAAAACAGAATGTACACATTTTGAAGAGAGTTGAGGGTCACTTTAGGAAAAGGTTGAAATAATATTTTATTATAAAATCATATTCGGTTTATAATTTCTAAAAATGTATTTATTCAAAGGATAATGTGGTTATGTTTCATAATACTATCATCATATAGGTTTTATTCAAGTTCAGGACACCATATTAACTTTATCTTTTAAATTTAACTCTTAGTCAAATAGTTTAACAGTTACAATGACTTCTTGCATTTTTATATTACATGTTAAATCAACATAATATAAAATTCCAAGAGAACATAAAGTGGTTAAATAATGACATATATATCATTATATAAGTACATTGGTATAACCTTATATTTTTATAATATTATATCATTTAATAATATATTATTTGTTTTAAAAACTCATTTATGTCAATTTTGAAACTATTTAGTATATGTTTTTTTGAAAGTTAAAAAAACCTGATTACTTAGAAAAATATACATTAAATCTACCCTAACATGTCATGTAAACCAATAAAATTAGTGGAATGCATAAAAAGTCTAAATTAGTTTTTTTTTGAAATTTTTAATATTGATTATTTTAATCTTTCATTAATAATGTATTTATTGCATCATCATTGTGTCATAAATAAATTTTATTATATAATTTTTAAAAATTATAAATAAAATATCATGATGTAGGAAATAATTTTTTTATAATGAATTTTTATATTCAAATTTATCATATGTATAATCCTATATTAAAAAAGATTTATTTATTAAACATTGAATTTAATACTTTTAACTCTTCATTAAATATAATAATAATAAATATCCAAATCTCATCAAGGTCAAATAGAAGGTTAATATTTTTTTTATAAGGATGATTTAGGTCTAAATAAACTTATCCAATAGAATTAGTACATGAGTTTGCGTAATTATACTATAATTGTTTCCTTTATTTACACTATATACTTTAAACCGTGGAAAATGAATTGAAAAAGATACTATTAACAAAAAAAATTATCCAATTGATCCACATTTTACTTAATTATGTCATCAATTTCTCTCTTATTTTTTAAAATCAATTCATAGAAGAGGTAAAATTACATTTCATGCAAATTGGAAAATTTTCCTTCAAGTTTGGTAAAAGTCGTTTTAAAATTAAATAAAATTTTATAAATCTAATATTATAATAAAATGACTCAAATGAACATAATTGAACTAATATAGGTATTATGTATATATTTTTACATTAAATTAAATTCAATTTAAATTAATAACTATTTAAATAATAGTCTATTTTTGACATTAACAAAATGTTTTTCACTATTCATAAAAAAATTGATTGTTTTCAGAAAAATATGAAAAAAATCACCCAAATCTAATTTTGATATTCCGAATCCAAAAAATATTTCTATTATACCAAAATTAAAAAATTTGATTTTCATTAATTAATATAAAATTAATTCTCATTTTCAATATAGAAAAATGGGATTTTATTAAGAAAAAAATATCAAAACATTACATGAGTTTATGTTCAATTTAAATTTGAATATACTTAAAATTACCTAAATTATATTAAATAATAAAAATATAATATAATTATACTTTAAAAACACCTAAAATCATAATTTAAAGTTAAAAATTATTACAAATAAAAATTTTGATTTCAATTAAATTTTTGTATTTTTCACTATTTATCAAAAAATGTTAGTTATCAAAAAAGAAACAAATATTTATCCAAAATAAATTTGTATGTGCCTATTGAAAATAATAATTTATTTTCATTAATATGAATATATAAAAGTGTAAAATAGTTTATATAGAAAGGGTTCTACATTAAAAGATGGTAAATGTTCATTTATTGTTAAATATGTATTTAATCTGAAAAAATGTAATTTATTCATATATTAAGCCTCAGAAACAAAGAAAATGGATTCTAAAATTATATAGAGTATATAAAATTCAAAATTAAATTATAATTATTCATAAATTCTTTTTGAAAGCGTTGTTTGGTAATTCAGGGTGTGCTAGAACTCAGTTTTGAGTGTAGCACAGGCTATTGAATTACTTTAATGAGATAACATACTATGAAATCCTGGGGTGTTACAATGGAGTTACGATAGCTCTATCATGGAAGAATTATTGACTTAGTGTTTTAATATGGTTTAACCAACCACTCCTAGTATTCTATATTTATGGTTTGTGATGGATAGAATTGACTTTTGACCTTTGAACATGTCCTTCACTGATATAACCTCGATGAAATTTTATATCAATTCACCTCTTCATACCCAAGTATGACATATAATTCCATAGACGGGAGATAATTATAGAATTTTATTCATTGAATGTTAGTTTTATATGTTTCCACCTTGGTTTTGGGAACTCATAATCTATTATTAGAAAA
This sequence comes from Viscum album, assembly GCA_963277665.1. NCBI lineage: Eukaryota > Viridiplantae > Streptophyta > Magnoliopsida > Santalales > Viscaceae > Viscum > Viscum album. Next base: position 527,607,855 of record OY728121.1, on the reverse strand, counting down.
TAGTCACTTCGATCAATGTTTGTGAAGAGGATTATGTGGTAGTATAATAAAATGTAGATTACTTCCCAAGTCTCTCATGGACATACTAATCATCCGCGGGAGAGGTGTTTGTTATCTTGTTATTCCTAAGGCCCTGTCACAAAATATTTCCTAAGTATCCATGAAATAGAAAAGGAAATATTCAACTGAAATCCTTCTAAAAGGAAACATATTGATCTAGGAGGTCCCTGATAGGCTGAGAATTGTAAAGGATATAAGAGGGATAAAAGAGATGTCTGAATTTATTATCTATAGACATCTAAAACATCCATGATGATCCACACATGATGTATAAAGATAAGGTTAGGGACATCATCAAATATTTAATGAGAATTATTATTACCTAAAATCTATTGGCATGATCATTTTATGATATTTTCATCAATATAATAGTATTAGTTTTCATTGTTATAGGAAAATCCCCACATTCCATGCTAAATACATTCATTGAGAAATGTATATTAAATTTTTGCATTTATCATGACTGTTTCAATTAGTGGCCCTTACCAAGGATTTTTATTTTAGGACATTGAAATTCTGATTTGTTGATTTAATTATAGAGTATAAATTATTGTATGTAATTTCATTAAAGTCACGATGTTGAAATATGAGGTAATATTGTGTATGGATTTTTTAATTGAAATCTATGAGTTGATCATCTATTTCACGTGGGTTATACATTGAGTTTAGGTTAATGGGAAAATAAAGTCCATCACTGAAGAAAAAACCCATTGTCATGTATATTGAGATAATATATAAGATGATATAGATAATTTCAAATTGTTTGGGTAGTATAACCCTTATAGTAGAAAACATTAGGTTTTAATAGATTCCTACAGTAGTGGAGTATGAGAATGTTTTACTTGAGCTCAAGTTGGGATAACCCCCCCCCCCCACATAGAGCGTGAGTTCTACAAAGTCACCTTCCGCGGACCACCAGATGCGCTCTGGTTGTCTGTCTTGCCCGTCGTCTACTCTTGCGGCTCTCCCGGGACCCGTACATTAGTGAGAAGGGTTCAAAATGCCTTTGCGGCCTGCTTCGTCATCGCCCATCAATCCGCTCACCAAGAACAGATAATTGGTGGGTTCGGACATTTCGTTGGTCCACACCCACCACGTTAGTGGTTCAAAATTCTTTCAACAATTAAACACATGTCGAGGATTTAATCCACATAAAATATATTAAACCAAACCCCCTATCTCAATGTGTCATTGAACAAAGGATCGTCGTGGGAAATAATCTTCACGGAAGATGGCGTCACGGAACAAGGTTTTGTAAGCGTCGTCCATGTCTCAGAGAAGAGTAACGTTTGCATCATAGTACCCAGTGTCGCATCGTCGATCTCGATGGATTCATCATTCTTCATCGTCCTTCGTTGGAGGCTGGTGTTCTTCGTCAGTGACAGTGTGTTCTTCGTGTTCTTCAAAGAGGAAGAATAGGATTCCATGGCTTAAGCAATTCCTCTCCAATCCCTCTCGCACCACGAACCCACCCTTAATGAAATAAGACATGTCTTATTTAATTAACAGACAAGAAAACATCTCAATTTGAAATTCAATATAATTAATTCAATTAATTGAATTAATTGATGAGTTTTAACCGTCCAATTAATGGGAGTATTGACTCGACATTTAATAGGGGTGTGCAGGTGAGTTACCAAGTTAAATGGTCGTGGGAGGTGAAAAAGAAATAATGGGGGTGGAGATCTTCTGGGTCCCACCTCAATAATATCCAACCAAGGAGTGAGGATATTAGTGGGTCCCACTACAACCACCATGACTATGTTATCATTACTTAGAATAAAAATAAAATTGTAGCACAATATTTAATTTTTTTATTATTTAGTTAACCCAATTAATTAATAACCTCACCTGACCAAACGCAACTCTGGAAAATGTTTTGTTAAGAAATTATCGGCGCTGCAGTTCCATCGGTGCCCTCAGCTTTTGATTCCGAGCAAAGGTTCATAATTTAGGAAAACCCACTCATTTGTTCACTAAACGTACCTGAGCTAAACTTTTGAAATTGATTCCAATCACACCAGGCCTCGGAATCAGGTGCCGTTAGAAACTTCATTCTTGTAAAATCTCAAAGAAAAATAAGAAAAAAATTTCTCTTGAATTTTATGAGTCTTTACATTAAAACATTTGAAAAAAACATCCAATGACTATTTTCGTGCACTGAGTCAGAAACAAGAAGTCAGGGTCCTGGTGTACAGATACGTCGGCCACCGCACCAACACTGGACCCCTAGACTGATTACCACACTCAATACCCTTTAATCTATTGCTTCATAGAAGAATGATCAGAGTCCTGAGTTCTGCGGTAGAACCGAACCACCCTCTGATACCAATTTGTCACGACCCGTCCTCGGGGCCCATGCCGTGACTACCCCAAGCCCGCCTCCCATAGGCCAGGGGTTGGCGACTAGCACCAAGGAATGAATCCTGACAAATAGGGGATGGAATTACCTTTATAAAGTAAACAAACACCATAGAGTAATCCAGTAGAAGTAAACACTATGTAAAACTGTGTACACAAGTTAGTGCGGAATGTAAATAGGCCAGAATACAAACCCAAAATGAAAGTAAAATACAACAATTGAAATTAAAGCAGCAATGTCAAGCTGTCCACTAGAAGTCCCACCTGAAAGGTGGTTACAAATAGCCACCTCAGCTCCACGGGCCTAGTCGTCTGCTCCGTGTACGTCCCACCCAGTGGTCCACCTCCAAGTACCGACTTCTCCAAATCCCTCAAACACGATCAACGCTGTCCGGCGTATGCATCCAACATAACGTAGTGTGGGCATAGCCCATGTAGGGGTGATTATACACTACTCAGTAGGGACCCAGAGACCCCCGAAGGTCTCCCAGAATCCACAAAGGATAATCCACAAGGGAAAGATACAATCATGATATAACATCCACCACTACTTAGGTATATGCCCATACATATACCTAACACATCAATTCCAGTTTGGATCCAAAATATGAGCCCATGTTTGATCATGTCCACACAGGACAGTACAACCCAATCCAGAAAGGAAAGCACAACACAATCCACATAAGAAAGTAAGTCAATCATATCAAAGATAATGATTAAAAGTCAAGAAATATATCAAACATGTATACTTCATTATTAGGTGATATAGGTAATCAGATATAGCCACTGATTCATCTATGTTGGGACCCATGTAGGATACTAAACTAGTTAAGATATCGGACCCACATAGGATACATACTAGCTACTCAGCCAGACCCATGTAGGATAGCAAGAATAGATTCATACACTGCCAGACCCACGTAGGATACAAGAACAATAGTCATTTAAATCGAACCCACAGAAGATTTCAGTATGGTATTCATCGCTGCCGAACCCAAATAGGATTTCTGTTCAGTCTTAATCACCATCAAACCCACAGATGTTTTCAGTATAGTCCTCATCGCTACAAACCCACATAGTATTTCAGTGCAGTCTTCATCGCCGTCGAACCCATAGAGGATTTCAGTATGGTCTTCATCGCTGTCGAACCCACATAAGATTTCAGGGCAGTCATCATCTCTGTCGAACCCACAGTGGATTTCAGTACAATTTTTAACACTACCGAACCCACATAGGATTTCAGTGCAGTCATCGCAGTCACAGTCGCAGCCAGATCTTGGGTTCCCGCACACAACATGCTCGATTACGAGAGGGTCCGGTCCACAATCCAAGAGGGTTTGATACATCAACTGACACGTTTTCCAGATTTGATGTATCCCAATGTTCAATCTCGACAAGATGAACTCAATGTAACAGACGGCGCGTCAATCAGACACCTGGTCTGATAGTTTTTGGCTTTTTCGTTCTCGGGGCCCTGTTGGTTTTTAAGACAAAACCAACCCGACCGCACTCCAACTGCATCCAAACCTGGAGTGAAGTAAGCCAAAAGGCCTGTCTCACTAAGTGGAATCCAAAAAAGTCAACAGCACGTCAAACAGACGTCCGAAGATCACGTTATAAGTGTTTCCCCTTCGAGGTCCCGGTTGGTTTCTTGTTCGAACCAAACTGGCCATACCCATACTATTTCCTAAACCTTGAGTGACATATAACGAAACGACCTTCTCGATCCAAGGATCACTATGCGACTGAGAGTGCATCGATCGGAGGTTCGTAGCCTATGTTATGAGATAAAAACCTAATGTGGTCTGAAAGTGGGGGGTCTGGGCCCGGTCCGACCCGGGTCCGGGTCCGGCCCGTTAGGGTGCGGCCTAGCCTGGTTGGTCATGGCCCGGCTGGGCTGGGAGGGGCCCGGACTGGCAGGGTGACACGCTGGCATGGCCAGTGTCCGAGCATGGGGGGTGGCGGTCCCCCCTTCCTTTGCCAACGACGCGGCACTGGTCGCCGCGTCTCCCCCGGATCCCGCGCAGCCGCGTGATCCGTTTATCCCAATGCCTCCACAGCTTCATCCACAGCGGATCCTTCCGGTGGAGTGGCGGGGCTCCGCCGCCTCCTAGTGGCCGGTCGGTGCCAGCCACCGCGCCGGTGTGGCGCGCCAGTAGTGCCTTCCGCAGACCACCGGACGTGCTCCGGTGGTCCGTTTTTTCCGCCGTCTGCACTTGCGGCTCTTCCGGGACCTGCAGATTACCGTGAAGGGTTCAAAATGCCTTTTCGGCCAGCTTTTTCATCGCCCGTCGATCCGATCACCAAGAATAGACAATCGGTGGGTTCAATCTTGTTTGTTGGTCTGCACCCACCACGTTAGTGGTTCAAAAGTCATTCAACAATTAAACACATGTTGAGGATTTAATCAATTATAAAATAAATTAAACCAAACCCCCTACCTCAAGGTGTCGTCGAATGAAGGATCATCGCGGGAGATAATCATCACAGAAGATGGTGTCACGAAACAAGTTTCTGTAAGCATCGACGACATCTCAGAGAAGTGAAACGTCGGCGTCGCGGTACCCGGTGTTGCGTCGTTGATCTCCAAGGATTCGGCATTCTTAGGCATCCTTCATCATAGTCCAGTGTTCTTCGTCGGCGATGGTGCGTTCTTCGCGTTCATCAAGGAGGAAGTATAGGATTCCAAGTGTTGATCAATTCCTCCCCAATCCCACTCTTACAACTAACCAACCCTTAATGAAATAAGACTTGTCTTATTTAATTAACAAACAATCCAACATCTCAATTTGAAATTTAAAATAATTCATTCAATTAATTGAATTAATTGAAGAGTTTTAACCATCCAATTAATGTGAGTGTTGACTCGTTATTTAATAGTGGTGTGCGGGAGAGTTACCCAATTAAATGATCGTGGGAGGTGCGAAGGAAATAAAGGGGGTGGGGATCGTGTGGGCCCCACCTCACAAATATCCTACCTAGGAGTTAGGGTATTACTGGGTCCTACTAAAACTACTATGCCTAGGTTACCATTACTTAGAATAAAAATAAAATTGTAGCACATAATTTTATTTTTTAATTCTTTAGTTAACCCAATTAATTAATAACCTCACCCGAGTAAACACAACTCCGGAAAAGGTATTCTTAAGAAATTACCAACATTGTGGTTCCATCGGTGCCCTCATTTTTCAATTCTGAGCATCAGTTCAATTTTTATGAAAACCTGCTAGTTCTTTCACAGAACATACCCGAGCTAAAATTTGGAAATTGATTTCGGGCACACTGAGCCTCGGAATCAGGTGCCGTCAGAAACCACGTTCTTGTAAAATCCCCAAGAAAATTGAGAAAAAAATCTCCCTTGAATTATACAGTTCTTTATAGAACGTAATAAAGATATTATTTTAGTACAAAAAAAATCAAATAAATGGGAAGAGGAAGAAGAAATGATCTTCGAAATAGGTGATGATGTAGTTACCTCTTTTTCGGATTCTTCCTTTTGATTTGATCAAAAGGGATCTATAGGATGGTTTCTGATCAATGGATGGACTCTAGGATGAATTGATGGTAGGTGGGAGGATATTTGAGAAGGAATTTTCTAATAGAAATGGCTTTTTATGTGTGATTTTGAGAAAACGGAATGTACACATTTGGAAGAGAGTTGATGGTCACTTTAGGAAAAAGTTGAAATATTATTTTATTATAAAATCATATTCGGTTTATAAGTTTTATAAATGGATTTATACAGAAGATAATGTGGTTATGTGTCATAATACTATCACTAAATAGGTTTTATTCATGTTTAGGTCACTAAATTAACTTTTTCTTTTAAATTTAACTCTTAGTCAAATAGTTTAACAATTATAATGACTTCTTGCATTTTTTATTACATGTTAAATAAACATACTATAAAATTCCAAGAGAACCTAAAGTGGTTAAATAATGGCATCTATATCATTATATAAGTCCTTTGGTAGAACCTTATATTTTTAATAATCTTATATCATTTAATAATATATTATTTTTTTTAGAAACTCATTTTTGTCTATTTTGAAACTATTTAGTATATGTTTTTTTTAAAGTCAAAATAACCCGATTACATAGAAAAAGATATATTAAATATACCCTAACATGTAATTTAAACCAATAAAATTAGTGGAATGCATAAAAAGTCTAAATTAATTTTTTTTGAAATTTTTAATATTGATTATTTTAATCTTCCATTAATAATGTAATTAATGCATCATCATTGTGTCATAAATAAATTTTATTATATAATTTTTAAAAATTATAAATAAAATATCATGATGAAGGAATTTTTTTTAATTAATATTTATATTCGATTTTATCATATGTATAAGCCTATATTAAAAAAGGTTTATTTATTAAACATTAAATTTAATACTTTTAACTGTTCTTTAAATATAATAATAATAAATGTCCTAATCTTATCCAAGTCAACCAAAACGATCATATTTTATTTATAAAGATGATTTAGGTCTAAATAAACTTATCCAATAGAATTAGAACATGTTTTTGGGTAATTATAGTATAATTTTTTTCTTTATTTACAATATATACTTAAAACCATGGAAAATAAAATGAAAAACATACTATTAACAGAAAAAATTATCATATTGATCCACATATTAATTAATTATTTCAACCATTTCTCTCATATTTTTCAAATTCAATTCATAGAAGAGGTAAAATTACATTTCATGCCAATTTGAAAATGTGCCTTAAAGTTGGGTAAAAGTCGTTTAAAAATTAAATAAAATTTTATACATCTAATCTTATAATAAAATGGCTCAAATGAATTAAATTGAACTAATATAGATATTATGTATCTATTATTACATTAAATTAAATTCAATTAAAATTAATAATTTTTTAAATAATAGTTGGGTTTTGACATTAACAAAATGTTTTTAACTATTCATAAAAAATTGATTGTTTTCCGAAAAATACGAAAAAAATCACCCAAATATAATTTTGATATTCCAAATCCAAAAATTATTTCTATTTTACCAATATTATAATATATTTGTTTCATTAATTAATCTAAAATTAATTCTCGTTGTCAATATAGAAAAATGGGTTTTTATTAAGTAAAAATTATCAAAACATTACATGAGTTTATGTTGAATTTAAATGTGAATATACTTATAATTACCTAAATTATATTAAATAACTAAAATATTATATAATTATACTTTAAAAACACCCAAAATAATAATTTAATGTTATAAATTATTTCGAATAAAAATTATGATTTCAATTAAATTTTTGTATTTTTCACTATTCATCAAAAAATCAAAGTTATTGGAAAAGAACCCAATATTTATCCAAACTAAATTTGTATGTGCCTATTTTAAATAATAATTTAGTTTCATTAAGATGAATATATAAAAGTGTAAAATATTTTATTTAGTAAGGGTTCTACATTAAAAGATGGTAAAAATTCATTTATTGTTAAATATGTATTTTATCTGAAAAAATGGAATTTATTCATATATTAAGCCTCAAAAACATAGAAAATGGTTTCTAAATTTATATAGATTATATAAAATTAAAAATTCAATTATAACTATTCATAAATTCTTTTTGAAAGCATTGTTTGGTATGTCCGGGTGTGCTTGAACTCAGAGTTGAGTGTAGCACAAGCTATTGAATTACTTTAATGAGATAACATACTATGAAATCCATTGGTTTTACATTTGAGTTACTATAGCTCTAGCATGGAGGAAATTTTGTCATTGAGTTTACATAAGCTTTAACCAGCCACTCCTTGTATACTATCATTATTGTTTGTGATGTATACAATTGACTTTTGACCTTTGAACTTGTCCTTCACTAATATAACCTCGATGAAATTTTATATCAATTCACCTCTTCATACCCAAGTATGAAATATAATTCCACATATGGGAGATAATTATATAATTTTATCCATTTAATGTTAGTTGTAGATGTTTCCACCTTGGTGTTGGGAACTCATAATCTAGTATTAGAAAATAGACACTTCGATCAATGTTTGTGAAGATGATTAAGTGTTATCATAATAAAATGTAGATTACTACCCAAGTCTCTCATGGACATCCTAATCATCCGCGAGGAGGTGTTTGTTATCTTGTGATTCCAAAGGCCCTATCACAAAAGATATCCTTAGTATCCATGAAATAGAAAAGGAAATATTCCATTTAAATCCTTCTAAAAGAAAACATATTGATTTAGGAGGTCCCTGATAGGCTTGGAATTGTAAAGTATATAAGAGGGTTAATAGAGATGTATGAATTTATTATCTATAGACATCTAAAACATCCAAGATGATCCACACATGCTGTATAGATATAATGGTTAAGGGCATCATCAAATATTTAAAGAGAATTATTATTACCTAAAATCTATTGGCATGATTATTTTATGATATTTTAATCAATATAATAGTATTAGTTTTCATAGTTATAGGACAATCCCCACATTCCTTGCTACATACATTCATTGGGAAATGTATATTAAATTTTAGCATTTATCTTGACCATTTCAATTAGTGGCCCTTACTAAGGCTTGTTGTGTGAGGACACTCAAATTCTGATATATTTATGTAATGATAAAGTATAAATCATTGTATGTAATTTCATTAAAGTCACGATGTGGACATATGAGGTAATATTGTGTATGGAATTTTTAATTGAAATCTATGAGTTGATCGTCTATTTCATGTGGGTTATACATTGAGTTTGGGTTAATGGGGAAAAATATCCATCATTGATGAAAAAAACCATTGTCATATATATTGAGATAATATATAGGTTGATATAGAGAATTTAAAATTGGTTGGGTAGTATAATTGTTATATTAGAAAACATTAGGTTTTAATAGTTTTCTATCGTAGTGGAGTATGAGAATGTTTTACTTGAGCTCGACTTGGGATAACCCCCCCACCCACATAGATCATGAGTTCAACAAATTCAGATTCCCATGGAATATTATAATATATCATATATGCAAGGAAATGTAACCTAAAGAGATATAATAAATTATGTTATAGATGGAGGACCAGAAAATGCAGGGATTCATAAAACATAGTGCATCCCCTAAAGTATCCTCAATGTTGTTTCCCAAAAAGGTAGAAAATATGTTGATGTAATCCATGGATATTCATAGAATGTATTAAGTCACAATAAAATATATATATCTACATATAACACTAGATGTCCCCTTTTAGAAAATAAAATTGGCATTGTAATTCAAATTATTTTAAATCGGGCCAGGATATCACCATCTCGGTGTTCGATATGAGGATATTCCAAAAATGGAATTATGAGGATACTAGGGTAACTATGAATACATAGTTATTACCTTCATCATATTGAATTTATTATAAGTGACCATGGGAATCATGAAACATATATTTCATCCACTCATTGAAAACATAATCATGTCCCCCATTGATTACAGCCTCATGTTTCAAAAGATAGATGTGAAGCATGAGATATATGTAAGGATGTTTTGGGAAATTATCTTAGTTAACTATATTTGTAGAAATCCCCATATTGTAATATATATATTCTTGTGGTCCATATCCTAAAAAATATCATATCTATATATTTATTTTTTAGTGAACCACGAAAATATCAACAAACTAAATGATTCATATCCATCCAAGAGAACGAATAAGGTATTGATGATCATGGGGTTGGTAGGCTCTTATCACAGATTCATTCTTGATTTCTCCAATACATTAGAAGATGTATAATCCATAACATAAAGGGGAATAAAATATTCTGTAAAAATAAGTTCCAATTGTATTTTCAAAAGTATGAAAATAGATTAAATTGTTACTAAATCTGAAGACTACTCGAGGAGGGGGTTTTCACATTGTGTTGTTCAATTCCAATAGATATATTCCTGGATGACTTCAAATGTAGTGTTAGATAGTGATTACATATAGTTCATGGAAGATGATACCCTAGATTTATGTTTACACATACCATGATTTTTATTTTTTTTAAGTATATTTTTATATTAATTCATTGTTATACTATATTATTGGATCGTGATTCATCGTTATTCTAAAACAAAGAGTCACATGAATATCATCTAATAGAATTATCAAAACCTTGGTAAGAGGTAAAGGATTTAGTTCATATAATAAAATAATTTCGATATATAGTATTTACACAATTTAAATGGGATTTGGTAAATGTTGATGTCAGATACTAATCTAGATGAACCATCAATCTAGATTCCAAATCAAATCATAGTACGACCCATAGGGAGTTCGTGATCCAGATTACCTAGCGACTAGAATCCGAAAAATCATCTTAAAAAGAGGTTATGATTTCTATCTATCTAATTATAGAAACACTTAAATATTTTATTGTGTAATGAATTAAAAAATAGAATAATGAAATATATTTCATGGATAAAGTGAAATATATCTACGGATAAAGCTCTATTTTTTTTAAAACCCAACACCCTTGATAATCATTGATAAATGAAATAATAAAACAAACTAATTATAATACACATGAGATTGATTGAGCTCCAACCATCTCAACAAGAAATACCGATACCATGATTACATGATCCTGAAGGCCACATAGTGGTACAATTCAATTTCCTATATAATAATACCTAACATGGTCTATACACAATTTAAATGGTGTGAAATTTTTGCAATAAATTGTTTTCGAAGTATCCCAACAAGGTGTTCCATTTATTACATCTATAGAATAAAAAAATTATATTATTCTATAGAAAATCATGGCATGAAAAAATGTTAAATTGTTTTTATCTGAAAACAATGGAAATAAATGCCTAATTTATTGAATTCTAAATCAGGATACAAATAAAATTTCAGTGCATATCATATTTATCTAATCATGTGATAACGTATAAAAAATATATAACATGGAGAATAAATAAATCATGACTAGTATCACTACAGTTCAACAGGGTATATTCGTTATACCAATATCAATAATTTGTGAGAAAATCAGTCCTTTGAACACTGAACTAAGGATCAGAGGAACACCCCATGAGTGAGCCACCAAAAAATTGAAATACCAATTATGTATACATTTTTTCCTATGGTGATTAGGAACACACAATGAGTCAATAACATGACAATATAGTTATGTTGGGTTCATTCTACACCTTCCACCATGTATCCATTGCATCTCCTGTGTTTTAGATTCCATATAATTTCATATAAATCATGCACTGAAATACTGTTTCATAAATCTATTATATATTCCTTTGAAATTACGTTTTATTTGGTCAAACATTCCTTGAGAACAAAACACGCCGAACCATGCCTGAAGCATGGCCTAACCCTTGAAATTAGACCATAGTGTAGATCCAGAGGGATCATCAATGATACTTTATCACATGAGAAACACATAAAAACATCTACCGATTCCGCAACCACAAAAGGGAAGTAATTAAGTTGAATTTTTTCTTACCTAGATATATGAGACAAAACTACACAGGATATAACTCTGAAAATTATGTGATCAGAAATATGAGGTGATACAAAAATACTATTGATAAATTCATAGTGTTTTAATATAGAATAAAAAATATCTATATAATTTGATTCAATACTAAATGTTTTAAAAAAAATTGGTAATGAAGTGTTAGTATCATAAACTAGGGATTAATGGTTAATGTTTTAATTTCCCATATATGCCATTAAATAAATAACATTGGTTGAAAAATAATAGGAGGCATATATAAAACAAAAAAATATATTTTATGATATAAATAAAAATACATAAAAAACCATTATGGGATTGTTCCCCATTTACAATTTACAGTATAAATATTCCATGGTCATAGTACCCCATCCTAGGATCTGTTGGAAAACTATAATAAAAGTATTTCTTCCCAAATATACTGAAAAACTCATCGATTATTCATGGTCCCATGTATCATGATATTTGGATCTATGTCACCATCACATTCTATCCATTGTAATAGACTTTACAAAAACGATTTAACTCTATAATAAATGATCTCCATTAGTTTATCTATAAAGTAATAATCATTCTCTATCTTAATATAATACTGACTCTGAACATGGCATGGACTAGAATGATATCATATGAGCTCAGATATGTTGATGAAATCATACATTCGTTCCAATAATGCCAATAATTCAAACTAATAATAAAAATTACAAAGCGTTTAGAAAACTAAAATAGTATAATATATATTTTAAATAGTAATCACTATTTCACAACACCACAATGACCCAAAAAATTACTATTTCTCTAGAAAAAATAATCACATATAGAAAACATAATTTGGATATTTTGATGATCCACATACACATGGTATCAATTCTTTTCTATAACATAATTTTATTATATATTCAAATTCATCGTCAACATCTCATAAACAATAATTTTCCCCCAAAGATAGGATTTAACCACATATTCTAATGAAACATGTAACTTACACGGGAGACCATAACAATCCTTTAAGTGGGTATTTTTATTAATGATTGTTAACATGTAACTTCCTATCTTAGGTTTCTGTAATGACCCAATGATTCTTTAATGTAAATCCCTATTGATCTAGTTAAGTGTCTCTTTATGTAAATAATTTATATAAAATGTCATATTCAATGGTTTTATATTACAAATTGTGACCGTTACTTTTAAAGTTGTTGAACAGTGATCACATGAGTAGTATAAATATAGGGATCTAAAAAATCCAATTAACTCAGACAAAAGAAGCGATGGCCTCATCGAGTTGAATTTCTCCATATGAAGACCATTTGTCGAAGCTCAGAAAAGAGGTGGAATCCTTAGGCTTCGCTCTTGACCAAGCCCAACTAAGCTTCATCATATCAACCTCAAACATGACCGTCTACGGGAAAAGTGGAAGTTGATAGATATTACCACTCGAGGGATATTATCTGAGCCACCCCAAGAGTCTGTCACCATCACACACATTACCCTTAGGTCTTATGCAGCTGTTTTAAGGGGTTATGTAACAAATCAATAGAAATATGTTCATGCATATTATTTTTTTTGTATATAATAATGAATATACCTTCTTACCATTATTGATATAGTGTAAATAGTTTTTAAACTATAAATACTGTTTTTAGTTATTATTTAAATAAGAAATGTATTTTATTAAATTAAAGGGTGATAAAAATAAATAATATTTTAATAAAATATTAATATTAATATTAAATTAATTTTCTTATATATAAATGATCATATAATTTTATGAATGCAATTATAATTTTTATTAAGGTTTGAAAGCCATTTCTGTCAAAACCAGTGAATTTTCGATAAATGTTAGTTTTTATTTTAAAAGTGAAAAATAACATATTTATAAAATTTTTATATCAAATAAATGATTTTTCTGGAATCAGGACGTCGAAATTATGCAACGGTGAATTTTTCATAATTTTCTGAGACCGTCAAATTTTTGGGTAATAATTAAATACTGTTTAGATATATTATGTGTTTTATGACATCATAATGACCCAATATTGATGTAATAAAATAATAGAAGAATTATGTTCGGCCAATATATGTTTTACCATTAAAATCATGTGATTTTGGTTTTGTTTGACTTACTTTTCAGAGCAATAATGGACCACTCAAGACTTATTAAACATTTTGTATTTTTAAATTATTTTCCATGGGACTTTGACTCACCTCCACATAAGAAACCCCATTATTTTAAGAAGATCGGACATTGGCATTATAAAATATTTCTTTTCTCTTACATTTTCGAAAAACAATGGGAAAAAACCATGATCTGATTTGTGGTTTGGATTAGTATAATGTAAGGGGTCCCAAACCTAAATAATAAATAATTAACTTAGCTTTCCTATATAAACCCACCCAAGATCCCACTTCCTCCTCACTGAAAACCTGTTTAGTTCATCCAACCTCTATCCTAATCTCTCTAGAAACCCACAAAGGTTACCCAAGATCTCAAGAAGCCTCTCTCAAGCCTCTATCAAGCCTTTGGAAGCACACTTCCATGTAAATGTTTTTCTTCCATTCTCATGTTTGTCCAATTTTCATTAACTTGTTTTGGCCATTTAATTTCAATTTTGAATGTTGGGGTATGGTTTCAAACCTCACTCATAATGACCTATTTATTTTTTAAAGATGTTAGACCCATTTATCTCTCATAAGATTCCTCCCATGTACAACTGTTACTATGCTGAAATTCTGAAAGCAACTTCTCCCCCATCATTTACATTCAAGCAATACTTTTGTATCATGAATCCAAATTCCATTACAATTGTTGGGACATGTATAAATAAGACCTCCTTAATTTCCATTACATATAAATATGATTAGGATCCCCTTTAACTCTCATCAATAGTTTTTAGGAATTCTTAAGTCACACCGTTACACTGCCGAAATCGAACGGATTTTCTAAGCCAATGACATTGTGTAGTGAATACCATGCCCATTTCTCCATCAAGGGTATTCAACTTTATTCACATTTACTTATTGATTATAAAGTTTCATATATTAATTCCACATTCATTTATCATGTATTAAATGAATATGTTTTATGAATTCATGTTTTTTGATCCATGTGGCACACTTACGCATGAAATGAAATGTTTAAGAAGGGTGTGCCCGTATAGTGCTCCCATGCAATGGGTAAAGTATAGTATCATGATACTTCATTTTCAATGAGTATTGACACTTGATAATTCAATTGAAACGAGGGTTTACTCGTGATTCATGTTCAATGATGATTTACTCATGCTCCATGTGCAATGAGCCTTGGCTCATGCTAATTCTATGTTAATTGTTGTTTCCACATTTCCATGTTATGATTATCATGCTTTATCATGCCTTTATGTTAATTTTCACTTCTAATCTATTGATATGACTATTGTATAACATGTAATGTACTCTTCATGTATTCTGTGTTTATTCTCTTTCTGGGCTCTATAGCTCACCCCTTTTCTTATGCATGTCCTCAGCTTATCCCATGCAATGCTATGTACGAGGGAATGTAGTGGACATGTAGAAGATGTTTTAAATAATGATGTTTTATTTCATGTTTTAAGTAGTTATGTAATGATCCCAATCCCCAGAGACACTATAAATCTCAATATATAATGTTGTATCAAGTAAATAGTTTATGTAATTAATCATGTTTATATTTGTAATAAATGCAGGGTTTTCATAGTTGGTATTAGAGGATAGGTTTAGTTATTTTTGGGATTAGGATTATAAAACCCTAGTAAAGCCTTAGAAACAAGACTATGTATAATAAAATCATCCCTATGTTTTGTTAAGTACTGAGTATGTGGTTTATCATGGAAATTCATCCCTGGCGAGATACAATCAAGTAGAGGCTACTCTGGCACAGATGTATCCTAGTGGTAGAACCCAAAAACACTGCATTCAGCTAGAAAGGAACGAGAACTGGTGCATGACAACATGCCTTGATTTAATCTTAGTTATGACACTCATGGGGTATATGTTTTGATAAATTCACAAGCTTAGTATGAACCCTTACTAAGGGAATTAAAAATATTCCCCTAAGAATATTTTTTAGAAAGTAGATCATGAAAATCCTATATTGAAGCCTATAGAATTATGAGTTAAGGAAATAAAAGTTTATTTATAAGTCATCCACATTATTCATTGGATTACCCTTTATATTTTACCTCCTAAATTTCTTTTTATTCCAGCCAATGGTCAGTAATAGGAGGACTCGGGATAACAACAGATGTGAAGATCAATGTGATGACTGTACTAATGAGATGCCCAATCCAATGGGAGCGAGAATCAAGAACTCTGTCACACTTCTCTCTCATATAATTCAATATTTGTATATAATCATGGGTCAAGAGGAACGTTCAACCCCCCTATGAATGAACAAGTCTCTATCGAGAGCTTCATGAGATAAAGTCCTCCTACTTTTAGTGGATAATCTGATCCCACGATCGCTGAACAAAGGATCAACTCCATTGAAAAGATCATATCCATCCTTTAATGATCGGAACAAGAGAAGGTTCTCCTAGAGGCTTATCATATGGAGGGTGATGCTGATCAATGGTGGACGTTGATAAAAAATAGGAATCCTGAGGAGGAGATCGAGGCATTGGAATGGAATGATTTCCAGAAGATGTTTTTCGATAAATATTTTCCACGCACCCTCCGGCATAAGAGGGTATGGGACATCCTTTCCCTCAAGAAAAAAGATGAAGAATATGTTGGAGTGTATGAGTAAAACTTCACAAGGCTTGCACTATACACTTCCGGATTTGTTGTTACCCCTGAATGCAAGGTTGACCGCTTCTTTGGTGGGCTGAAGCCTAGCCTGCGGAAAGCATTAGCGATCCGTGACTTCGAAAACCGTGAGGAAATTGTCAGATGTTCCCTCAAGGTCGAAATGGAGATTAGGTAATCATAGGGGTATCATGGGGACAAGAAGAAAAAGGTGGACTTTAATAATGGCGGTCCGATGGATAAATCCAATGGTCATGAGAAGATCTAGCAACCCACTTTACCAATGTGTGGAAATAAGCACCCTGGAAATTGCCTCAAGGGGATGAGGATATTCTTTAGGTATGGAAGAGAAGAGAATATAGCTTTTATCTGTTGGATGGAATGACCCGCGGCTGTGACAGAGGAGAGTAATTCTCTGTTAGAACCTCAATGTGTTGTTCATTTCTATAACTACAATGAAACATGGAATTTTTCAAATCAGTTCACTAAACCAAGGGTTTCTAGAGGCAACCAACAACCTCCCATGCAGCAAGGAAGAGCTTGTTCCATAACTTCTGCCGAAGCAAACCTAGAAAATTATGTGGTGACAGGTACTCTAGTTATTCATTCAAGAATAGCGAATGTACTTTTTGATTCAGGTTCTATGAATTATTTTATATCTCTAAAGTTTAGTACAACAATCCCAGCACCACCACAAATCATGGAAGTGATGATTTCAGTGATTATGGAAAATGGGGAAATCATTGCATCACATGAATAAAGTCCTCCCCTGTTATAATCTGTCGATTGAATTTCCTGGAGAACCACATCATACTCCCTCTCGTAGAATTTTATTCAATTCTTTTCATGGATTGGATTTCCGTATATAGAGCCAACATAAATTGTCGGGAGAGGAAAATCATACTCTATATTGAGAATCGCCCTTCGATTCTTTACTCATGTAAGGACGAATATGAATATATTTTAACTCCATCATCTCAGGTATGGATAATACTGCCCTATGAGCACGCGTATCTGGCTCAGATGATTGAGTCTAAGGAAGAAACCATCCTTGAAGAAATTCCTATTATGAGGGAATTCGCTGAAGTGTTTCCCAAGGAACTGCTTGGTATTCCTCCTAGAAGAGATGTTGAATTCTCAATTGAACTTATACTAGAGGCACTAAAAATATCCACGAGTCCATATATAATGGCTGTCGTGGAGCTTGAAGTTCTGAAGAAACAACTACAGGAGAATATGGGTAAAGGGTTTATACGCCCAAGTGCATCACCATGGGGTGCACCAGTCCTCTTCGTCAAGAATAAGGTTGGGTCAATGCGGCTTTGCATCGATTATCATGAACTTAAAAAAATCACGTTAAAGAACATGTATCCTCTACCACAGGTAGATGACTTGTTTGATCAGCTTCATGGAGAACAATACTTCTCCAAGGTATATTTGAGGTCGGGATAATATCAAGTAAGGGTGAGGAAGGAAGATGTCCCAAATAATACTTTTCGTACAAGATACAGAAACTATGAATTAATCGTAATTTCACTCAGACTCACTGATTCTCCAAAAATACTCATGGACATGATGAATAGAGTCTTTAGAGATTACCATGACAAATTTGTTGTAGACTTTATAGATGATACTCTAATATACTCCAAAACCAAGGAGGATCATGAGGAGAATTTATGATTTGTAATAGAGACTTTGCGTAAGGAGAAGCTCTTTGCAAAGTACAACAAGTTTGATTTCTGGTTGAAGGAGGTCTCATTCTTGGGCCATATTATCACAAGAAATCGGATATCATTGGATCCCACCAAAAAATATGCAATTGAGTGATGGAAGAGGCCAACATCGGTAATGGATACCTGTAGCTTCTTTGGGTTAGCTAGATATTATTGACAATTTGTGAGAAATTTCTGATGATTCTCCAACCCTATTACCAAGATATATTGAAAGGGAGTAATGTTTTCTTGGAGTGATGAATTCGAAGAATGCTTCAAGGAGTTGAAAAAGAGACTTATCAATGCACCCACACTCACTTTACCCACAAGTGGGAAACATTTTGTGGTATTCAGTGATGCTTCGAAGAAGGGATTAGGTTGTGTGCTGATGTAGAATGATAAAGTGATATCCTATTCTTCAAGGATGTTAAAAATCCATGAGCGAAACTATCCAACGCATGAGATGGAGTTGGTGATGGTGATCATTGTCTTGAAAATATGGTGGCATTATCTCTATGGGGAGAAATGTTAGATACATACTGACCACAGGAGTCTTAAATATATATTCACATAGAAAGAGCTTAATATGTGCCAGAAAAGATGGATAGAGATCATCATGGATTATGACTGTTCAATACATTACCACCCTGGGAAAGCGAACAAGGTGGCAGATGCCCTAAGTAGAAAGGACCTAGCGATTCTATCAATGATGAGAATTGAGAGGGATCTAATTTTCTTATACTTGATTAATATGGACATTGGAATCATAAATAATGGCATATCATCAATCAATTCACAAATGATTTCTCAACCGTATCTTTTGGAAAGGATAAAGGATGCTCAAAAGGATGATTTGGGAATTCAGGAAAAAGTGGAAGCAATCAAAAAGAAGAAATCCTCATAGTTTAATGTTAATGAATATGGAATTGTGTGATTTGGGAAAAGACTATGTGTTCCATCAAGTGAGGAGATGAAGAAGGAACTTTTGGGTGATGCACATAGTTTAAATTTCTCTATTCACCCAGGGAGTAGAAAGATGTATCGAGATCTTAGAGAAAACTTTTGGTGGGATAATATGAAAAAGGGGATCGCTGAATATACTTCAAAGTGCCTGGTGTGCATGCATGTGAAGGCAGAGTGGCAGAAGTATAAGGGGATGATGCAACCATTGCCCATACCAGAATAAAAATGGGAGAACATCACCATGGACTTTGTCACCACACTTCCGAGTACATTGAAAGGTAACAATGAAATTTGGGTTGTTATATATCGTCTTACAAGGACTGCACACTTCATTGCTATTCGAGAGGATTTCACATTGGATCAATTGGCATCGATATATATTAGGGAAGTGGTAACGCTGCATGGAGTGACACTATCAATTGTTTCCAACTGAGATCCAAGATTCACATCTATGTTTTGGAATAGTATTCAACATGCTATGAATATTGTACTGAACATCAGTACGACCTATCATCCTCAAAATGATGGCCAATCTGAGTAGACTATCCAAACACTTGAGGAAATTTTGAGAGTGCGCCCAATGGACTTTAAAGGAGAATGGGATCAACATCTTCCTCTGGTTGAGTTCTCTTATAATAATAGTTTCCAATCATGCATCCAAATAGAACCCTATGAAGCCCTTTAGGGGAAGAGGTGCAGAACACTGGCCTGTTGGGATGAGGACCATGAATGAAAGCTGCTTGGACTAGAAATGGTCGAGGAAATGGTTGAGAAGGTGAAAACTATTCAGCATCATATGAAGGAAGCCCAGAGTCGACAGAAGAGTTAAGCAGATAATCGTTGACAAGACCTTGAGTTTAATGGTATAGAAATTGTTTTTCTACGTATATCTCCATGAAAGAAGGTCATGAGGTTTATAAAGAAAGGGAATTTATGTCAAAGGTACATCGTTTCCTTCGAGATTCTTGATCATGTCGGGGCTGTGGACTATCGACGATCACTTCCACCTATCATGGCCAAAGTACATGATGTCTTTCATGTATCCCTCTTAAGGATGTACATAACAGACCCTTCACATGTACTCACTTCTGAGGTGGTACAGTTTTTGGATAATCTTTCTTATGAGGAGAAACCAGTGAAGATCTTAAATAGTTGAGAAAATGTTCTATGAAATAATACTATTCCCCTTGTCAAGGTGTTGTGGCGAAACCACATGTTTGAAGAAGCGACATGGGAATCAAAGGAAATGATGAAGCTGAGTTACCCACATCTGTTTTAGTGTGGGAAAAAGGAAATTTTGAGTGAGAAATTTCTTAAGGGGGAATATTGTAATGACCTAATGTTTCGTTAATGGAAATCCCCCTTGATCTAGTTATGTTTCTATTTATGTAAAACTTTTATATAATGTTTCAACTTCTTTGTTTTTATGTTAATAATTGTGACTGTTACTTTTATAGAAGTTGAAAAGTGATCACATGATTAGTATTTATGTAGGGCTTTAATAAATCCAATTTACTCAGATAAAAGAAGCGATGGACTCGTCTAGTAGAATTTCTCCATATGAAGCCCATTTTTCAGAGCTCTAAAAAGAGGTGGAAGCCTTGGGCTTCACTCTTGACCAAGAGCAAGATTAGCTTCATCATGTCAAGATCGAACGAGACCATCTAATTGAAAAGTGGAAGTTGATAAGGATTACGACTTGAGCGATGTTATCGGAGCCACCCCAAGAGTCTGTCACCATCGCACACCTTACCCTTAGGTCGTATGTGGCTATTTTAAGGGTTTATGTAAAAAATCGTTACTAATATGTTCATGTTATTTTTTTGAATATAATAATGAATATAGTTTCTTGTCATTATTCATATATTGTAAATAGTTTTTAAAGTACAAATAGAGTTTTTAGTTATTTTTTAATTAAGAAATATATTTTATTAAAATATTTAATTATTGTATTAAATAATATTTTAATATAATGTTATTATTATTAGTAAATTAATTTTAATATATATAAATGATCATATAATTTTATTAATGCAGTTATAATTTTTATTCAGTTTTCAATGCCATTTCTGTCAAAACCCATGAATTTTTTATAAATGTTGGTTTTTATTTTAAAATTTAAAATTAACTTATATAAAAAAAATTTTAGATAAAATAAATGATATTTCTATAATCAGGACATCGAAATTATCCAATGGTGAATTTTTCATAATTTTTTGAGACAGTCAAATTTTTGGGTTAAAATTAAATACCGTTTAAATATGTAATGTGTTTTATGACAACATAATGACCCAATAGTGATGTAATAAAATAATATAAGTATTATTTTGGGCCAATATATGTTTTACCATTAAAATTATTTGATTTTGGGTTTTGTTGACTTACTTTTCAAATAATTAATGGACCCTCAAGACTTATTATTCATCTTGTCTTTTTAAATTATTTTCCATGGGAGTGTGACTCCCATCCACATAAGCAACCCCATTATTTTAAGAAGTTCGTCCTTTGGCCTTATAAAATATTTTTTTCCTCTTCTCATTGACAAAAATCATGGGAACAAACCATGGGATGATTTTTGAATGGGATTATTTTAAAGTAAGGTGTCCCAAACCTAAATAATAATGAATTCAGTCACCTTTCCTATATAAACCCACCCAAGATCCCACTTACTCATCACTACAAGCCTTTGGAGTTCTTCCATCCTCTGCCATACTCTCTCTATAATCCTTCCAAGGTTCCCCAAGATCCCAAGAAGCCTCTCTCAAGCCTCTCTCATGCCATTGAAAGCACACTTCCAAGTAAGGGTTTTGTCTTCCTTTCTCATTTTTGTCTAGTTTTATTTTAGATGTTTTCCCAATTAATTTCAACTATGAATATTGTGGTATGGTTTATCACCTCCCTCATACAGACCTCTTTATGTTTAAATGATGGGATACCCCTTTCTCTCTCATTATATGCCTCCCATGTACACCCATTACTATGCCGAAATTTCAAAAGGAACTTCTCTCTCCTCATTTACATTATAGCAATACTTTTTTATCATGAATATAAATTCCATTAAAATTTTTGGGACATTTATCTATATTACCTAATTACATTACATTACATTTAAATATGATGAGGAACCCCTTTCTCTCTCATCAACCATTTTTATGAATTCATATGTCACGCCGTTACGCTCCCGAAATCGCACCAATTTTCTAAGCCAATGCCATTGTGTTGTGAATACCATGGCCATTTCTCCAACAAGGGTATTAAACTTTATAAAAATTTACTTATTTATTACAATGTTTCATGTATGAATTCAACATTCCTTTATCGTGTAATTAATTATTATGTTTTATGAATCCATGTTTTATGATCCATGTAGAACAGTTATGCATGAAATGAAATGTTTATGAAGGGTAACCCCTTATAGCACTCCAATGCATTGGGAAAAGTATAGTATCTTGATACATCATGTGAAATGAGTATTGAAACATGGTAATTCAAGTGAAATGAGGGTTTACACATGCTTCATGTCCAATGAGGATTTACTCATGCTCCATGTGCAATGAGCCTTGGCTCATGCTAATTCCATGTTAAGTGTTGTTGCCACATTTCCATGTTATGATTATCATGCTTCATCATGAATTTATGTTCATGTTTCTCTTGTGCTCTATTAATATTCCTATTTTCTAACATGTATTGTACTCCTCATGTATTCCATGTTTATTCCCTTACTGGGCATTATAGATCATGAATTTTCTTATGCATGTCCTCAGGTTATCCAATGCAATGCTAAGTACAAGGGAATGTAGTGGTCATGTAAAGGATGATTTCAATAAAGATGTTGTATTTCATGTTTTAAGTTGTTATGTAATGATCCTAAGCCCCAAATACACTAGACCTCAGGATCTTCCTTATTGTATCAGATGAATAGTTTATGTAATAAATCATCTTTTTGTTTGTAATTAAAGCAGGGTTGTCACAGTTCCTCAAACATGTTTCACAAACTGGTCGGTCACATGTCCTATAGAATGCCTCACCATACTCTAGCTAATACCAACTATTAGTGAGGGTATAATATCAGTCATGGGGATATTATACCGTCCCTAATAAAATTACTACACATGTGGAAATAAACATGTAATAGTGTAATAACTTATAACTATGAACATCACAAATATATCATGATTAAAAAACATGGAATACAATATCACAACTAAATAATAAAATATTCCATGTAAGCATACGTGAAAAGAGTCTGAAATTCATCCAAAAATAATGAACTAGATGACTACCGAAGCAGGTCCTAAACCATGATTTCATCACTTATCCGACCTCCATATCATCTTATCCATCTATATAGAGCCATTCCCATAAACATTATATAAAACAAAATGTATATTGGGTTACCTATCAAGCATCCAATGTGGGGTGTGATTACAGTAAGCCAACACCAAGGGATGCCGAAGCAACATCCAGTTATACAATATTTTATAAAGTACAATAAATAAATTAATTAAAATTAAAAGTTAAAAGATAATCAAAAAATAAATTTTTCATTATTTAACCACTTCAAACTAGAGGTTCCCATATGAACCCATAATGCAATCCTTACATCTAATCATGATGATGACTGATATATTCCAATGTTATATGGTATCTCAAAATTTATTTTATCTAATTTTTAATTTATAGCTGAATTACTATAAAACCATTAACATAAATAAAAACTGGATGACCGTTTTCCAATTATTTTTTCCCAACTAAATTACAATGTTACCATTCATTCTATAATCATTATAACAGACATTTCACCATTCGTTAATTCACCAAAAAAATGTTACAATTCATAGATTAAACATTAGAACTACCATGTTCCCATTCTATAATTCATAAAAAAATGGCCATGTTTCCATTAATCACATAATTAATTAAACAATAAATTATCCACATGAATTCCATTAAAAATTCTATAATTAGTTTCATACATGAATTTTCATTAGTTAACTAAAAAATAAATTAATCACATAACCCCCATTATTTAATTACATAACTAATTATGTATATCAATCCCAATAATTAACACTATCAGTTAATTATTCCAAAACCACATCTCAAAATACAACATTGAATTTAACAATTAATGATCTATATTATCAATCTCAATACCTCATAATTAATTCATTAATTAATTATCATTAATCTAAATTTATACATATCTTAATAAATTATTCAATTAATTATCTCCAAATACATAATTTAAAAAATCACCGTTTAAAAAATCCTCAATTAAACAAATTA
Organism: Viscum album; assembly: GCA_963277665.1. Taxonomy (NCBI): domain Eukaryota; kingdom Viridiplantae; phylum Streptophyta; class Magnoliopsida; order Santalales; family Viscaceae; genus Viscum; species Viscum album. The sequence goes on along the minus strand of OY728121.1, from coordinate 527,583,227 downwards.
CTAAATTAAATATTTTTAAATAAATAATTCAATTAATACACATATAATATAAATTCTACAGCTTCATAAACACAATATAAATAAACACTAAGAGATTTTAATTTTATACCTACAACCTGAATTGATTTATGAATGGTCTCCCAATATAATCCCCAAATATATAAACAATACAATGATATTGAATTATATCCATATCTAAACCACTAAATCAAGATCAAATAAACAATTATCTCTCTTTTGTACATATAAATATGTAATTATAGATCATGATCCAAAATATATGTTTGATTCATAATCTAATAAAATAACTCTTTACGGATCAGACAAGAATGGATAATGAACTTGAATTAAATGGAACAGAATCCACATACTATTATTGATGCATATCTCGGATCTAGGAGTTGAATCACCAAAAACAAAGATGTGTAAGCCATAAAATCTAATCAGAGTGTTCCAAAATCATGAAAGAATACCTTGGGTTGAATGGGGTAATTTATGTATTACAATAGTGGTTTAAGATATTTGAAATACAAAATTTTATGCTAAATTAATTCCCATTCATGGTTTGCAGGGATGGGGTTCACAGTATCCCCTAACTGTTTGTATAAGATTTTCACTTATTTAATATTGTTACAAAATAACTCCTGTATGGGTGCATATTAAGACAACCCCAATGACCACCATAAAATTCTCAATATCTAGGGTTTGAGGTATTAGTGTCATGGGGTGCATTGTATTCTTTAACAATGACCCAAACATTCAGATTCCTATTTATTTCATTTTTCATATATTTCAACCCAAACACACCCTAAGATAAAACCAAAAAAAAAAATTAACAACACTATGAAAATAGAATCCACAAATAACCCTTAAAAAATCTAGATAATATTTGCAGTTTAAAAAATCGCAATCTTATAAAATCACATCCTTGAGTTGTACCCCAAAGTATCTCTATGATTATGAATAAAAAAGATCAGTCCACTAACCACTCATACCTACATCCATTTCCCATGATTCCTCATGCACAAGACTATGTTTCCAAAATACAAATACAATCAGTGTTGTCCTTCCTAGAAGCACATTCTCACTATGATCTAAAAACCATATGAGATTTTCCTCAAAGGATACATATATCTCAACATCAAAATAATTGATATTGATCATATGATAAGGGTTTGGGTGGTACCACGATTGTTCTAACACATAGAAATCATCATGCATATCGTTGTATTTTTGTGTATGTGTCAATTGGTACATAACTAGCCTGATTAACTCCATCACCTAACAAATCCAATGAAACATGGTTCGAACATCCCCTATATTAGTACCCAGTGGTTACCTATCCTAGAAAACACCTTAAGGAATACACAATCATCGCCTATTAACACTATCTGTCATCAATGCCTTTAATATATGAATTTTTTAAACTCAATGACTCACAAATCATTTTTTATATTGTCCAATGTCGGTTTAAGGAAAACCGGTAACCAGGCTTACAACCACAACCCACCATCCGCAAATTCAAATTTCAAATTCAAACCAGAATACCATCATGAGTCTTGAAAACCTGGCCATCTCGAGCAGGCCGCCACCTCGAGCCACACACCATCAGCGCATCAGACAACACCACCGACGAACAACCCCGACGCGCCGCCGTAGGCATTAACACCGGAGGACAGACACTCCTCACCGGTGAGCATCACTGGTGACAGACTACCACCGCCCATGCAACGCTATTCATCACGCCCACTAGAGAAACTCAGGGGAACCAAAATATCTGGTACGAAGATGAGCTGCACCAACGTCCACAACCCCATTACCCATGGTCAAGAGCAGACCGCCACGGAAGGCGCGGATGCGTACCAGGAAGGATCCAGAGCGCTCCGTAGAGTATGCCGTAGACGGATCGGTCTTACACCCGAAGATCCATCCAGAAGCGCCGTCGATCTCACCATAGCCGTAAGCCATCGACCATCAAGAAGAATAACCATCCCCGACCAGAGGACACCGAGTACATAACCATAAAACCAAATCTCACAAACAGAGAAACAAACCACAAAGCAAAAAACCCTAATCACAGGGAAACAAGAACCTATATTGTACGCTCTGATCGCCTATCATTTTTAGGGTAGAATTTCATTCTAAAAAAACCTATATATTGTGTCCCTTCTGTAATAACTATTATATGAATGAAGTAAAACAGATGTCTTGGTGTGAAAACATAGTTCATGGAACCCCAAGAAAATAGAATATATCCTAAAAATACAAAATTCCTAGATTCTCCACTAATAATGTATCCATTATAGTAATGAAATAAGCTAATTTCGATAGTTGATCCACAATCACCAAAATAACAAGATTCTTATGATGCATATTTAGGATTCCAAATCTAATTTCCAAGGTAACGGTATCCCACATCCTATCTAGAATAGGAAATGGCAGTAACAATCATTCAGTCACTGATATCAGTCCTTAATCTACATACAGTTGTAACATTATCTCACTAATCATCAAATATCCTTTTCTAGGATATCCACAAAAACTATCACCATAGTTCATGGAACATTTTGGCCTCACCTTTGTGTAATTCCCACGTCAGGGAATGAAACTCACACATTACCTCCTATTTCACCCTCATATATGAAATAATACAATTTTATAATTAGATTATCTCTCCCACATATATGATTCTATAAAAGGTTCCCCCCCCACATTCATTTAATTCCCTCAATTTCAAACATTCTAGATATCGTTCTATCTATCTCTGATCCATCAAAAAATTATAGACTCCACAACAAATAACATGAGATTAATCTAAAACTAGCTCTCCAATACATCTATGTGCATTTCAGCCTATATGTTCATCATCAAATTCATAGTACTGGACTCTTAATCCAATTTTTTTTTAGTTTTTTTTTTCAAAAAATCATAAAAACCATTTCTCATTATTTATGAATATACAAGTTTAAAATTGATTGAATGTATATTCTCAACCCATCCAAACTATTGAGGATTCATGTATTAAAATGAAAATATGAAATTTAATTTATTTTGATATATATATAATGTAATATTTTCACTCCAATGTTAGTTCCACTATAACTTTAGGGAATAAACCATTGGAGACAGCGCGTGGATGTGCACTAGGATGTTCCATTAATGAGGACCCAAATATGGAGACCCAAACCCCACAATTTGATCACCTCACATTAAAAACGTTCCATATCAAATCCTAGAATCATCACAATACATTATGTAATCCTTACCTGAATGAGGTAAAATTAAGATTGGTGTCATTTTAAAATGATTCTAAACCTCAATAAGGGAATTCTAATAATATTTTGGCCATTAACACATTATCCCCATTTTGTCAATCATTTATGTGGTGATTACAAATGAATAATTTCTTTGATAAACCTTTGTTAACATACAACTAATCCAAAAAATCTAAAATTATTTAACGTATTCTTGGGATGCTCCCATGAAACAACTGTTTTATCCTTATGTAGATCTATAGACACAGCTTCATATGAGATGATGTGACCCAATAATCGTACACGATCTATCCCAAAACTGACCATATATTGCATGGGTAATATTGAATGATCTCTTAGTGTGTTGTGGATGATATCAAGATGTTATTCCTTATCATTAGAAGTATTGGAATATTAAAATTTGTTATACAATATTACTAATACAAACTACTCTAGCTATGGATGAAAGATCACGTTCATAGAGCCCATAAACATTACTGGTTCACTACTCAACCAAAATGACCTAAATATGAACTTATATAATCATTAACTACTTCCAAGAGTAGTCAATGGAATATTATAAGTACAAAATATCAATGGATGATACTGGTAACTAAAGTCTATATTATAGAATACAATATCATAACTTAATTGGTAAAAACGATAACCAAAATGTTGACGAGGATACCAGTTATTTACATTAATCAGGTTCATCTACTGGTAATGAAAAAATAAATTCCAAATATTGTTTACCTTAATTTAAAACATCATAGGTGAACTCCAAAGAAACAAACTCAGAAAGATAAATTCATTATTTTCCAAATCCACTACTTGAGTCTTCTTCTCATTAATCTCTTTTGGTGCAATTTTCTATGGTGGAATAGAATTTGTATCATCCTCGGCATGAGATCAGTGAGGACGTCCATTTATTTGTATGTGGATACCGTGATAATTCATATTTAAATACATCCTATAACTAGTCCTCTTTGGGTATAAGTACATCCTTATATAAACATTTTTCATCTAGTAATTGACTAAATACCAAGGTTGTGAGTTCTCCCAGTTGCTGAGTAATTGTCCTTTGTCTTCATAAATTTATAAACCACTTTACATGGAGATTAATTTGGTCACTAGTATATGAAATAAATGTTACTCATTTCTAGTAATATAATTATGGTAATAGATTGTGACTAGAATGACTATAAACAAGATAAGGTCAAATCCCGACATTTCTATGATGTAATATACACCATAATATGATCATCACCATAATTAAAAGAAAATCCAATGTATAAATAGACGTATCTAGACTTAACATCCAATCGTTATTCTATAGTCCTAATCCCCCTCACAAACATAAATTATATCCTCAACCCATTCACATGTTTTGTAGAAATAATGGAGTGAGAGGTTACAATTTCAAGTAATGCACTAGATATTGTTGTGGCTAAAAGAATGGTACCTCCTTCTATCAAAGGTCAAGAATCACTATACAGAAGTGTAGGCTATACCACATGAATGTATCCTTCCCCTCATCCAACTGTTGCAGTTTGAGTCCCTAGTATTCCACTACATGGCTGATACAGACACTCTTTCCCTAAAGATCCATTTTTAATACCTCTACAACATCAGAAAATAGAACTAAAGCTGCAACACTAATATGGTGCATAAGATCCTCTTCCTATAAAATAATTTTTTTCTAGAGACACCCCAACTGCCTGTTTGTTATAGGGTCATTGAAAACATATGTATATATACCATATTTCATTAGGATTAGATATTTACTAGTGGTGTGGGGCAATATATATTGAGGTTACCTGACATGTCTCACCGGTGACTGATCACTTCTTAATGTTCCCCTAAAAATAGTCCCTCTTTTTGGGTACTCTATTTACCACATCAGTAGTGGTTGTTGTTGTAGTGATGCTTAATACTCTCAGATGTCCCACCTCCTAATAGACTGACCGGAACAACCTATCAAGCATTGGAATCCTATTTCTGGTTCCCCATAGCAATATGATCATTATCCACCAACTCAGAATATTTCATTAATGTAAAAATATTAACAAGGAATATAATATCAAATTTAGTCACATCATGAAAAGTATATACATAACCATATTATCCCTTTCAATCATAGGATGATATAATATCAAATTACTAAGACAACATGTTTAGTTCATCACTAATATACTCCCTGGAATCAATCTTATGAACTCATAAGCTCTCTACCACCTCATCATCTCCCGATAGTAGTGCTCCAGGATCCTTAGAAAAAATTCCATCCATAAAATACCATCACCATATCCAATGTATAACTGTGCATCCCACAAGAACATTACATACTACCATATCTTATAAGTATCTAACATGACCCTCATATGAAAATGAGTATCCCCATGGTTTGTATATTATTAGTGGACACAACCTAGAACTCACTTCCCTCTGGTCCACTATCTCTAGTCAATATTAGAAGGTTCTGAAACTATAAGTCCCTCGCATGATGACAAATACAAATAAAAATAAACCTTAGGTCTTATCCAATGATGTTTGTGAACTATGATATGTTCACATAGAACTACTATCATGATTCCTCTCCTAGAATGATTGGTGCCTCATGTTATTTGACTATATGACCATTACTAGCCTTGTTCAATGACCATTATCTCAACAAGAATCATCGTGGAGGAATAATCTCTAAAATTACACAAACACACATTAGTACACAATCCATAAAACGTTAATTTACGTAAGATGGAAACACAAAAACTCACTACATGAAATTTCACATACCATTTAAATGTTATATAATACTGAGTTTCTTTCACTACCCTTAACCATCCTAAATACATGCCTTTATTATCATGGGTAAACCCATTCTACTTTTTTAGGTGTCTCATTTAGACAACCATTTAATCGTATCTTGCATTAAATTTCAGTCTTTAAAAATATCATATTAAGAACTATTACCATTTCAATAACAAAAGCAAGGAATATAGTCCAAGTTTATTACGTGACCATAAAATAGTTTTTGTGTGTGCATAAAATGATTCTTTTCACCATAAATCACAGTTCCTAGAATGACACATGTAAACTCAACATTCATGATATGTCAGGAAATGAGTCAAATAATAATAAAAACTCATCATAAATTATCATAAACAAAAACAATCTCATCACCTAAAGGCAAATAATTTTTAAATATAATATCAAATATCAAAAATTATAATCCACCCTAGGTATGAGGGTTATCTTCAATACATGAGTTAGCTACTCCCATGCACCAGATCAGAACCATGGATAGACTATTATTTATCACCTATCTTCCATACCAAAAAAGTATGAAAAAATAAAAAAAACATATGATACCCCTTTCTAACATCCTGGCTTGGGTGGAACAAACTGGTTCCCCGAACCAGTCGTATACATGACCTCACGTATGCCTCCCATAATGCAAGAGTCTTCTAACGAGAAAGAGATATTCTAAAATCAACCATGGGGGGAAAATACCCATAATTATTACTGTAATACCCCATTGAAAATATTTATTTAATGGAGGAATTACATATAATCATGAAAATTATCTAAATATCATGATATATAAAACATGAAATTCAATATCAAAATAAAGAAGAGAATATAACATATCAATGTAAATTCCATGTGCCTAAAATAAAACCAAATGTAAAGAAACTGATGAATCCCCATGTGGGTCCCAGTCCTATTCTACATCCCTAATCCATGATCCATCCTATCTTCTCCATCTATCACAGTGCATTTTCCATTATCTTGTCAAAAAACAGAATTTATATTTGGGTATTTATTAAGCGACTATAGTAGGATGTGTGTTCATCTTAGTATGCCAACACAAATGGAATCTAAAAAATAACCAAGAAAATAATAGTGTATGAAATTTTATGTGGAAAAAAAATTAAAATTTATATGTAAATGGTAATCAATTTATCAATTAATATTTATTTAACAACATCAAAAACTAGCTTACCATACTTTCTTATACCTCAATCCTTACTTGAGCTAACGTCACAGCCCAATCTATTACCATGTGACATTCTATCAAAAAATTCCATTTTTACCATTTTTAATTCATTATTGAATTCCCATTTCACTATTCAAATATTAAAAAAGAGAATGAATTCATTACCATTCATCAATTCACCAGTACATTACCACATTACAATTAATACAACATATATTATAATGTCAATTTTACCATTCATACCATACACATTACAATGATCACATTATAATTATATAATTATTATATAAATTATCATGTTACAATTCATCAAATTATTAATTAAATAATTTATTCTTTACATAAATTCAATTAAACATTATTAAATTAGTTGTATAAAATAAATCTTTATAGATGACCCCTTAATTAACTGATCATCTAAACCTACATAAATTATTCCACCATGAATTATATACATTAAACATATTAAAAAATTAATCCAACCCAACAAATCAATATCCCATAAATAATTCGATAACAATTAATCTCAATTCTAAAGGTCAATAACTTATAACTAATTAATCAAATAATTATGTCTATCCAACATCTGTATGTGTTATTAATAACACTATAATTAACTATCTCCAAATAAATAAATTTCAAAATACAAAATTCCCATGTCTAATAATAACGACCTTAAAAATTTAATTAATTAAAATCAAGAACAAAATTGCTAAATATCAAATAACAATACTAAAATTTCATGAATGAAATTTAAATAAAGACTAATGGATTTTAATTAATAGTCTCCTACATCAACTCAATGATGATCAATCATCTAATGGAAATATTGAATATTTAAGTGGCCTAATGACATTGAATGAGATGTGGATCTAAAACCCAAAATGAAGATCAAATAAACCAAAAGATCTCTAATATTGATCACAATCTATAATCCTAGAAAAGGATACATAATAGTATATTATGATAAAATATATAACAAAATCAAATAAATTTTTTCACGGATTTGAGAAGAAAGGAAAATTAACAAAAAAAAACAATAGAACAGAATTATCTTTTTGAGAGGAGATTTGATCTTGGATCCGGGCACTGAATCATTAGGAAATGCGGTTTGGAAGGCATCAAATATTTCTGAAGATTACCAATGTTATGAAAGTTTCCCTAGGGTAGAATGTTTGTTAATTTGGGAATAAAATGGTATATCAAGAATTTTAAAAACAAATTTTTTGGTCTAAATTAACTCTCACACATGGTTTCCTAGGAAGGGCCATAGGGGTTTTACTATAGGATTGCCTTAAACATACAACTATTATATATGGGTAAATTATTACTCATAAGGGTGGATGTTTAAAAATCATTTTTGCAACTATTAAAATCCCTATTATCTAGGGTTGTTTAGATTGTTGGGTTGGGGTGAACTATTTACGCAATAAATGTGACAATATTTCACATCCCTCTATAAATAATTTTTTTGTAAATTCACCCCAAAAACACACCAGGACAAAAAGAAAATGAAATGTACAGAACACTTGAAAAAACTGTACCGATAAATAGGCATGAGGATACTCTATAAATTGTTGGGACTATACATAACTATTATAATATAACCCAACCATTCCACGATAGCTATTCCATGATACACTATTTTCCAAGACATATGAACATATTATACCATCCATGATTTAAATAGCATGTTCAAGTTCATCATTAGTCAATTGATTTTATGATATAATGAAAATGGAGTAAGCCCCCATTGAATCATAGAGACACTCTAATCATGGACTTAAACATGGTATCCCAATTGTAAATTAATGTAGATGGATAATCTCAAAAACAATCATATTTAACATCCCTCAATTAATTACATTAGTTATGTACCAGATAAAAATGAAATAATAAAATATCATTAACTCATAAACCACCACCTATATATCCTTATTTCCTCAAAGAGTCTATGTTGTTAAATAACATATTCAACAGTAAGCACATCCATGTTAAATGCAAAAAAGAAATTTATTGTGAGTAACGAAAAATCATTACATGTATATCATTTATTATTTGTAGGTGTAGTAGTATTTCCAAAAATCATTAATTCCATACATTATATATGGAAACTAGAACCACATTCTCTTGTCATAATACTAAAATGTAGTTCCAAAATGAAATAAAACCAGAGGTACAATGATTTTAAAACACACCAAAACTATAAACGTATTGATTCATGAAAAAAGTATTTATCAAATTTGTGAATAAATTATCAATGAAGAGATCATCAAAAAATTGTCAACACACTATAATTTTATTTCCAAATTTCTCTAAACTCATCATCCCATTATTGAACCTTCATAATAAAATCATGGTGGGGTGAATGAAATTGAACACTTCTAATATCCACTCTCGAATCATCATCCTATTCATTCAAAGGAAACTAAATTAAGAATCCCATAATGTTCCATTCTTCCATCAATTCATGGAAAATATGTGATTTAACATTCAATATGACTATTCTATTAAAATACATTCCAATTCCCCAAGCTACAGTGTTGTTAAAATCATATTTCTAATGGTAATTTAGCCTCCTCCAATAAATTATGTTAATTTATTTATGGTAAAATATTTAACTGAGGATTATATATTCAATAAAGATAGTGATTATCAATAGAAAGTGACAAGGATTCCAATATTTTTGGTCATATATATATATAGAATGTTTCAACTAATGTTTTTGTAAATTACATTCCTGCGTTTTAAGCAGATACAATCCATTGGCCACTAAATTAATATCATACATAAGTATGAAACATTGAAAAGAAAATTAAAAATAAATATTCAACACATACTGTATACTGGTCTTAGGTTAGATAAAAATAGTTTCTTATATCCAATTATGTTCAAATCAAAAAAATTCAATCACTTAACAAAAAATATAAATATCCCCCAATTCCTAGTTTGAATAGTCAATTGGGAATACATCCATGTAAAAACGCAGAATTATTATGGATAATATCCCATGAGACCATTGAAACCCATAATTTTTATGGTATTCAAGGCTCATCTATTGATAAGATAGATTTAACCATCTTAGGAATAATAATAATGACATGATGATAACTATTATAACCCAATAAAATCACATTATAAGTAATGATGTTTTATTTTTAAATAATTCCATAATGATGGAGACTCCTTTGTATTTTCCAAAAAAGAGATAGATGGTTCTATAGATGATGCTCAATTCTTATGTAAACTAGGATTTCATATTAAGAAACCACAAAAGGGGACATGATATATTTGTAATATTTTATTAACTAACCACAAAAAACTAATGTAATATTATTTAAAACAAAATAATTAAAAGTTATTCATAATAGATATATTTTATCACATAATCAATTTTCAATATATCTGACTCCCAAAAAATGATATGATGATTACATAACTGATGACATATCTTCATAAACCACGTCAACAAATTTAACACATCAAATAATTCAACCACATAGTGAAAATTTACATATTCCCAACTGCCCCTAGGATGACCATATTTTTGTCAATTCATATTCATGTTGAGAAATTTAATTTCATAGAATATGTAATGGAGCTACCCCTGATGAAACAGTTAGGAGAACAGAACCATTCACCCCCAAAATATCAACTTTAATATTTAATTATTATAAATCATTTATTTCCATAATATACTAGGGTATATATAATAGCTATGTTCTTTTAAATAGATATATTGATTTTTAAAACACTTTTAATGGAATATGAAAAATGATTTCATGTGAGATAATTTATTGAATGTCCAAAACTACATCGACAAGACCAACAATAGACGAATCCACATATGGATCCAATGCATCAAAACCCATGAATAACCTATTCTGTATTTGTGAATGTCATGGATGACTAAATTATATATAGCACTCTCCCTAGGAACCCATGATCTCCTATTTATAGTAATAATCATGGCATGCTAATTCTAATATTTAATCACGTCATGATAAGAAACAATATAATCCCTCCAGATAATGATTTAAAAATCCTTTTTTAGAACATGGAAATCCTATAATAACCTCACATCAACAATCAAAAGTTTCTAAAAAGATCATAGAAACCCATTTTTTTCCTATTTTAATGTTATGTTATTAAATCAATGAATATAGACATTAAATCTATTGATGATTAAATATAACAAAAAAAAATCAGATAAAATCAAGTTGTAGGATATGGTTTTGAATAATGAAATCACTTTAAATTATTCATCAATGGTTATAACTGTCACAATGTCTGGACCCATGGACATCTTTTCAAGATGGTAATCCACAATATCAATTTACATTACTGCTAAAAATCATTCATAGTTTCATTTTAACATTGAATAATGAATATATTCCCTAGAGTCCTTATCAAATTTTGATCCTTGGACCTAAAATGTTTTATGCATGGTATATAAAATCCATTTTAGATGGATGTAGTGATCCCAAAAATTACACATCTTCACAGGTGAGGAAGAATAATGTTGGTTGTGTTTAGAAATTCTACACCAGTAAAATGTCAGGGGCACATTACTCGTAGTGGAATATTTTTAAAAGTAGTCTTGCTTCTAAGGACCATGTGGAATACCCCTATGATGGTCATAAAACTTCATATTCATCCCATGATTCACATTGATTCTCTCATTGCATGGATTTGAGTGTGTAGTATAGATAATCATGGATAAATTATTCATATATTCCATTATATTCCTATCTACTATGTGTAAATCAGTAGAGATATTCAATATAAATACCTATAATCTGATATCCTTTCATGATCCCTATAGGAACTCTGGATCTTTTTTGATCTTTATTTACCACATTTATTAAAAAATCTTCTCCATAAACCAATCAATGTCCTCTAATGACAAATTATATCCCAAGTAAAAATATATTATCTCTCGAGACATTGCAATCATCAGAGACTCTGGGAATAAATTATAAATAAAGACAATATTAAAATCCTTGACAAATAATCCCATGTTCCCATGATTATATAATATGTTACACCACCAGCACCTACTAAGATCCTTTATCTTTAACATTGTGAACATCACCTTGATGGTCTCATGTGTGTCATGAAATTGAATAATGGATCAATGCTACACACCATGTCATCCTCCACTTAGGGACTATATGTACAATTAATGGATGTAGATTTCATTTATATAAATTATAAGGGTTGAGCTATTTTACATCTATATCTTGGTTGTACATCTACTACTAGGTTATGATATAAAGGAATATTTTCATCATTTGGAATAAATTATCACATGATATCCTCTATAAAATTTTCATCTATAACTGGATTACATAAAGGAGAATCTGTTTCAACCTCCCATTGAACCAGTGAATGAAATCTCAGATGAAGACTATAGTACACAAAAAACAGAAGAAAATTATTGGAATGTACAATAAGTATTGTTAAAAAAATAAATCCAATAAGAAGGAAAATAATATAACATCAAAACCCAAGAAATGAGAGAAATATCCCAACAAGAATCTATAAAGTATATATCGTAATAACATTAAAAGGTAAGACATGCACTAGAAACGATCTCAAAATTTTCAAAAATCCTCTCTCCCATATAAAAACTATTAAAAACTAACCATAACCATGCTACGAGACAATGTTTCCACGTTATAAAATTTTGATCTATCAATATTGGATCAGAATAATGAGAGGAAATACACCAATATAGTTATTGATCCCCATAGTAATATGATTAAAACTCGAGAATTTAAAAACAATATAGGGAGGGATTATTCCCTGATTGAATCAATATAGCTGGAAAATAAATATATTCAAAAAAATGGATGAAAATAAAAATAAATATTTTCCATAAACAATAAAAATAAACAATGATAGTGATTTAAATCTAAAATAAAAAACAAACACCAAAAGGTTGAGGTCTGAAACCTAGAAGAAGGACACCTAAAACCATCAACTAAAACTCCAAGTGATAAAGTGAAATGTCAAACTATATAAATAACATCTAAAAATATATAGTTTTAATGAACCTCACTACCACATTTTGGATCCCTAGTAATTCCTACATCAAAATACCTAAAAAGATATGGACACCGATGAATGTTGTCAGAATGGTGTGAGTTAAATAGGCTTAAAGGAAATGCACCGTGGAAGTCTATATCACGTTTTCATACAAAAACCCAAATTACTATGAATTTATTGAATAAAATTAAATGATAATATGATATGTTTTATTTATCATAGAATGATTGTAATTAAATCCCCATTTTGAATAATTCTAAAATTATTTAGGTATGATAGCAGAACACATGTCACATTTATCTAATAGTGTGATAAGATTAAAAATATTAAATAAAAAATAAATTATAAATAAAAAAGGATTAGTATATGTTAGGAAAATAGTATACTCATACCAACATCAACAACTAGTGGGCACTGGATTCCATAGAACACTTGAATATAGAGTAGAGGAACATCCATTGAGTTACCCCATGATAATGTCAATTCTATATGCCTATAAAAACACGCCTAGGTATAAGAGGAACACCTAATGAGTAAAAATAATGACAAATTTATAGATTATGATCCAATAATACAACTTCTACCCATGTAAGTGAAACATAACATGTCTTCCATTAATGAATAATTTAATCAGAAACAGGCTTTGAAAAAAATTTATAAATCTTATTCAATATAAAATAAATATTTAGTTTATTCTAAAATAATATTGAAAGAATACTTTTATAAAAAATCAATTCACCCCTATGAATATATATATATCCTTAAAATTTATTAAGAAGACAATTTGGAATAAAAATTAAAATCATTTGTCCACATAACATATGATTGATAAAGAACAACCACTATGAAATCATGTTGTGAAAAAATTGTGAAGGTAACTAAAAACATTGAATGGTATGTACAACAAAAAATAGAGTCCTTATTAATGGTTACCATGTCATAAAATAATAGTAAAATAAAAAACCATTGGTTGAGAGGTTATTTCACTCGTACATTGAGAAAAAATAATTTCAATCTTAAAACAATGAAAGGACTAGCCCATGAAAGGCGATACTTGGAAATATATATATAAGGATTCAAAAATAATAATCACTACATTGTAAACTAATTTATAAATTAATCCCAATAACATGACCACAACACGATCATGTATTAATAAGAATGATTTCAAAACATAAAGAGATGTGATGCTGTGAATATAGATATTGATCACTAATGGAAGTGATACCATAGAGGAATTGACACCCAAAAAACCATGTATTTATAGGGATATATGTAGGGATACAAAATCCTAATTTATATTTATTACGTACTATAGTTCATTAATATTATAGGTCATAAAGCCTTTACATTATAAACAAGTAATTTATAGTGTAAATTTTCCATTATCCACACACACTAGAAAATAGGTTTCCTTGAAATAAAAATAATATATGAATTATTTCAATGGAAATTTATTTTTTCTAAAATTAATATATTTACATAAAAAAATTCTTTCATATTGTGTTTCCTATCACACATTAATGTTTTAAATTAATATTTTAAAAAATAATTGTACCCTCTAGGTAGTTCTCAGCCAATGGTATTATCAAAATCTCCCAAAATAATATATATTCCCATAAACCCTAATAATAAATCATTAAAAATAGTTAATACCCTTTATATATTATGTTACGGGTTCTCTAAAAAACATATACCGATCACAGTTTTTGAGGGAGGAAATATAGTGGATTACATCTTTTCTATTGATCATTTTGGATGAGTTTGGAGTGAACTATCTCTATTAAAATATTGTGTCCCCAAATATTGTCCAGTAAATCAAGGAAGTGTAATTTATAGATATAAATTTGTATATGTTTTCTTACTAGATATCCATTTTACATGAAAATGATGTATCCAATTTTTTTGGATTGTAGCTCATCATTTTCTAAGTATGGAAGATAATAATCACCACATTGTGATATGATGGGATGAGGGGGATACATACATACCGTTTAGTGGAAGAAAAATGACTGAAAAAAATGTATCATGACAATTATAACAAATTTTGGTAGATTTGGTAAAATCATAATGTAGTAGAGAAAATATCTGGATGCCTCACTTTCTTGAAAATTAATGATAAGAATCATGTACCAGTGGGTTTATACTAACCCTTTGAGTTTTTAGATTTTAAGTGATATAATATATCCATTTGTTTCGGGATGGAAATTATAACATTAAAATGTGTTCATGATCTAATCAATGTGATCATAGACCATCACAAAATATTATTCCACATACTATCCATCCACAGACGAGTTCACTATAGAGTTTTGTATACTTGTACCTATTTGAGATGGTGCGACATGAAGATATTGCCTTAAATATTATCTTTATAAGTATATATAAAATCCAAAAATTATAACGGGGATAGTTATAGGAGGATTTTGGGACCTGGATACAAATTCATATATATTTCTACTGCATTAATAGATGCCAAAATGTGTGTACAATTTCTATTTTGGAGGAAATTATGTATGATTTTGTAATGTATTTGTAATAAATCTAGGAGGATCAGCTGACCGTGGTGGATTTTTCATATTAAAATAGTTACCATTACCACAAGGATATGAACCCATTTTATTCATTTTGTATGAAATGAAATATCTCACCGTTCTTATAGTAATTGAAAGGAGAAACAATGAATATATTCGTAATGTTGAAGGAAATGAAAACACAATAGGTTCAAATTATCCATATAAAGATGTGGGTTTCCATGATGTTTCATAAGTACTACAATGGATAATAAAAATTGGAATTTGAGTTTGATGTGGTGGAAAAATTATTCTGGATGGTCTCACATTTATGATAAATAGATATATTTTAGAGACATAGCAATATGTAGCAAATATTTATTGGTCATTTCAATATCATTTGTTAGGATGGTGAGGGGGAATACCTCTCTGTATTATCCACAATATTATACAAGGTTAATGATGTTATCCATCTATTTTATATGATGAAATACATGATTTATCCATCAAATTTAATTTATTGGGTTGTTCATGACATTATTGATAAATTTAAATTACTAAAGTTCTAGTCACCACTGAGTATTGGTAAGATAAGATCAATTAGGTATGATAGATTCTATTTTTCTAATTTATTTTTTAGTACTAAATCTGTATGAGAGAACTTGTGTGTGCGAAAACCAAAATCATTCATAATAACCTTAAATAATTGAGCAGGATTATTAAGAAAAAAAACCATGATGATGGGGTTGAAATAATGAATATATTTTTTACTCTGTAAAACATATGAATATTTTTAATAATATCATTAGATTTAGGTATGGAGTTGGAATTTTATTTTCATCCCTATCGCCCTTAGTTGGAATATATTAAAAACATAACATACAATATTTCAGTCATTTGGAGTTTTTTTAAATAATTTAATATCTATTAAATGATTCCTTACAGGTAAAACAATGACTATTACTAAATACATATCATAGGGTATTCCCTAGATGGTGTATGTGTTTTATCTATATCCAGAAGTTTGGAGATGTTTATATTCTAGAGGGAAATTTGAATAAAATGAATTCAATTTATTTATTTATTAATTATATAATAAATTTAAAATCCAATTTTAATTCTTATATAATACAAAAGAAAAAAAAATCTCTAGGAATGCCATCATAACCCAAGAAGTATAAGAAGATCGAGATCACCATTATTGTGAGATATAACAGAAGGATAATTTATTAATGACACACAGATGTAATCTTCTGGTCATTTATGATTATAGAGCATCATATATAAGACATCAAAATGAATATTTACTTTTATAAATGGATAATCCAAAACTGAGGTAAGGATTCTAATTTGGTTATTGAATTCCTCATTAATGATTATTTTTCACGAATAGTAATTAAATAATGTTAAATAATTCATTCATTTTTCTTTTTTTGTTTACCCCATTATTTAAATTTATTTCCAGGAATATGAATTGAAATTTTCTAAAACAACAACAATTACATATTATTCCATCAATTAATTTCGAATCCCCAAAAAACGAAAAATTGGTTTATTTACCATTTTGTGTTCATGATATTGTTCCCCCATTCTTTTAATGTGCAACATTACAAATCTAAAATATATTGACATGATCATATCTAGAAACATATTCCATTATAATACATTCTAGTAGTTTTATTTATTTTTTGTAAGGATTGGTTTTTGGTTCATAGGTGTAATAAAATGAAATAAATACCATGGTTGTGTGGGTGATTATGGGTTCAGGATCCAGATAATGAATTACTCTAAATTGTCAACAATGAGAAATTTATGAAAAATTGTTATTCAAATTCATCCCTGAATAAATAAAAAGGTCTAGAAAACATAGTTTTTATCCTTTGTTGTGAGATTTTTGAAACAATTGATGATTTTAGGAAAATAAATAAAAGATTAATGGATATATAAAAAATGTTGAAAATTATTAACTGAACTACCTATGGATGAATTGTAGAAAACTCATGTGGACATCATCATGATATGGTAATATTTTACAAGTATTTTAAAAATTGCCCAATTTTAGATATTGTCCACAACCAACATCACCCCTATGAGAGTAATTTAGTGCATACCATACTTGTTTCATGATAATGGACATGAGATGGATTCAAAACCTTGATTAGAGTAAAATAATAAGGTAAGGGTACACATAAATGGACATTGATATGACTATTTATATTGAGACACACTATGTGTACCTAGTAAATGGAATTTAGTAATTCATTAGTGTATTATATATAATATCCCCAAACCTTCTCAAAATGATACAGTTTTGAAATCATAAACATTAAATTCCTCTATTTCATAACAATAAAGGTGACCTAATAATTATAATCCAAAACATGCAATAAGAAAAAGAAATATTGAATCACATTCATTCCCATAGGCCCGTTCTGTTTAGTGTTTTATAGATTGAGGTCATTCTATTACATAAAAAAATAACCTAGTAATTTGAGGAGATTATTTTAACCACTATTCCCATATTTTTATATTCCATGTTTGGTCATCATCATCATCCTTACAAAATAATTCTAGGAATTATTCTTTTATCAACATTCATGATTTATAAAATTAAATGAAACATAATAATGGTCAACAAAAATGATAAGAATGGGTAATCATAATTTTGTAAAATTAAATTTCATATATGAGAATAAGATGATCATAAGGGTATTATGACATAAATAAATCTTAAGAGTTTAACAAAAGAGAACACAATCCCATCAAAGCTTGTCCAGTTATAATTTTTATTGGATTAATGATTTAGAAAAGTAATAATTCAATAGAATAAATGGTAATGATCTATTTTATGTCTATATTGATAAAATGAATTATTAAAAACCCATATAAGGTATAATAAATATTATACCTTATCATTTAGTAATCATTTCCATTCCTATCATACATTAACTCATAAAATGGAATAACAATATGGTTGACTACTATACCAATTGATTTGGTGAACAATCTTGGTTAACTCATCACATACCATATATTTTTCTTATCTAGTGATATCTTAGAGAACCCATAGAATATGATATTTCATTATCACCCACCACTATCTTGGTACACCCATCATATAATAACCATAATGACTATAATTAAATCATTAGTCAATTTATAATATATTTTGGACGCCAATATTACCATCCATTGCATTCAAAAGCTTTTATTTTTATTTATATAGTTTATTTTTTCCATTTTTTCTATAGTAAAATAATATTCATTGTCCTTAAAAAAATTCACAATGGAGATTATTTCCATATTCTTGAGATAATATGAAATTAATATACACTCCTCGATTGTCTCTATTATTCAATATCTATAAAAACTATTTCATTATCTTGTCTATTCAATCAGAGAGTGGTTGAATGTAAAAATTGTTAATAATGATCCATGAGAACTCACTAAAAATGATGATTATATTTTTCACTCTAGTGATTATCACATTATAATTCTCACCAAAAAAATTGTCTATCACATTTAGCATTGATAAAGTTTCTTTGGGTTCGGACCATTGAATAAAAACAAAAATCATTGTGTTAGAGGCAATGAACATTCTGTAAAGGCACATAACTATAAAAAATCACTTATATGATTAAAAATTATGACCCAATCATTAATATATGACACATTATCCTTTTCATAGGTTATTTAAAATCATATTCTTTTTAAATTCATCAAGATGGTTCATAAAGTGATTCTGAATTTCCAAACAGTATCCCCCCAAAGTGTCAAACAAGGTTTACAACAAGTCCCATTTGTGTGAAATTGTTCTTTATTGAGTCTAGATCAATATAGTGATTTTGGGTTACCCCTATGGAAAACGTATCCATATCAACATTCTATTGTAGTGTATATATAGTTATTTATTTCTAGGAATCCACTAACTATATCATTTATTAAAAATTTATATAGATATTCCTAAATATTAAATCGTCCTTTTATTTATCCCTAATGACATCCCCTAATTTATTCATAGAAATATTAATAGGGATATAATTGATGATTTATCATCGTAGATCCTAATGGTTTACTAATCCATTCCATTGATACCAACAATAGATATTTAATCATAACACACAAGGATAATACATTATTTTCGAGGAATATTTACCACATTAAAAAATTACATGACATGTACTGTAATACCTTGGTATTTTTGTAATCGTGGATCAAAATGTTTTAACATTGGTATTTTTATTAAATGTTATGAACAATGATCATCCCATAATGTAATTATACATAAAACCAATATTCATAAATTCGAGAATGGAAACATATGAAGGGGAGAGATCTGATGTTCATTAAGGGTAATCATGGGGATATGTGAACTTAAACATGCGAATAATGGTGTTAGAACAAGATATAACATTAGATAATAATACCTTCCGTGTCAAACATCATAAATAATAATCATTTCATAAGTATTGTAATTTCATAAGATATCAATCATAAAAAATTCAACTGTAAAATCCATGATATAATGATATAGGAATAATACATGGAGTTGGGGAATAGAAATATGAATATAATATAATATTATAAGGATACCTACTATGTCCTTTATAACATGGTAGTATTTGGATAGTAACCTCCTTACATGATTTGGGAATGGTATTCCCTCTCATATACCCTCTTATTTTTTTTTGAATGCACTCCCAAGTACCCTATTTTTTGGGGTTGGGGAAGCCCCCTTGTGTACCCACTTGTTTCAAGTTTGGGATTCCATCACATGTATTATCTTGCTACAAGAATGATATTCCCTTCTATGGACCCTCATATTTAGCTCATGGTATGCCCTCGAAGGTATCCACTTCTATAGGTTTGGGATGCTTTCATTTATACCCAATTGTTTTGTTCTTGTGGATCCCTCCCGTGTAACCTATGGATTCAATCCTTGGATGTGGTCACACCCCGACTTTTTCATATTGAGGGGAGGGTTGAAAAATTACCCCAACTATTCTACCTCAAGACAAAGGATAAATAATAACACCCAGTGTCCTGCCTTTCATATTCCCTAGAGTAAACTATCACCAATGTTATAAAATCTCAAATAATATAGTAGGTATTTCCCTTTTTAGATAACTTGATCTGGTGAGAATATGGTAAATCCAAAGAAACTCTAAATACTAAAAGTAAAAGAAAATTCAAAATCCAGTCCAAATTCATTTTAAATATGAATAGATGATACAAGGTACTACAAAAATACAATTTAAAATACCAATGGAAAATAGACTATGCCACAAAATTATCAAAACCCGATGCCCAAGCTAGTAAAGAATAGCACGGTATACAATGTCATTGTAGAAGCTGAAATGAAATTTTATATATATAGGGTGAGCATACGAGTACACATAGTAGGAAATTTAAATTTACCAATGAAATAGTGGGGGAATATAAAAATGATCATGTTAGAAAATAGTAGAATGTCAATTAACCTACCAATAGACACTAACACGCCCAACCCCACAAAGGAAGGCTCACCAAATAACGACGGTAATGTAGTAGTATAAGTACATCGATATCTGGGTACCTTGATCCAGTTTACCATAGGATAAATTCTCATCCCTAACGTATAACTTTTGGATGAAACCACTAGTCCTATACATTGTTCTATTTCTGCGACCAACAAGCACACCACTGGGCGTCAAACCATAGACAATCCTACCCACATACACCTATTCCAAAAAAAACACTCCTCTTGCCGGAAGACTCTAGTGCCTGATCCTAAAGATACATGTGAACACAATAATTTCTTAAAAATATCATGGACCATCATCCACAAAAAACTTTTCCAAAGGATCTTGGACTTTGGTAAGACTTAAGCCATTATAGCATACCCAGATATGCTTGAGCTATAAGAACCCAGAAGAGGGTATGAGGAAGAAAGCAAGTAACCAGTCATCCATCCTCCCACCATTATGTAGGGAAACACACCCTATCCTCTGAAATAGAGGTGTTCAGAACATATTTCATAATAATGGTGGGGGTGCATATAAGAAATCACAAGTAACTACAATTAATACATATTGGTAAACAACCTCTCATCCAAACATACATGTTTTAAATAACAAATTAAATGATCCCACTAGAACTAATTTTTGCTACTACCCCTATATTCAAAACCACACAAAAACCAAAACCATGTATAATAACCAAACCATTTCATTTACCCATTATGATTTTATTGGTTTAAGGGATTCACATTAATCTATTCCAGCACTACTGGGTAACCACCAGCCATAAGAGACTTATGACTACAAGATGAACCTAGCTGTAGTCCTACTGCATTATAGAACAAACACATATTTTTTTGTGCCACTACAAGCCCCATTTAAACCACTAAAAAATATCATTCATCAATGATAAAACACACATTCCTAATATTTTCCCGATGCGGTCCCACTTTCCAACATCTTTCCATGACCACAATACAAAAAATTGAAGTTAAACTACTGACATATTCATCCATTCCTCAATAAATCCGTCTTTATGACTAGGATACCAACACACCACCAGTAATTCCCCACCCACGAAGCCCAAAACAATTACACTTTTAAATACAACTCTACTGCACACACAGTCCAATTTCTTCTAATGGAACAAACTCTCGTTCCCACCCCTACACCCATAACCGTATTCTATATTGTAAAACCACACAACACACTAAAAACCCATCAATAAGAAACAATCATCCTCACCTAAAAATTATATATATATATATATTCATATATGGTAAATACAATTTATTAATCCACATGATAAATAAGGGTGACCATAAATGGGTTTTCATCATATGGAATCTTATTCAATTAAACGAGTGAATGTGTTTAATAAAATTTCATGTTAGTTATGATTATTGAACATCTATATATCTTCTATAGTAAGCTTTTTTTCCACCACGTGTCAACATTGCAATAACACCTGCCATTTTCACAGGTGTATCTCCCTATTCTCCTTCCCCTCTAACACTCTTAGCATTTTAACTTTCCTCTTCAAAGGATACTATTTTAAACCCTCGCACCTATTACATACTCTTCATCCAGAGATTACACAAAATCATCCACAATTTCCTACAATCATTGATGCATCATGCTGCTCCATCTCTGACACATCCTATATCCACCACATCATGACATCTCTACTTGATCATCACCTCTACCGAACTCCTCCCCATCTCGAGTTTACTATTCTGAATCATCATTTTCTAAACATCGATCATTTTCTCTTCCTATGTAACTGATGATTTCACCATCTCTGGCCTCCCAAATCTACGTCACCATTTCATCTCGACACTTCATCTTCAATTATTTGGAAATCTGCATACTAGGGTTTCGTAAAATACTCTATTCAGTCTCTAAAATCTAAGGATTCATAAAATACTCCATCTTCTCTTGCATTTTTCTAAAATAGAAGATCTATTCTACATAGACACATAACACAACTTTTTCTTTATTCACCTGCCACAATCCCTACATTAATAGGTGTTTAATCCAACTATCATCCAATAGTTATACCTTATGTTCTTCATTAAAATATTTTCAATTTCACTTACGGTAACACAAAATTCATAATAACTATACCTTTTCCTATTCTATAAGTATTATTTCTCTTAATAATTTACCTTTTGTTCTTCATAATATTTTTCTACTATTTACATTGTTTGTACTATGATCACACTACTACCTACAAGTAGACATGTTTAATCTGATTGGACATTTTGTTTAGGGAAGAGATGTTTGATATACAATAGCTGATTCATGGGAGTCTATACAGATTTACCATTGCATGTTAACATAAGGTAATGAAAGATTCATACTAATTAATATTATCCCAATACTATAATTATAATTTCTCTTAATAATTTACCTTCTGTTCTTCATAATAAGGTTTTGTTATTTACATTTTTTGTAATATGATCACATTAACACCGTCATGTTAACATGTTTAATCTGATTGTCCATTTTGTTTATTGAAGAGATGTTTGATATACAGTGGCTGGTGAATGGGGGTCTATATAGATCTATCACTTATACAAGTTCTGGTTCTAGGAAAACAAAAAGTGTTATATCATCATAGGTGTTCTTCAATTTTCCTATTTGTTGTGTTTATTGTGTTATCTTAGGGATTATGTAGGTTGGTTTTTGGGATTGGGTAATGGTTCCTTCTTTTTAGAACTAACGATAACCAATTTATAATTTTAGAATCTCCCATGGTAAGTATATGGAGTAATCAATACTGCATGGATACTACTATACTTTACATCATTGAATCCATTTTCTATTTCAACCAGTTTTCCTGTTATGATTTTATAAATTTTAATTAATTTTTACCTATTGAATATATATATATATATATATTATGTTTCATGTATATATAGTTCATTCAAACAAATTCATCATATTTCAATACTACAATTATAATTTATCTCAATAATTTACCTTATTTTATTCATAATACTGTTTTTTTATTTACATTGTTTGTAATATGGTCACATTAAAACCTCCAAGTTAAAATGTTTAAACTGGTTGTATATTTTGTTTATTGAAGAGATGTTTGATATACAGTGGCTGATGCAAGGGAGTCTATATAGATCTATGACATATACATGTTCTGGTTCTAATAAAAAAAAGTGTTATATCACCACAGGTGTTCTTTCATTTTTCAATTTGTTGTGTTTATTTTGTTCTCCTAGGACTTATGCAGGTTGATGTACTAGTTGGGGGAATAGTTTGTTCTTTTCAGAACTAAGGTAAATCAATTTTCACCTTTTTGAATCTACCATGGTAAGTATATGGAGTATTCAGTACTACATGGCTACTACTATAATCGACATCATTGAATCCATTTTCTATTTCAACTTTTTTTCCTGTTATGATTTTATAAAATTTAAATAATTATTAAATTTTGAATATATATATATATATATATATTATGTTTCATGTATATATAGTTCATTCAATATAAAAAACATGTTCCAAACAAACTTATAATGGATATAGTCACATATACATATATGTTACTTGGATAATACAATTCAGAATCCAGAATCAAATTTATTGATACAGTTGTTCATTCATTTTAACTTTTTTTGTGTTTATTGTTCTCTCATAATACGGATTCATGTTCTAGTTCTGGTTTGGAGCATGGTTCCTTCTTTTCAGAACAATGGAAAAGCAATTTTCTCCGTTTTAAATCCCCCATGGTAAGTATTGGGAATAATCAGTACTGCATTTCTACAACTATAGTTGACTTCATTGAATTAAAATTCAAGAATCAAATTTTTGATACATGGGTTGTTTAGTTCCTTATATTTCTTTTGACATTGTTATATTACGGTATTATTTTAAACAAAATCTACTCACAATGAAATATTTACAACCTACATTAAAAATGGAGTGTATAATAATGCATTATCCTTTCTTTTGTGATTTACTTATTACACGTGTCATTAATTTTTTCTCCTTATTTGTCATATTAATTTCATCAGGTAAAAAATTACATTGACTGATTTTGATGAAAATAATGTTGTCTAATGAAATTTTACAGGGTCTGAGGACTCTATGAAAATAGCATGACATGCTAATGAATATAATCCCACTATATTCATGTTATTTTTTTTATTTAAGAAATGTATAAGCTATTGGATTCTTGTGGAATTTTTTTTGAATCTACAGGTTGATCATATTACATCCTGATTACAAAATAAAGTATAAATGATGTCATAGATAAATTTCCAATTAATTTTCAACACATGATCCATATTTTAAAAATCTATGAAACATCTTGTGATATAATCATCTAAAGGTAATAAAGGTACCATCATTTCTTTTAAATTCATTTCAGGATTACCTAATTCTTTCATTATAAGAAAAAAAGTGGCATAAATGAAATAGAACTTTTATATAAGATAGAAAACTGCTTTTTAAATTTCTATTCAGTCATTTTATTTATATTATTCATTGGATTTATTTAAATTCATATTATTCTAATTACACGCTACTGATTTTTCTTTTTTCATCAATAAGTGATGATCATATCTATGGAATAGATCGGAAATGTAAATTCAATCAGCCTTAAATCATACCATCCATCACAGGTAGAGGATGACTTATATTTATTTTAACTAAAGGAATGTTATTGAGGACTTCAGTTTTACCATCCATTTGACTATTCTCTTTGAAAAACTACCATTATTCTATAATTTAGTTTTTTCCACTCAATGAATATTTTTCCTTCATTTACAAACAAAAATCACCATTAAAATCCACAGATAGAACTACTGAGGCTATTAATTGTTTAGTTGACATTGTAGTGGTTCATTTTATATTCATATTCAATTTTTATGATTACAAAATTGATGAACTGTTTTCTATTTATGAATGTGGTTTTCAATATCATGGGAGATGACATTTTAGCCAGATTACTAGATAAATTTGAAATTATGTGTTAATGCATACTATAATTTTTTTATCAGTCTTTTGTTTGATATTGGCTTACTAGATATTTTTCATTTTTCAGGTTTTTGATGTGTTAATTCTTTTGATTTTAGGAAATGAGTTCACATTGAATAACATGTTTTTGAAGGGAAAGTGATGGATCAGTTGAAGATAGTACCTAGAAACTGAGCTGTAATTCATATGATTGATTATCCATTTTTCCAAAATGATTTTCTATTTGAGACTTTCATCTCTCAATGTAATGGAATTAATAATGTTCATCATTGGAATATTTGGATGGCTCTTTACTTTGTGGTTTGAATTTAGGACTGAGACTCTTATCTTTTATTTTATTCTTTTAATTGTCAGTTTATCATAACTTCATATTGGACATTATTTATTCTACTGGATCCATTATAGTCTTGTTTTCTGTTAGAAAAACCTTCAATTCCTTGAATGTATTTGAATTTATTTATTCCACATTTTAATAACAAAACTGTAATGGATCTAGATCCGTAGGACTCCTTATTTTCAATATTATGGGAATTTGGAATATCATTAACTAAAAAAAATTATTTTTCCTCCCCCACTACCCCTATCCATACTCTCTATACTTATATATGTATATATGAATTTTTTCATGGACATATGTACTTATTCCAACAATCCTTGCAAAGATATTTATATTTTTACTACATAGGGAGAAGCATGAAAAAGAATTTAAGGCCACAAAATGGGTTGATTTGACATACAATAACATTAACGAATGTTCCATTCATAGAGGAAACCAATACCTTTCTCTACCCTTTTACTGATAAATATTCCTCCAACGCTAAGGTACATAGATAGTTTGGCTACCCAGAGTTTCTGTCTTTTATCTCAAGAAACACTTACTATCAGTTTGTGCCATCTACTAATAACATTCTGGATGCTTTAGTTTAGGTTTATTTTGATGTGAACTCATCTCTCATTCCAAAAAATAGTCTTCCATGTCATCACTGAAGATATAACATATATTGGAATTAATTCATGGTTTATGCTTTCCCCTGTTACCTCTAGTATTATAGATGTTAAAGGAATTCACCACTTTTACTGGTAAACTAGATAGAATGTTCTATTTCTTGAAGTTGTATGGTCATAATGGCATCAATAATTACTTCCATGGAACCACATTCATTGGACAAACCTAAGAGAGACTACTCCATGAGACTTTTCATTGAGATTTTATGCTTAGAGTCTCATGTACATTTCATTTCAAACCATCTCCGCATATATTTTCTCAAGGTAATTAGATGTAATGGAATTCATTTTCATCCCATGACTATAATTTAGTAAAAGAAAAATAATTATGAGTAAATGGAATGATAAGAGGAAAAATAGTTCCTTTCATTTTATTGGCAGCGTTTTATACATTCCATCTCTATATCTCATTCTGATTTACTTGGACACATGCTCTTACTTTTATGTCATTATGTGTGGCAAAATATGTAGACAAAATATTAATTTAACATTATTATTGAATGATATTCTAGAAATTTTACTTGAATATAGTTGTAATGTGAATATATTCCTACCAATACTCTTAAATTTAATGATATTTAAACATTTCTTTTCATTTATAAACATTGCATGGTTACATTACATACAATTATTTTCTCTGTGATTAATTCATAAAACTACATTATATTTTCTTGAAATGTTCTTAACAATGCTTAAATTGTTTTGTAGGTTAATGGAATTTTACTAGCAAGAAAATGGTTAAAAATTTAATGATTTATTTGACCATTCAACCAAATATTAGTACTTATATTTTTACTATGGTTTGTGTAGTTTGGGTGGGTGTATTCATTTTCAAGCAGTTTTGATACTTTGTTTCTTCCCCCTTTAATATGTTTGTGTGATGTATTTTTCCATTTGTCTCATTATATTTTACATGACTATATTAGTTGGTCCAACAGGAATCAATTATTTTTTTTCATAACACATCCATAAATAAAAATAATTAATTTTTCTTTTTTATCACATGGTGTTTGTTTTTGAAGTCTTCTAATCCCTTTTCCACTATCTTGTAACATGTTGATGAAACAAAAATTAAGAAATTTTTCTACATCCAAAAGTCGACTCATTCACCGAAGTAATCATACAATATAGGGGAATATAATAATAATTGTATGTACAATCATTATATATCTGTTGGAATTTAAATACTTATGTTGGTTTATTAATTATTTCATTGCAGTAAAATAGGGGGATTGAGATAGAATGTACTCGATTATTCAATCACTATGTTTTAAGAATATCCCACTTAAGGGGTATCAAATCCATGTGTTAGAAATACATTGTTCTGATGTTACAATGAAGCTCAGTCCCAGCCAAATGTTCTTACATGTTTCTGGTTATTAGCCATGCCTGGTGGAGTGTAGTATTAATCCATTTGCCTCTTGAAATTTTAAATGAATATTGTAGTAATGTGAATATATTCTTATCAGTAATGTTAAATTTAATGAAATTTAACCAATTCATTTCATTATAAACACTACAAGGTTACTTACAATCATTTTCCATATGATTATTTCATAATACTGCAATCTCATTACTTAAAATGTTTCTAACAAACTGTAAATGTTTTGCAGGTTAATATATTTTACTCGCAAGAAAAGGGTAAAAAAATTATTTATTCGACCTTTCAACCAATTTTTATTATATATATTTTTACTATGGATTCTGTAGGTTGGGTGGGTGTCTTCATTTTGAACAAGTTTTGATACTTATTTTCTTCCCCCTTTAATATTTTTATTTTCTATTATGTTCACTTTCTTTTTTCATTAACAATTTTATGATAAATTGGGTTCTGAAGCGTGATCTATACATTTGTTTAATTCATCATTAACAGTTTAATTCATCACTAAGAGTTTGATGTGAGTTTTTTATTTGTAAATCTGATCTTCATGTTGATGTGACTTTAATTTCAGTTTTGTTTAGTGTTAAATTTTTTCTGAATACTTTGTTTTGTACTGATTTTACTGTAGTATTTTCATATAATTTTTTTATTCAATGATAGTTGTCTCCATTATGGTTTTATTAATCTCAAGGGAAAAGTTAATGCTTCTATAGATACGAAGGTGTAGATCAGTGGGTCAAGATGATGAGAAACCAGACGTACTTCAATTATTCTCATCCCTGCATAGCGGAGAAGATAAGTATTGATGACTATTAATGGGATGATGGAATGAATGTCTTAAATTTACAAGTACAGATGAGAAACAGAAGATACACATTGTATCATTTTTGGCTAAAAGAGGTTTGATCCTGGTATTTTTTTATAAAAAAATTCCTCAGCAGGATATGTTATATGGTTAATGAATCCCTATGTTTGTATTTGTTACAATTCAAGGGGTAAATGATAGTCACAATCATGTTATTGATTTTGATGACTATAAATTTCACTTTATATTTCCTGAGCTATATTAAATATTTTGTCAGTCTCTATGTTCATTTCTTTCATTTTATTAAAATCTCCATGATAAATATAATTTTTAATTTCTTATTGATTCTTATATATCTTTTCAAATGTATTTATCCAAAATGTAATCTACTACCATTATAATGTCTCTATATATTTCTAGTTGTATTCTATTAATAAGTATCATTATTTTTTGATTTAAAAATATATAATTTTCCTGTTCATTATTAACATTGAAATGTGGTATTTTTTTCTTAAAAATGAATTGAACCATATCAACGTGAAAAAAACTATGAATTGTGTTATATCACTTTGAGAATGCATGGGTGAGTACTAGTTTTAAAAAAATAGAGCACCACCAATGCACATGAGAAGCCCTATGATGACCATGATTTTCATACTGAATACAACTAAGAATACAGAAGTAAATAAGGATAACAAAAATAAAATAGACAATCAAACATCAATACACTCCCGACCTATTATGTCATTACCTCGTTATCAGTTGATCATGTTCTTATTTATGTATTATTTTAAGAAATTGTATTCACAAATATTCATAAATTATCATAAGTATACGCACACCACATAAATCACAGATTAATATATATAGAAGAAATCCCTACATGGATTAAAAGTGGATAGATGTTGCTTCTTACGCCAAGAAATGGGGATCGTGCGAGTAGTAGTGACATCCCTAAAAACTGAAAATTATGGTTCTATCAAAGCAATAGGACTTGTCTATGAAGAAGGATCATGGAAAACTAAGGGTAAATGAATATCAAACTAGGAAGGGTAGATCACGGATTTGAATAAAATGATTCTATGTTAATGGAAGAACTATTTCCAAATGACATCTACATGGGATTATGATCTGGAATACATGGTTTGGGAATCTAAAATCCCCTAGAAAGTTATTATATTAAATATATACTCAATATCCATTGAAAATATAATAAAAACACTGAAACCATACATTAAAACCAATTTACATCAAATATGATGTAAGAGGGGTGAAACTGGAAAACAAGGAAAAACTGGGAAAAGTGAAAAAGACTCAATAATTGGTGAGTCACCAACACGATTTCACCACATAGTGATCTACTATCATGACCTACAGAAATTTATTTTTTGTCACTTAGCCACCACTACTGATCCACTGACATTGATCCAACAATGCAATGACAAACCGACACAACGACCTACCGAAGCCTCAACCTAAGGACACCTCGACCTACCGATGCCTCGACATAAGATGATGATGCCCCTCACTCACTGATACTAACACCCCAGGATCATTGATTCACTAAAAACTGACATAGTATCATAAAGACACACTGACATACAGATGCCCTGACCTATCAACCCAATAACATAGTGACACTATTACACGCTGACTACTGGACATGCCGAGGTCGATTCCCTGAGTCATTGATGGAAAAAATGTAAATTTATTATACTCATCAATTGAGCCACCATTTCCTCATATAAAACCTTAAAAAATTAATTTCACAAAGGAATAGTCTGGGGAAATTTGAATCATTACATTAGACACCACTTGAAATATTCTTTTCATCGGTAATTCAAAACTCACCTAGAAAAATGGGTATCTGAACAATAAACCCTTCTGATTCCTCAGAGGAAAAATCGCCTTTTGTTATTCTATGATGGATATAATCTATTAAATCCCTGTGACATATCCTTTAAATATATCTCTTTATCAATTGTACAAGAACAAAGGCCCCACTTCCCCAAACAACAATGCAAAAACTAATCGTCATGATGTACAGACACAAGGATTAGGGAGATATTTATTCAATGACCTAATACTATATGCATTGGGCATAACTGACTCACCCACATGTGTTTAATAACATCCTCTTTTAGGATAAATTATTTTCTATTAGGTCCTCCCATATCCAAACATCATGGAATTCACACACAACTAACATAAAATTATGCAGCTCATCTTATTGAAAATATAGTCAATCATTATATCTCATGAAAAGGACAAAGAAAAAACAAGAGTGATAATCTGACAACAACTTTGGGTACTAGTCATGCATATGTTCCACCCATTGTGATGTACTCTACTCGAGACCACCATACCTCCATAAAACACGAACAAAAGGAATGGTCCATCAAAGATTCTCCTTCTCCTCATGATCCTCGATTCTTACATGTCATTCCACAAACCTCACATCGTCCTTGATATCCAAATATACCCATTCAATGATGTGGTATTCATTTTGTAGATACTAGGAGTGATGAGATATATGTAAGACTCCATGGATCAACACTAATCACGATGAAAATTCCAGCATATATTCCACCTCCCCAACACATTCCAACACCTCGATTGGTCTGATGAAGCTCGAATAAATCTATCTTCCGTTAATCTATCTCTCTAAACCATGCAGAGGGGTATCCATTAAGAATATTTTTTACCCAAACTAAAACACCAAGGGAATCCTCCAATGACCAACATTTGAATTTTCTGGTCCTGAGCCATCTTCATCCTTTCACGCGCAAAATAATCATTCACTTTCGGGCATTGCACAACCTCTGATCCAAGAAGGGATTCTTCCGAAACCTTTTCCAACATATTTTTTATTTCCACAACTTACAATAATAATCCTTGAATTATGCCATGACAAAGTTAGATATATTGATATTATTGTAAAATATTATACTAGGTGATTGTGTCACACCCATGATACTCTGATGACCAAAACACATGCCTACAACATATCCACCAACATCTAGATGGTCCACTTTCTCTCTGAACATCTTTATTAGTGTGAAAAGATGTTCTAAAGTGTTATTGAGTGCAAATGAAATGATTCAATCACATCAAAACTCACAATGTAAAAAAAGTATCATGATCATGGAAAATGGTTCTAGGAAATCCATGCTGCCACGCCACCTTATCAACATAACTCTGCACTAAGGCGTCCATTGCGCTCGAATCCATGATTTCATGGATTTGTGCAGATTATGTCAACTTATCCAACACATCCATAATAGAATTACTTCCTCTATGATAACTAGGTAGTACCATAATGAAATCCATCAACTTGTCATCCCACTTCCACACGAGAATGTCTACGGGACAAAACAGATCACAATGAACATGATGCCCATTATTCACCTTTTGACATAGAAGGAACCTTTCCACAAACTCTAATAATTCGTTCTTTAATCTGGGGCATGAAAAAGTTCTCCCTAAAGCTTTTGTAAATTTTAGAAACATCATAATTAACAAAAATGGTTAGGTATTGAACTCATGGAGAACTCCCTCATGAATTTTAAGTATGAAAAAGGGATTTACATAGACCATCACCTGATGATGGATATCCTCCTACCATACTTCTGGAGCATCACCGTGGGCAACATGACCATGCATCACAGCAGACTCTATGCCACCTAGCTATAAATCATCCACCTACATCATTGTGGAAGAATGCACTATCAAGTGGAATAGATAAACTCTTAGACTATCCTCCCTAGCATCCAGGTGCAATGTGTCCCACTCCTTCATTGCCTTCCAAGAATCCACGATTTCTCCAAAAACATACTTCTGAGACTTCTAATTAAGTAATTGAACATCTGGTTCTCTTATCATGTATTTTAAGAGATCTGTAAGTTGTAGTCTTGGAGAAACTCTATCCTTCATCACTATCTCATGTTCAAGTCTCTATGTTCAAATATATTACTTATGATGTTGTGATCATTGAAGAACACAATGTGTTCCTTGATGAGATAATGTTCCCACAACATCAGTGTGATCATGATCGCAACATATTCAATGTCATGGGAGTAATAGCTATGACTGTGGGGATGAAAATTCATAGATCCATATGAGATTAATTCGTACAATTGCATTAGCCCACATCCTATGTCATGGCTAGAAGAATCATAGAACACCTCGAACCACACTCCATCATTAGGAATTATGAGAACTGATGTTCTACCTTACTTCCCCTTCATGTAGGTTACAGATACCTAAGAATTATTATTCCACACGATGTCGTGGTACTATGATTTAAATAAAATAAATGGAGCCATAACTTGAGGTATGTCATGTAAGGAAATTCTATAATAGCCTGCCAGAGCTATGTCACTGAAAACATCAACTAAATTAATGGGTGGTGCCCAATTATAAACTAAATTTATCATTTTTGAGACCACATCTATCCCCTGTTGAGAAAATATGTTTCTAGGGATGTGCGCTTTTCATGTCTAGAACATGCACTTGGAGAATTTCCCATAGACTAGGTTGTGTCAGATGACCTCCACGATATTACCTAGATTCATGGAGTACTGATCCTTCGACCGTGAGTATATCAGGATGTTGTCGATGACCATAATGATGAATCAGTTATGTTACTCATGATAAATAGAGATATTGGGCCCCATTGACGTTGTTGGAACCATTATAATTTCTAAAAAATTGTCCATTATCTCAGCATCTCTATACTATCAACTAAATGTAGTCTTTGGGGTGTCAAATTCATTCATCATAAATTAGTGATATCCAGGCCGTAGATCAATCATAGATAACCAAATTGCTCCCTTCAAATGGTTGAAAAGTTAAATGATCCTCTGTAGGGGGTATCAGTTCTTGACTATCACCTAATTTAGTCGGTGGTAGTGTATAATTAGTCATAGGCCACCATATTCCTTCTTTGTGGACAAGACTGGATCACCCCACAAAAACACACATGGCATGATAAAAACCCTATGCATCATGTCATCATCCTGAATCCGCAACTCACACAACTCAAAAGGTACCATCCAATAGGGAGACATGGAAATGATAAGGGCCTTAGGCGGAAAGTCTATCCCAAACACAATGTCATGTCGTGGGGGTATAGTCACAAACTCTTCAGGGAAGATGTTCTGAAACACCATGAGAACACCTAGAACCTTTTCCACCTATATAACTAATGATTCTACGGACAACTTATCTAACAATTAAAGAAGTGATTCCTCATGGTGACTTCCGACCTAACTACCCCACTCACCAAAGAATTCCATGGGTTGGCCATCCGCATCTAAAAACGCAAATATTCTCCTGAAGTAGTCGATAAATGAATTCCCAAAAACAACTACTCAATGCCTAAGATTACATCCTATGACTCCTTCTATAGCATAAAAATATCCCCATGCAACTGATTCGGCCCCATTATCAGTCTACTTACCTGGAAAACACTAAGTAAACATGTCTGACCTCCCACTAATGTAGTAAACATAAGGGGAATGGAATGTCTACCTATTTAGAGGACCCAAACATAGGAAATAATGGGATAATAAAAGGACTGTGGTTGTCCAGAATAAAAAAATTAAATAAATTTTACTAAACAGACTAATCTCACCTCGAAGGACAACTGGTCCTACTAGAACTGCTACCTCTACAACATGAAACAGTCCAAGATCAGCACATCTACACCTTGGCTGATGAACGCCTCTGTGTCCAATACCTAGTCAGGGACCCTGGGGATCACCCTGAGGTCTTCCTCCTCTAACATTGTCTACCATCAGTGGAGTAGGAGCTTACGACCCTTGTTACTGGATGGGCCTGACTGAAAAATGATACAACTTATGTGGTCATTGAAACATCACAACCCCACAATTCCGTGCTAGAACACAACACTAGTATAAAATATATCCACATCCCCATTATAAAATCACCTTGGTCTTGAGCCCTTTGTGAAAGGACTTGGACTAAGAGATCATAACTAAAACCTTGGACACCTAATTCCCATTGGCCAAAACCTAGACGTCCATGACGACAGAGGCCTACTACGGATGGATTTATCCTTCGACGAGCTCTGCTGGAATCCCTCTCACAGCCCACCTCTATGTGATTTCATCCTTTACAGTATCTCATCAATCTTCTAAAACACTATATATGTTAGTAGAGATCATTGAGTTACATTATACTGAAGATAAATTCAGAGTGCCTCCTCTTTGAATCTATCTTCAAAATCATCATCTGGAAGCTGAATTGGTATGAAGCACATTAGAACCTTGAACTTGATCCTACATCCATTAACGATATTCTCCAACTATATATGGATAATAGCACCCACACATTCAAGGCCTTCATTGTGGAAGAATTTAATTCATCCCATAATTCCATATCAATGTTAGCCCATGAAAAATCATTTTCCTTCTTCTCCCCATGGTAAAGAGTCCACAACTGAAGCGCTTCTACCTTAATTGGGATCAAATATAGATGAACCCAATACTCTGGTAGATACCATATCATGATGAAAGTGATCTTTAGATCCTCGAGACAACTCCCTATCTCCCAGTCAGAGATGATGCCCTTGTACATCCCCAGACAGTACTTCAGGATGTAAAAAAGTGTCTTATACCACTGGTCATCTTCCTCCTCTTGACAATCTCTCTCCTGATCAACGTGGTCAACCTATAGGACCTTGAATAATCATACCACATGTGGGAATAGTCTGAGAAAAATATTTGAAAAACTAATGAATAGTATTCTATTCCAAGGTAGTACATAAATTACATTTTTAATTTCATTGAAGATCATTATTTATTTAATTCCATAAAACGCCGAACTCAAAAAGAAATAAAGTCATTATGATTCATCTACATTTCATAGGTTATCATATCTGGAATTAGTGTAGCCTTACATGGACATTTAGTAGCTTCAAATTCCTTACAACAGATAATGTGGTCCCTAGATTCCAGTGTCCTAGCCAATCTTCCTAGGCCAATTACATGAAGCATGATTTCCTAATAATATTTCCCTACAATTCAATTCAA
Organism: Viscum album; assembly: GCA_963277665.1. Taxonomy (NCBI): domain Eukaryota; kingdom Viridiplantae; phylum Streptophyta; class Magnoliopsida; order Santalales; family Viscaceae; genus Viscum; species Viscum album. The sequence continues at coordinate 527,546,670 of OY728121.1, read as the reverse complement.
TCATCCCTATTCTTAAATTTGAACATCATACTATTGCTCAACCCCACTATAATACCATTTTTTCATGACCCACCTTATTAATGACTTATGGAGGAATGGGAATGTTCCCTAACCGTCCTTCCTTGTGTTGAATGATAGGTAATGACCTCCACATCCCACCATTAGTAGGACCAAGAGTGGAAAATAATAGAAGGGGTATAGAATATCACAAAATAATGAAGGAATTAAACATTTATAGAACAAGTCCAGGAGATAATATAGTAAATCCAAAGAAAATCCAAATACATAATGTAAAATAAAACTTAAAATCCATACCCACAGAAATGTTCAATAAGTGAAGTTGATACATGGTAATAAGACCTACAATTTAATGTACCAAATTAAAAGAGACAAAGAAGCAACAACCACAAAAACCAATGCCCATTCTAGTAAAGTACAACACAGTCCACAAATCACACACGGAAACCTAAAAACAGTTCTATATATATAAGTTGAGCATACATGAATACACAATAGAGAAACTAATGCAACCTGTGAACAAGTCAGATAATATACCAATATCTATACGATAAAACAGTATAACCTCAAATCAACTTCCAATGAATATTAATAATCCCAACATCTCCAAGGCACGCTCACCAAATAATCCACATCATCAATGGTTTTAGTATAATAATATCCAAATATGGGTTCACCACACCACAATCCAACTAGTTTACTGCTCATCCCTAACATGTAATGTCTTGATGATACAACTTTTCTAATACATAGTACATCTACCACAACCTTCCCACACACACATAGGCCTAAAATGACACTAAAACCCAAATGTAGACACCTAGGCCACAACAACCATGCCCCTCTCCCAAAGACACCTCTGCCTCATCCCCATGACACTTTGGAAAACAATATTTGCTTTCAATCATATATTATTAAAATCAACAACAAACCATTTTTAAGGATATGGGTCTATGGGGAGCCTAAATCCTTTACATCTTTCTTATATATGAACAATTAGTAAGAAGCCATATGGGGGTGTAATGAATAATTTCAATAAGCAGTCATATATCCTCCAATCAGGATTATGGGAAATACACCCTCTACCATGTAATGGAGGTGTTTGGCACATAGTTATCCACAAAGGTGGGGTGAGTATAAAAAAACAAGGTACTATAATTTATACATATAGGTTATCAGACACTCAAAAAAACCTATGGGATATAAACAACAAAACAAATCATCCCACTGTACTACTTTCACTACTGACCTTATATACACAACCACATAGTATCCAGTACTAAGAATAAACGCAACCACTTTTCATTTAACCACTTAAAATTTATTTATTTAAGGGATTCACTTTAATCTATTCTAGCATAACAATGTGATGACCACCCTTAAATAGAATATGAAAATAGGGAAAATATTGTAGTCCTTGTGTACAACACCACAAAAAAAAAGATTTCAAATCCCAATGTATACCCTCATTAAAAAACTATCCAATATCACATATAAAATTTATACCCAACAATACTAAAATTTCTTCCATTTATTCTAACTTCCTATTGTCTCCCCACAGCCACTACACCATAAAAGGATGTTTAGATACCTATGTGTTCACCCATTCTTCAATCAACCAGTCTCACTTGATGGGATACAAACACTCAATGCATAACACCCCACAAAAAAAATCCCTTGTGAATACTCCATTAAACACTTCACTTCTCCACTCCCACAACACTCCCTTCTCAAAGAACCAACTCCTTTACTAACACTACACCCAAAACATTGCTCCCAACACCAGCACCACATTACCAACACAAAAACCAATAGAACATTGCACTCAGTCACACCTAGAAATAAGACATATATATATGTATATATTCATATTTAGTAAACAAATTTTAAAATATTTTTGATAAATTAGTGTGATCATACATGGTTTTTCATCCTCGGGCATCTGATTCAATTAAGAATGACTATATGTTTATGTTGATTTTATGTTATAATTGATTATTGATCATTATAACAAATTAAATTAAAATAAACCAATGTGAAAGAAAAGAACCCCAATAACTGTAGAATATAGAAGTAATACATCTACAACAATCAAAAATGAATAAATGATAAAAAATTAAAATAGACAACCAAACATCAATTCACTCCAGACTCATTATGTCATTAACTCATTATCTATGATCATGTTCTTGATTATGAATTTTTTAAGAAATATTATTCACCTTTGTTCATAATAATCTTTAGTACACCGACCATGCATGATTCAAAACTTATTAGATAAAAAATGAAATCCCTTCTTGGATTATCAATGGAATGATGTTCCTCCTAATGCCAAGAACTTGGAATCACACAAGAAATATTATACTCCTAGAAAACATAGAAGGAGGTCTCCAGCATAGGCACAAGACTTGCCTATAGAGGAAGACTCTAGGAAGACTAATTGGAAATGTTAAAAATATTATGAAGGGAAGATCCATGTTTTGAAGAGCCATAAACAATATTAAAGGAAGAATGGTTTCCCAAAGTCATTAATAAGGAATCATGGTCAAGATTATGTGGTTTCAGTTTCTCAAATACCCTGGAATGTTAGGATATTAATGATTTACTTTATAACAATTAAGACTTTCATAAATAATTTCATTAATGTCTTTTAAAACTAGTATTGTCAAATAAGACATAAGAGGGGTGAAACTATAAAATTGGGAGAAACTTGGAATGCTAAAGATGAGTCACCAAAGGGTGGCTCAATAGAACAGATCCACCAATGGGTGAGCTACCAAAACGACCTACTAATTATGAGTCACTAATTCTGAGATAGATGTACTGTTCCACCAATGCAATTAACTACTTACGCCATGACCAACTGATGTCATGAACTATTGATGCATCGACCTACCAACGTATTGACAAAAAAATACTGACACCCATGAATAACTAATACTAACACACCTAACTCCATATTTTTGATTCCCCTAAGTCACCGATTTACTGACATGTCAACTCTCATAAATGATGACACACTAACATTTTGATGCACTGACATTCCTACACACGTACTTTCCAATACACTAACATGTTGATGCCCTGACATGCGACCCTGATTCCTAGTGTCACCAATGAAAATATTATAAATTTAGAAAATTCTTGAATTAATCCATTTTTCCTCCTAGAATACCCTAAACAAAGGACATTAATAATGGACTGGTCTTAGGAAATCCAAGTCATTACTGATGCCCGCCAATTTCTACATTGGAAATCCATCTTGGATGATCCATTATATCTAAAACATTTTGTGTTACCCAATTCATTTTAGGATGATATGGGTTCCACCCATTACATAATTAAGTCATACATATATGTGCTACATGATAACAAAACATTCATCATACCATGACCACTAAAACGATGGGCTTTATAAAGATCAAATCATAAACCATGAAATGAAATGGGTATGTTAAATAATTCTTCACATTACCACCTACTTAAAATTGATATGTTTCATAATAATTTAATTAAATCATATCTAAATAAAAGAATCAGGATCTAATAGCCTATAACTGAGGAATGAGAAATAAGTTTCATAGACATCATTCCATAAAAACATTTCCCATTCATGGAAGATGTAGAATGTTATTCTTATATAATATCCCCAATAAATCATAATCAATATAAATTTATTCCATTATATATGGAGAATGATATAGAATGGTCAATTGGATCATTGAGTAAAGAAAATATCCATTCTATTTAATTGACATTTTAAAATATATAACAAATTAAAAATAATTTTATTCAAAAACCATTGGAATGAATATAATGTAAAAACTAAAATATTTACAACCATTTTGTTTGAAGAAAGAATTTTTTGTTTTGAAATATATATATAAAACAGAAATAATTTTGAATATATTTTTCTCTGAAAAAAGCCCCGAAAACTTATAAATGAATCATAAAAACATTTAGAATTCATTAAATTTTGATAACTCATTAAGATGTATAATGTAAGATTAAAAAGAAATTGAAATTTTTCACATTATATCATATAAAATTTTATTGAAATAATTTTAATCAATTTTTAAAAATAAATATTTTTTAAATATTTTTTTTAAAAACATGGTTTTTTATGAACAATGACTTTAGAACAAAAGGATAAATAAAGTCGGATTTAAAAAAACATTAAAATAATTATGTTCCAAAGAGTTAAAACATGGTTAAAATGAATTAATATATCATGTATAAAGAAATGAGAATAAAATTATATAGTGTTCTAGAGAAATAGATAATAATACTTCATCAATGGAATATTAATTGTTAACAATCCTAAAAAATTACGGAGATTGTAGAAATTAAATATTACCACTTTTTTAAATTTGAGTCATACTGTAAATTAGATAATTACAATTAATGAATATTACAACATCATTAAAAATTGATATTCAGGATATAACATTTCAATGGGTAGTATATACAATTATATAGGTTCATAACATGGAATGTGTCTCAATAATGTAAACATGAGAAAAAATTACATTATTGGTATTGAATAATCCTTAGGAATGATATATATTCAAATGTATATTTAAATAACTATAAATTTAATAATAAGAATCATATAATAAAATCATGGAAATTATATACACCAAAAAAATAAACGAATGGTGAATATAAAATATATGTCACCAATATAAAAATCGGTACAAGAAAAGCCTTACATTATGTACTGAATTTCTTTTTACATGTTAAAACATGACTTATAATATATTTAAAAATATTATAAATCTACCAAAAATCAATATTCCTATATATCAAACAACAATTTATTCACATATTCCTTTATAATTCCCACTTATTAACAATTTTTTGTTAATGAAATGTTTCGGGAAATAAATGCTAGGATTATCGTATGCATTTCAATTTGTTAATCTTAGTCCTCATAATTATATAAATAATTACATATTTAAATAATATATAACATATTTTATATGTCATAATTATTTAGTATATAAATATTAATAATAACATATAATGTATAGGTATATAGAATGGAATACACCATTCATGGAGATGACATACCATAATATGCATGAATGTTTGTTTCTGTTTTCATGTTATATTGAATGAATAGTAAATGAAATATGACTATAAATTTATATATATATATATATACATAATATATGTCAATTATAATTATTAATATTTATATATAATTGTTTTTCACAAAAATCATGCTTAATGCAATCCTTGTAATGTGTTAACAAATCACATAATTAAAGGAGGTGGTTGTCTTCACATCTACAAACAATGTCAAAATATTTACAAAAAAATTTAATCATGAAGGAATGAGTTATTTAATAACAATTTAAGCTTAAATAAATCATAAATATTATATATATTAGAAAAAATAGTGCATTCATTACAATTTTCAACATCAAAAGGTGGTGAATAAAGAAACGAACAACATCGTTTTGGGATATGTTAGTTCACCATAGATAATAATAGTAAGCTTCTGACACATTAATTGGTTGTGAGTCATTGTGTATGTAAAAATAATAGAATAAAAATAACTCTGTATATTTAGTATTATAAGGATATGATATGATCATGGTATAACAATATTTTTGGCCAGATAATGGAAATAAAACAAAGGATATTAAGGAAGGAATTCACCTCTCATTTCGGTAACTCCGTTTTGAATGCACCATAGGGATTAATTGGATGTATTTTTTCTAGAACGGAGGATTTTAAGATGAATATATGGATTTTTTGAGGATATTTGGTCATTGTATTTTTAAACCAAATGGCTTGATATGTTTGAATACGTGTGAGGTGTGAATTTTTTAGTGGAGGAGGAGTGAAATTATTATAAATTTATAAAAGGGAATTACTACAACAATTTATCATTGTTTTTTGGCTAAAATAATGGATAAATTTAGTTCCATTGGTGGTTAGGGTGTAAATATGATCATTAAATGACAATATCACCAGATTCTAGTTCATTTTCGAATATATGATTAATTTTTTGTTCTATTTATGCTAATTTGGTCCCTTAATCTATGTAAATAATTTTAGTGATATTCAATTTTTTTTAAACAATGTTTACATTAATTGAAATTATAAATTATTCTAATTCCCAATATAGATTCAATTATTCAAATTAATAGCAACAGAATTAGTATAATGTTATTTGAACATAATCCCACATATCGTATGACATAATAGATTTTAACGTAAAAATGTTAAAAATTTTCTATGTTTTAATAACCAAATTCAATGTATAATTTATTATATTAACTCAAATTTAATTAATTTATGTAAAATAAATATAATGTAAAATTAAAAGTAATTAAATATCTAATTTATCCACATTAATTATTTATATAAAAAGAAGTTTTGTATTAAAATTCATTTTTTCCCTATTAATCTAAATAATATACATCTCTGAAAAATAAAAAATATATAATGTAAATTCATAAATTATTATTTAGAAATTTATGAATATTTTTTCAAACAAAATAAAAAAATTTTAAATTTATTTATTTTAAATGGGATCCCCATTAGAAGGAGATACCATTACTTTTTAGAAGAATACTTCTTTTATTCATTAAATTTGATTTATTCTAATATTATGTCTTTAAAAACTATTTGGTTAGTGTAATATATTATTTATTATATAACATATAAATAATGTAAATTTCATTAATCAATAGTTTTTTAAATGATTAATTAAGATAAAATGATATTTGTGGTTTATTTAATTGAAAATGAATTTCATTGTTTTCAAATAGTTATAACATAAATTTTTAACTAATAGGTTACAAATTTATTCATTTTTTATATATGTGTAATCCCTATTTTCATAATGAAATTAATATTATTAATAATACCTATTTAAATATCTTGGTGGTATATATAATGATATTTTTTTAATAACACACTGTTGTTTTGTAAAACATGGCCTTTTGAGAAATCGTGGCTATCAAAGGATCTATACATTATGTGTAGTACATGCCAAACATAACTTTTCATGTCTTGAAATATTAATTTTTTTTGAATTTAGTACATTTATAAATTCATGTATTGTTGAATAAAGTCCATACATTGTGATTTCAGGTAACACAAACTATATTTATTATTCAGTGAAATGTAAAATAGCATTAAAATTTAATTAAATTGAATAAAATATTTCATAAATTTTCATGGTGTTACGTATTTAACCTAGTATTGAATCACATAAAATTACTTTCGAACCCAAATTTCACGATCATTTATATATTTTCCATATCTATTTTGGAATGCTATCAATACCACCATATTGTAAATTATTTTATACAATTCCTTTTGAAAATCCATCCTAAACAATAATTGGGATATTACTCTAAATTTTTTTCGAGATTCACTTTGAGTAAAAACAAAACCATATATAGACAAATCAAATATATGAACCCATTTTATTAGTTTTAAATAAAAATATGAATTTCATAAACCCTTGATTTTTAAAATGAGAATCATATCTAAAAATGTAAATAATACTTATTCTCTATTGTAATGTGGTGTGATTTCCATCAAACACAGGTTCCCACGAAAAGTTTATCCATTATCATCAATAAATGTCATCACAGATTATTATCCATTCCTTTTTTCCTAGACATATAATAAACATAGTTAGTAATATATATTAATCACATATGTCCCCCCATACATTGAATATTCATAGAGTATATAAAAACAACATGGATGAGTATATCACATATTATCCATATAATTAATATAAGAACCCTGCTCTTTATTACACAATTAATAATTATTTATTACACAAATTATTCACCTGATAAAACATAGAATATATAACAGACTACAATATTAGGGTATTTGGAACATTACATAACTAATTAAAACCTAAAATAGACATCTTTATTGAAAAAATCTTTTACATGACCACACACATCCATTCGTACTTAGCATTACATGGGATAATCTGAGGACACACATGAGAAAAGGGTGAGCTATAAATCCTAGTAAGGGAGTAAAAAAGTCATATCATGATGTATATATTACATGTTTTACAATAGGCATATCAATGGATTATAAGATAGACATGAACATAAAGGCATGATATAGCATGATTATATTAACATGGAAATGGGGAATCAACATTTAACATGATATTAGCATGATCCAAGTATCATTTTACATGGATCGATAGTAAACCATCATATAACTTGAATAAGAATGTGTAAACCCTCATTGAACTTGAATTTTCATGATACTAAACATTATCCAATGCATTGAAGTGCTATCAAGGCACAACCATTTTAATCATTTCATTTCATGAATATGTGTCCCACATTGATCATATAACATGGATTCATTAAACATCGCCATTTTTTCCATGATAAAGGATTGTGTAATTCATACATGAAATGCTATAATCCATAAGTAAATGTTCTTAATTGGGAATACTATTAACAGATAAATCAGCATGGTATTCATTAATCAATGACTTTGGCTTGGAAAATTGCAGTGCAATTTCAGAAGCCCAATGATCAGACATTATAATTAATAAAAATATTTAATGAGAGATGAAGTAGTGTCTCATCATATTTACCAAAAATATACAGTAACAGGTAAATATATATTTTCATTTTGAAACATGTGTAATGGAATTTAGATTCCTAATATAGAAGAATTTCTTGAATGTAAATGAGAAGAGAGAAATTTCATAGGGTATATCACCATGGTAACAGGTGAATATGGGAGGAAATAATGTTAGAGAAAGATGTATATATAATTCAAATATTTTTACGTATGTATAGGGGAGGTGATAAATCATCCCCCCACATTTTATATTTTATCAAAAAGTGTATAGAAACAAAATTAAAAATTGGCAACAATGATGGAGGAAGAAATCCGTTACATGGAAATGTGATCCCAAAAGCTTGGGAGGGGCTTGAGAGAAGTTTCATGGGAGAATTGTGCACCGTGGGATGATTTTTGAGAGATTTTGGAAGGGATGGGTTGTACTACAAGGGTTTTCTTGTGAAGATAAGTGGTTACTTGGGTGTGTTTATGTATGAAATGAGGGGGAATTATTTATAATTTAGGTTTGGGACACCACACGTTGAACTAATCAAAACTACAAACCAATCTGAGGGGATCGCTCATGATTTCATCCAAATGGGAGTGGAAAATTTATTTAATTTGTAAAATGGATGAACATCTTAAAATATTAGGCTTTCTAATGTAGAGGTGAGTCAGACTCTCAAGAAAATCATTGTAAAAGTTTAAATGATCTACAACACTTCGAGGGTCGACTGAGGAACCATAAAATTATTAAAGACATATAGAATCACATAATTTTAATTGGAGAACATATATTGGATTAAAAGAAATTATAGTATTTATTAAAACACTATTAGATCATTATGATGTCATAAAACAAATTATATAATTAAATGGTATTTAATTTTTACCATAAAATTTGACTCTATTTTAAAATTAGGACAAATTTCACCATTTGATAAATTAGCCATCCTAATTCTAAAAATATTATTCATTTTATGTAAATAATTTTCAAAAAAGTGAATTATTAATTTTATAATAAAGTCTAACAATTATTGTAAATTCTTCTTCATTGACAAAAATGACTTTCATACCTTAATGAAAATCATAATTATATTCATAAAAATTATACTATAATTTTTATTTAATAAAAATAGATTTAGTATTAATTTTTTATAAAAACAATTATTAAATTTTTTTGTAAATTTATAAAAAAACAATTCATTACTGAATATGTACTAAAAATACTATTTGTTCTTTAAATCTTTTTAGATACTAAATATAATAAAATGAATGTATATTATTTATTCTGGTTAGATGTAATTCATTTATCATATTGATAGGTTCATGTAATATAAACACTGAAAGCACACTAATATGACCTAACGATAAGGTCTTCGATGCTGATAGATGGTGGGGGTGGCTCACATAACATCACATGGATGGAAATATCTATCAACTTCCACTTCTCCAGTAAGAGATTCCTTTCAAACTAAACATGTTGATGCTTAGCATGGGCTCAGTCATGATTGAATCCCAGTGACTACACCTCATTTTTGAGCTCCAAAAAATGGGATTCTAATGGAATAATTATTCTAGATGAGGCCATCTCTTCCTTTGTATGAATAAATTTGATTAGTTATAGACATATATTTATACAAATCAATTGATCAATGTTGAACCACTATATTTGAAATGGTTATAACTTTTAACGATGTTTTTAAAATAATGAAAAAAAGTATGTTTATATTTAATATAACCATTTTCAAATTTGTCATTTAATTAAATTAATAATGATTTTCAATAATAAAATATTGGGTAGTTAAAACATTCCCCCCTTAAGAAATTTATCTGTAAAAATTTTCATTCCCCACACTAAAATGAATGGGGGTAACTCTTCTTCATAACTTACTCTAATTACCACGTTTCATCTTCTAAGTTGTGGTTTCTCCGTAATAAATTCATGAGGGGAATTGTAATATTTTTTAGAATGTTATCCCTATCATATATGATCATCACAAGCGTCTCTTCATAGGAGAGGTCATTATCCAATGGTACCACCTCTGGATTGAGTACATGTGATGGGTCAGTTATGTACTTCCACAAGAGTGTTAAATGGTATAAATTATGTTCATCAGATAATATTGGTGTGAGTTATAGTTGATAGTCCACTTATTCAATGTGATCAAAGATCTCAAAGGGACGAGGTACCATGGACTAAGATTTCTCTTCTTCACAAATCTCCTAAATCACATCCATGATGATATGCAGCAGAATACCATGTCTTCTAGAACAAACTCTATGTCTCATCGATGATTATCTACATCAACCTTTAATCGACTCTATGTAGATTTAATGTGTTGGTGGATTGTCTTAACCCTATCCAACATTGATTCAAACATTTCATGCCCTATGAGTATTCTCTTCCCAACTTCATCCAAACATACTGATATTCTAATCCTCTTCCCATATAGGGGTTTATAGGGAGCCAACTGAATTTTTTAGTGTTAACTATTATTGTAAGAGAACTCAACTAGAATAATATGTTGATAATATCCTCCCTTGAAGTCCATTTATAATTCTCTCAACATTTCCTCATGCTTTTGGATATTCCACTTAGATTGGCATTCAGTTTGTAGATGATAAGTTGTACGAAAGTTCCTCTCAATATTCAGAGAATGATGAAAACTCATCCAACCCATAAAGGTGAACCATGAATACTGATAGGATACAAATGATAGTAGAACTACTTCCAACCTTACCACTTCGTTGATATATATATTTTCCAGTTGATCAAATTAGAAATATTACTTAATTTCAATTAACTATGTCATCTTTGTATGTCGATCTATAATAACCTAGATAGCATTGTTTCCTTTTCATATCATCAGATGTCTTGTGACAATGTCCATTGTGATTTTATTCCCCAATTTCATGATAGAATGAGTAATGGTTGCATATCCCCATAGACATTGGACTCTCAGAATTCAATAGCTAACAGACAAGGCACACTGTTGTATATTCAATGATCTCCTTCTTCTCGATATCCCACCAATAATGCTCTGGGAGATCTCGATACATATTGGTATTTTCATTGTGAAAAGAGCTATTAAAACTATGTGCATCATCCAAAAGTTCATTCATTAAATATAGATTTCATGGGACATATAGTCTTTACCTAAATCTCAAAATTCATTATTTATTAAAATTTGACATCGAGGATTTCTCTTTAACATTTAAAAATATGATGGTTGAGAAATCATCTGATAAATGATTGATTATGTTATTTTCTATATGATTTCCATGTACATATTCCTCAAATATATGAAGAATATATCCTTTTCAATTCTCATCATTGATAGAATACCTATGTCCTTTCTATGTAGAGCATCTGTAGCCTAGTTCTCTTTCCTAGGGTTTTACTGGATTGAGTTTTCATATTATTTGATCAGATCTAGAATACTTCGTTGGTGAATAATAAAATATATCTACAAAAAACTTCAGATCATGTGTTGGATTGTTTTTCTCAGGAACATTCAATTTCCTTGAAATATAGTCAATTACTTTGTCATTTTGGATTAACACACAACCCATGCCCATATTTGAATCATCACTAAAACCACAAAAAGATATCCAAGTGTGGGTAATGTGAGAATGAGCATAGTGATAAGCCTCCTTTACCACTCCTTGGAACTATTTTTACATTCATCACTCCATAAAAACATGAATCCCTTCCGAGTTATCATGGTAATATTGTTTGAAAATCGTTAGAAATTTCTCACAAATAAGAGATATTAACCATCTATCCCCAAAATGCAATAGATATCTCTCAACAAGGTTGGAAAAAACCATCCCACAATAGAATCTATATTGTAGGGTTCAACTGATAACCCATTGTGAGGGATGATATGATAGAATTGTGGACCTCCTCCAACCAGAACTCACACTTGCAGTATGTTTCATAGAGATTGTCCTTTCTCAAGGACAATAGTTTTGTGCTTAGATGTTCCTCATACTTCCCCATGGTTTTGGAATATATTATAATATCCCCTTTATAGGCTACCTAATATTTTATTAGGTAATCACTAAGGACTCTATTCATAATTTCCATGAATATTTTATGTTAATTAGTGAGCGAAAAGGAATTACTATGAATTCATAGTGCTCCTACCATGTATGAAAAGCAGACTTGGGGTAACCTCAATCCTCATCGTTACTTTGTAATATCCTAACCGCAATTCCCCCTTGGAAAAATATTGTGCTCCACATCGAAAATCTAACAAGTCATCAATTTTTGGAAGAGGATACTAGTTCTTTATCATGATTTTGTTGAGCTCATGATAATCAAGGCAAAGGGGCATTGACACATCATTCTTCTTGATGAAGATGACTAGGGATCCCTAGGATAATGCACTTGTCCATATAAACACTTTATCATTATTCTCCTATAGTATTTTATTTGGATCTTCATGAAGCACAATATCCATTATATTCGACATCATAGATATTCCAAATGCCCCAGGTATAAGATCAATGGGGAATTGAATAACTATGCAAGTAGGAAGACTAGAAAATTCCTCAGGAAACACTTCATTGAATTAACTTTCAATCGAAGTGTCTTAAATGATGGTTTATTCCATATACTCAATAATCTGAGAAAGATACATGTGATCATATGGTAGTACTATCATTTTTGGAGATGATGGAGCTAATGATGATTCACCCACCTCCTTGTACATGAACATAATCAGGGGTCGAATCGCCATATTCAGAGGGATTTCCCTATCATTGGAATTTATGTTTTATCTATATAGGTAAATCCAATCCATGACAAATATTACATAAAATTATACCAAAGGATGAATAATTTTTTTGGAATTTAAATCCATAAATTTTCATAGGGAAGAGTCATATTGATATATTTCAATGATTACCCCATTTTCTATTCTCACTGACAACTTTACATTCATGATGTTCAGTGGTGTTGTGATTGTTCTACTAATCATTCCTGATATCAATGAATTCATAAAACCCTAATAAAGAATTATATTAACTATTTTCGAATCAATAACAAGTGAACATATCTCCACTTAATTTTCGGGGTTAACTATAGCCGTAGTGGAGGAAAAATATTTCTATTTCTTCCATGGAGGTTGTTGGATGCCTCTAACTACCCTTTTCATAGGGGACAAGTTTTCAGTTGGACATGGTTCCCTATATTTAAATAAGTGATCAATTATTTTAGTGTTGAATGGACTTCTATTCCCCTCTTTTGTAGTCAAAGATTTTTCTTTTCGATAAATAATGTCTTGGTTCCCATATCTTCCACACGTAAATCATTTCCTTATCCCATTCAAAAAATTTCTGGGGTGCTACATTTCACACCATTGGATGGTGGAGTGATGGATTTTCATAGCACCATTGTATTTCTCTATCTGAGAACCAGAATTAAATTACACATTTTACTTTATATACCCTTGATAACTTTGAGATTCTTCAATCTCCATAAAAAGAATGTTGAGAAATCAGAAAATTTCATCATAGATCTCAATGACGTGTATCTCTAAGAATTTTCACAGGAGAGGTTTTATCCCACTAATTAAGAATTCATCCTTTCATTAGGGGGTAATGAAAAAGTTGATGTAATATTGTGGAAGACTTGTTATGTTCTCCTCATAAGCACTTCCATATTCGACATCTTTATTCTTGAGGGAATCGATTCCCCATTCCATCATAAGTTAGATTGTACACGAAAAATATTTTTCAATTTTTTTCTGGAAATCCTTCCATTCCAACGCCTTGATATCATTCCTAGGATTAGTAATTTTAATCATTTTCCACCATGTACCAGATTCACAATCCATATTGTAAGCATCCAGAAGAACCTTCTATTGTTCAGAACATTGAAGGATAGATAAGAACTTCTATATGGAGTTATTCAATTCGTTGTTATTTTTGGGATCAGTAGATCCATTAAATGTATGAGTGATTTCTCTCAAGAAGCTCTCAACTAAGAATTTTCATTAATAAAGGGTGGGGGTGGTGGTTTATCATTCCTCTTCACACATATTTATATTCAAAATAGGAGTTAATAGAGAGTATCGTGATAATTATTCTTATTCCCACTCCCATCAGATTGGCCATCTCATTAGAATAGTCATCGCACTAATAATCACATTGGTTGTTAGCCTAATTACTCTTATTAACGGCCATTACCTAGAATAAAAGGAAGGTTAGGGGTAACAAAAAAAACGGGGAATCCAATGACAAAAAAATTAAATTATAAATTTCACATATTTCATTAACATATCATTTATTTTCATTCAATCTAGGATTTCCATGATTTACTTCCCAACATATATTCATAAGGGGAATTTTTTAAATTAATAATGGTTCCTAATAAGATCACGAATTTCCTAAAGTATATCCCCTGGGTGTTTTGTAACCATGAGTGCACCAAGGCCAGTTTTCATTCACTAGTTCCCATTCGAGTCAAGCAGAAAGCATGGTTTTCGGGTTTTACCCCTAGATATAGTAGTGCTAAAGCCACCTCTACCTGCTTATATGCCAAAACAGATATATATTTTTGATAAACCACTAACTCAATACCGACCAACATTTGGGGATGTTTTTATTATACGTTGCCTTATCCCTAAGGCTTTTACTAGGGTATTCTATTCATAATCCCAATATAAATAAACCTATCCTCTTATACAATTTATAAAAAAAACCTTCTCTTTATTATAAACATAAACACGATTTATTAAATATAATATTCATTTTATTAAACATATAATATTGAGAGTTATTCTCTATTTGGGGTAGAGAAACATTACATAACAACATAAAACATGAAATACAAATCTTTATATAAAAGGTTTTTCACAATAACACACACATTCCTTCATACATATCATTTCATGTGACAACCTAAGGACATGCATAAGAAAAAAGTGATCTACAAATCACAGTAAGGGCGTAAAAAAGATAACCCTGAATAATACTGTACGTTTTAGGATATATTCATAATAATGTAGAATAAGTGAAAAAAGAACATAAAATCATGATATACAATGATTATCAAAACATGGAAATGTGGCATCCACATTTAATATGATATTAGCACAAGACACGACTCAATTCATATGGATCATGAGTAAACCATCATTGAACTAGAATTATCATGAGTAAACACTACCTGAACATGATGTTTCATGACACTATTCATTACCCATTTCATTGGATTTCTATCATGGCACACCATTCTTAATTATATAGTTTTTATGTGTATGTGTGCCTTTTGGATCATATAACATGGATTAATTTAATATAATAATTTATTTCCCAATAAATTAATGAGAAATTGTAACATGAAACTGCATAATAAATTAGTAATTATTTTGTAACGTAAATACCCATTATAGATAAATGGGTGCTGTTATACACTACACAATGGCATTGCCTTGGAAAATAGTGGTCAAATTTCAGAAGCCTAATGGTGTCACATAATAATTCATAAAAATGGTTGATTGGAGAGAAAGGGGTGTGTAATATTATGTGCATGAAATGGAATTTAAGGGTGTTATATAGATATATGTCCCATCATATGTAATGGAATTTAGATTCATAATAAAAATAAAATGCTAGAATATAAATGAGAAGAGAGAAATTCCATATGGAATTTCGACATGGTAACGGGTGTACATGGGAGGAATTAATGATAGATAAAGAGGTCTCACATCATTAAATAAATGTAGAGATGTATGGGGTTGCAAGAAATAATACCCCCAACATTTTTTAATTTTAAATAAATGGTTATATCAATATAAAAGAACATGGAAACAAATGGGAGAGGAAGAAATCTATTCTAAGGTTGTGTGATCCCAATGGCATGAGAGGGTCATGAGAGAGGCATCTTGGGAGCTTGGGGAACCTTGAGGGATTTTATGGAGAGTATAGAGGGGTAGAAACGTGTTCAATGTATTTCTAGTGATGATAAGTGGGATATTGGTTGGGAATATAGAGGTAAATAGATTGAATTATTTATTATTTATGTTTTAGGAAACACACATTAATCTAATCTAATTCATAAACCAACCCATAGAGATTTCTAGGGTTTATGCCGAAGGGTTGTGGAAAACATTAATTTCAATGTTCAATGGTCAAAACTCATAAAATATTAGTATTTCAAATGTTGAGGTGAGTTATAGTATCAAGGATATCAATTTAAATGGTAAAGTATATTTATATGTCTGGGAGGGCCCACTATGGAACCATAAAATTAATCAATAAAATATTAAATCACTATATTTTATTGGTAAAACATATAGAGGATGAAAAAAGAATTTATTTTATTTTATTAAATTACTATTGGGCCATTATGATGTCATAAAAGACATTATATAATTAAAATGTATTTAATTATTATAAAAAAGGTAACGATCTCGAAAAATTATGAAAAAACCACCATTGGATATTTTCAATAACTTATTCCAAAAATAATACTAATTGTATCTGAATAATTTTATAAATATTTGAATTTTTTATTTCCGTATAAAAACATATATTTATTAAAAATTCATTAGTTTTTAGAATACTACATTTAAACCATAGTAAAAAATTTATATCCAATAAAATTAAACAATAATTTATAATTTATAATGTGAAATTAAGTAATAATATTATATTAAAATATCATTTTATGCAAAAATCTAATAATTCATCAAAATATATTTCAAAGTGAATATTAACTAATAATACTATGTGTTCTCTAAAATCTATTTTGAAGGCAATATAATAATATTAATGTATATTATTTGTTATATAAAAAAATAATACAGATAAGCATTATGCTAGGGTATTTTTATGTAACCCTGGAAAACACCCCCATATGACCTAATGGTAAGGTGTGTGATGGTGACCTAATATTGGGGTGGCTCGGATAACATCGTTCAAGTGGTAATCCCTATCAACTTCCAGTTCTCTCATAGGATGTTCTTTTTGAGCTTAACATGTTGAATATTAGCATGGGCAGAGACAAGATCGAATCCTAGGGATTCCACCTCATTTTGGAGATCTGAAAAATGGTCTTTGTATGGAGAATGTCTACTGGATGAGGCCATCCGTTTCTTTTTCTATGTAAATTGGATTTATTAAAAACCAATATTTATACTAATCAATTGATCAATGTTCAATGGATTTATTAGAAATGGTAAAAATTCATAATAGTGTTTTGAAATCCATAAAACCAAATAAGTGCATATTTTATATAACCATTTTATATAATAACACATTTAATTAGTTCAAGAGGAATTTTCATTAATAAATGTTTGAGTTGTTACAATAAATGACCAGGTCACATATTCATTATCATGGTTGGAATGAATATTATATATAGGTATATATATATACAATTTTTGACCACATATTTCATTAGTAAATACCCTTCATGATCATAAATATATAACTCACTATACAGGAGGATAAATTCTATATTAGTTTTTCTATAACCGAAATAATGATCAATAGTATTCCAAATCACCACCTGATTTTTTAATAAAAAAGGATTTCATAGTATTGGTATTATATATAAATGTTTTTATATGATACATCACATAGAAATAAGTTAGTGGGGACTCATATATTATAAAAACATATCTAGTATATAAGATAAAAAATATTAGACTCTATATTTGGTATACATCAAAGGTCATCTATAATAAAAATGACATTTCATACTCATGAAAATATTTTACATCATATAATAATAATTTTACTCCTAAATTATTTAATATTTCATTCTGACCTATAATAATTCATAATAAATAACAGTAAGGAAAATTTCCTGGAAATAAATAGATTGGTTATTTATCATTACACTTATTGTAATAATTACATAAATATATACATATATTTATAGAACATGTAGGAATGATAATGTGATGATTTTATTTTATATGATATATTTTTTATTCATAAATATTTTATTGATTATTCCAAAAAACCATTTATAATACATTATCAAGAATGTCACAAATTATGGAACTCTTGAACATCATTATCGTTACAACAAAATATAATTTTGATAAAAACTAACTTATATTTTTAATTTCTATAATGCTTCTATTTTACTATCCTAAAAACACATTAAAAATATATATTTTCTACTCATTGCCTATTAAGATTTATTGTCTTGTCAAATATGTAACATAAGATTTATAATAATAATTTTATTCATTATTAGATTATTTAAACTCTTTATTTCCTTAATATTCAATGTTTTTATATAAATAACATTGGTTTTCAGTAGTTAAAATTTCTATACAAATCATTATCTTCCACGATGTTTTCCCCATATAATATTTTCATCATGAAATATATTGAAAAATAAAGTAACTCTTTACAGAATATAATTTTACATCAAAAAGAATATCTTCTGAAATTCTCTATACTATTGATTTTTTAAATTTTAAATTTTCATTACCATCACATAAAATATTTAAGATATCATTTCATATATGAACATTTATAGGAATATTCCCTAAAAAAATTGTATTCTAATTTCCCAAATACATAAATAAATTCTTTACAAAAATACACTCACATTCCCTAATCCATTTAAGTGTTAAATTTGAAATTACTCTATATGTATACTAGAATAATTTTTTATTTATAAAATATTATATAATCATATCCAAAAATATACCACTAGACTCTTCAAAACAATATTTAATTTATAATATCTTGTTAGAAAACCATATATATTATGTGTATTAAATATCATTTATTAATATTTGGTGTTAATTAATTATAAATAAACTATTAATATTATATAATATATGTAATTGCTAATGGTTTAAAACACTATTATCATGAATTATTTAATAAAATATCAATATAATAGTGGGAAATCATATTATATAACATTCATATTATTAATTTTGTCCTTGTTTATTGTAAATTTTTTATTTTCACCATTTATATAATAATATATAATTTCTATGAATCATAACCTATGTGTATTTGAATTTATTAAGGCCAATTTATTTAAATAATGATTGTTTAAAAAGAAATATCATGTAAAAATGATAGAAATATTACATATCAATGGATAAATTTATCTAATAAAAATAAATTCAAGAATACATGTTATAAATGAACTACCAGAATTCCTTTATCACCCAATTGTAGAACTAGATATTTCAATCGCAGATCTTATAACTACATGATTCCAAATTTATATTTCCAAAACATCATAAAAAAACATTTCCATATAAAATTAATTAATTTACTAACATAAATAATTAATTAATACTTTACACATATATTGTTACAGCCATTATATTATCTAAAAATTCCATTTTCTCATTCACTGTATTTCCATAATGAATTTTTTTTCCCTTGATCCTTTTCATCAGTTTATCATAATTTATAATGTTTCTATGATTACATTCCTAGTATATTTTTCGAAAAAAATAATTAACCTTTTCCATTTTTAACAACATCAAAATGGTTGATTTTGTTACCCCAATTTTCTAATAAAATATTACAAGTGTTTAATGTGATTGGGTACATTAGTATTGAATTCATTCATATTATAATTCTAAAAAATATAATCAAAACCATTTAATAATGGTATTCAAAACAATTATGGAAATTTTAAGTCATTATAATTAACCCAACCTCCCTAAATCATTGACTTACCCAATCATGTTAAATACATGAGTCGAATTTCAGTTTATGTCAAAAAAATTTCCCCAAAAGTAACTTCTTACATCACATAAATTTCATTCTTAACATGATCATAAAAAATTATTTTTTTTGATTTCAATGAAATTATAAGTATCAATGGTCATATGTTGGTTTACCAAGAAAAGTATCATTGAAATAATTATGTTGTTTTAGAAATGATTATAATTCATAATATTTATTTTATACTAATTTTAAAAAATTTACTAAATGAAATATAACCTTCTTTTATTTAGAAGGTGATTTACTGAACCCATAAATTCTTATTTTTATCCTGTGAAATTTAAGAATGATCAAATATAATTATATGAAATTATCAAAATTTTTATTTTCTTCAACAATATTGATATTTAGGTCATTATAAATTATAATAAGGAATCCATTTTATATAATAAGTTAATTTAATATTTTAGATTCAAATTTAATATTAATTTTAAAATTGATTTTAGAAATGTTACACTTTCAAAAAATCATGAAAACATATATAATATCCATAGAATTAACCCAAATATATAAATTTCATTATATCGGTATATTTATTTGAAATTTAACACACAATAATGATTTGTAGTGATCAAATAATCATAATCGTAGGGAATTTTACTAATAAAATGTTAATTTAGTAAACAATTTTTGATATGTGTCATATATACAATATTAAAATGTATCTATCCAAATAAAAATTCTTATTTTAAACATATAACTATTATAACCAAATAAATATACCAATAAATAGAAGTAAATCATAATAGGGTCATCCATTACAAGTATGTGATATTCAAAATAATCTAGAGGCTCCACATTTGGCATTCCCTACCTGGTTGAATGATCATAGTCCTGAGATGTGCCAAATTGTAAATAATACCATAATAATACTTAATAGGTATTATTTTAATTAAAAAATGACCATTTTAACAAACATATTATATAAATAGATATATATATGATGTAGAAAAATTAAATGACATTTGACAATTTCAATATAATGTTTTAACCCTTTTTGTTTGTTTGATATAAATATATAATTTTGTTATATTTTTCCCATATACAAAATAATTTATCTTTTATATGTCAATGTTTGTCCCATTAAAACAAAATATTTTCTTGTTACATGTCTTGTAATGATATCATATCACATTACTATATATAAAAATGCGTCCCAGAGATGAGGTAATCACACTCTTCATGAAAAAGAATATACTTTATTATATTTAATGTCGCCACATTAATAAGGAAAGAGTCAAAAATATCATTCCTTTAAATTTATAGAACAATTCATAATATTTTAGTAATTTTTAATCTAATAAAACTCCTTCATCACAATGTAATGTTAACTAAAGTTGAATCCCAATAAAAAAACTCTATAACATAATACTAAAAAAATATTTCAAAATAATAAATTTATTATTACCCATCCCCAGTGCTCATGTCTTGACAACCCCATGAATTCCTTCCATAGGGTAGGTTTTGGAAACTAGAAACAAGATCGAATATCCAAAAAATGGAAGTTATTTCCATTGAACAAGTACACACATACACAATAAAAATTTCTGAAAGGTAAATACTAAGTATCCACAAAACTCAGTCAAACAACTATTGAAATTACTGTACAAACTAAAATGTAAAATGGGGACATAATACTTGCATAAAACAACAAAAAATATACAAATACAAAGGTATGTCTACTCAAACCACACCTATATGGCAGGTGGAGGGTAGTTTTCAGCATCTATATAAGTACTTCATGTATGTCCAATCACACTAGAAAACACTTGGTCCCATACATCCATGGTCTCCATAGAAGCGTCAATCACCAGCCTCATAAATGACACTTGTGGGAAAAGCATGTGCAACGGTTAGTAACACATTATTCAGTTGGGACCCCAAATGATAGTGGAACGAACCCAAAGCAATATGGCCTAAAAAGATCACATCTTCAAAAAAAATTGGAAAGATATCTCACACGAGGTTTAAATAAATGTTGAGAAAGTATGATTTGTCATTGTAAAGATGAATCTACTTTTAATACTACGGGTGTCATCCCTAATGATCCACAAAGGTCTCATCAGCAACTCGACTATAGTGGTCCACTTGACTTCTTGAACACTGTGGTCTTTTTGGCATCTGGGCCACTAAGCTTCGCACGGTTTCTAGAACACTGAGGCCTGTCTAGCTGTAGGACCACTGATGTCTACTCATCTATTGGACCACAAAGGTCAACTCATCTACTGGACCACTTTTGTCCACTCTTATGTAGGACCATTGAGATCTGACAGTCTACTGGACCACCCAGGTTCACTCATATTCTAGACAAATGTGTCCCTCATGTAATATCCTTCTTGTCATAGCTAGGCATAATATTTATTCTCTCTAGTTTGCCTGATTCCATGAGAATGTACTCCACAAGAAATAAGTTGTATTTGGACTCGCAAAAAACACATTTACAGTATATCCAATGAAATTTATCGTTAAAAGGGACACAATTCCATCGACGGTGTGTCATGCGGATGACCAATCTAAAATAAATATGTGTTTTAGTAAATAAGGCCCAATTGTGTTCAATCACGATATGACTTGGTTGGTTCCGATAGGCCAACACAGCCTGGGGTAAACAAATGGACAAACCTAGTTGTGCCCATCCCATCTGACCCGGATTGGTTTGGGATGATCCGGCCCACTCATGATTAGTGTTTAGGCCCTTTGGGCCTTGCTAGACCCAGACCGGTTTGGCAATCGGTCTTGTCCACCATATCGCATATCGACACAGTTCTCATCTGATCTGGTCAGACGTAGTATGACTAGTTTTGACCAGCTAGCCCACCAAATGGTCCTTTTTTCCATCTTTCCTAGCCTACATCAGGCGGCAGTCTTGGTTCCATCCCAACCTCCATGCAGCCATCCATTTCGTGCGACCACATGGCTGGTTGAGGCTAGACACATCCCATACACCTGTAGTCCACACTAGACTACATGCCAGAGCACACAACATCATTACTGACTAACCTATTCCCATAAGACACTGCCTGAATGGTGACAGCCTCCTACTCCCCCACATCCCCCACTGGTTTCAGCCACTTCTTCCTCGGTGCACTGATGGGGCACACCACATCCCGCCTGACATCGAACATGGTGTCAGTGTCTCTTGCTACCACAAGTTCCCAATTTCCATGACCTAGGGGCACCTTCATGGTTGAGAGGCATTACCATATTCCACCATCGTGGATGGGTGTCGGGGTCCTGTGTTGTGTCCTCTCACTGATTCCACGACCCTCCTAGCCATGTCACTTCATGGAACACACCAAGGGACAACATTCCACTGACCATTGCACCATGTAAAATGAGTAGAACACTAGAATTAAATTAGGGAAGGAGACGCTACACATGATCACCCAAATAGTGATCTAGTTCATTTTTTATTTCATTTAAATGAGTTCTGGTTAGTAGGATCACGATGAACCAAAATAAGGTGAAATAATCACTTAGATATATTTCCCCGTTTAATCTAGCATCATTAACCCTCCCATATGATCGATTGATCTTTGGGGTGACTCTATCTTGAGTTAATCTTCATTCCTAGTTTAAAAAAAAATATGGAAAATCAATACAAACAAAAAATCATCAAACCCCTTTCTGGAGAAAAATATTTCATGATGATGATTGTTCATCATTTTTCCTCGATCATTGGACTTGAATCCTCTGTCCAATGTTTTCATCAACAAAATCATATTGACTTGTGTTTTTCATTGGATATGATTCCATATGTGTTCATTCGTGTAATTCTATCATAATTCTTCATCCCGTATTTCCCTATATAACTAAATAAGGAAGACATGTACACAATGGAACATCACAACAATGATTCATTTATGAGGTTCATTAATGGGATTTAGGTCCGCCTCAATAATTCCCTTCAATGCCGATGAGTAACTGCATAATGAAGATAAAAATATAATTTGATAACTTTTTAGGTTATTATATTTTCCTTTTGATTTGTTCGAAAATTCACATTCACCCTCGATCTGCTGTTCAAGGATAGGCTCTTCCTAAAGGAAGTATGCCCCCATGACATCATCCGTACACTCAGATTTCTAATCTGAGGTACCATTTAGGAGTTATAATGATTTGGAAAATAAATTAATCATTAATCAAATATTTTATTTACATTAAAAAATTACATTGTACTATTGTCCCATGAGAGCATTGTTAGGACCGTTCTAGGATAATCTAGATGCTATGAGTTTAATGTTTATCTTATGTTTTTTATTCAGGCTATAGTTTTAATGTTATAAAAAAACCACTCATACAATTATTTAAGGAATATAAAAAATAGTATGAAAATACATTCCACCCACATTAGACCTTATAATTATGTTTTTGCAAAAATCCTGGTCTTGAAATAATCTGATTTAATGTTCAAAAAAAATCATGGAATTCTAGGGTATTACATAACTCCCATCATTTGAGATTTATGTCCTCTTAAGTCGAAACAAGTGGTAATAAAAAAATGGAGGGGGGGGAGTACTGAGAAGTAATCTATGACTCTAACTCAAACATGATCTCTTGGAGATTCTCAGGATGCCTAGATATATGCACAAGAGTAATCAACCAACTATTAAGGATCATATCTTATCGATCCTCTATCTCCGCCAGGGACTCCGAGAATTTTCCCCATTGTTAGTCTCAAACTCAATGTGGTAAATTATGTGAGAATGGTTGTGTATGTATCTCATCATCTGGGATATGTGGACGACGACTTTCACCCTCTATAACTATGGGGTCAGATCCAACTTTTACTCTGCCTCGCCCAGTCTACATAGTATCAGGAATAGTCTGATGAACCTCAATGATTACATTCTACCCTATCCAAATATTTATATCCCACATTGAGGACAGACCAATATGAATAAATTATCCCACTCTATTAACCCTAAGGGTCCCTAATGCCTATGATTATAGGACATTTTTCATATCATTGTATTCTTACTTCACTCATGGATGACCAACACATTCATTGTGGTAGAATTTACCATCTATTAACCCTTGAGTGAAGACTCCCCTAGGTCTCTCTTTTATAATTTTTAATTTCATGGTTGTCTGTACAATTCCTAGAATGGTTCCGTAAAATTTTTGGGGTTGTAGTTTTTGTAGTTCCCAAACATCATGAGTGCTAAGTTGTCCTCCCAACAAAAACTAAAAAAAGAACACAATCATGAAGCGTGTCCTCCATCATCTATATGGTCTGGTTTAGTTGTCCATATATTTGTAAGTGAAAGGATGTGCTCAACTGTAGGTGAGTCACAAACACCTCACGTATTCCCTTCCACAATCATGATATAATGTGTGAATCATGAACTGAGTGTATCATATATGGGACTCCATGGTGTCTAACAATCTCCAAAACATAGTGGCAACCCAATCTTTCTATTGATCCGTTTTCATGAATTAGTATGATATGGGCTGACATGGTGAGTTTATCTATGATCTCTAAGATGGTATTTTAGACAATTGATATATGTGGTAAACCTATCCCCATGTCCATCTATATCGCATCCCAAATCCACTCTAGTAACTCATGGGGTTGTGTTGTACATTCTTGAACAAGGTGCACAACCTTCACTTCCTCACAAGTGAGGCATCTCTTGAAAAAATCTTCCACTGGCTACTTCATCCCCAGTTACTAGTAATAACGTTAGAAGACCTGGTACATATTATCCACACTGTATGTACCACCAAAAAGGATGTATGTATCTCCCTAAACAATTAATCTTGTAATGCCATTGGTAAAATTGTACATCCATTGTAAAGAATGATGTTCTCCCCACCATCCTAACATCCATTAGGGGAATACCCTATGGACACCTGGGAACATGTGGTCGCACATCTGGCATTTCCAAGATGCACCACCTTCACTCATTGATAGAGTGGAGGTGAAACTGCAATCAACTAAAGATAAGATTCCACTTCTATATCCAAAGGGGATATATGATGTTATGCCAACTTATTTTCTGCCTCATTTAGTACATATAAAATCGATCATCTTCTGAGAGAATCTACCACCATATTCCCCTTCCCATGGGTATATACATTCCTAACGCAATAGTCGGGGTGGAACAATAGCCAACAATGTTATTTCAGATTCATTTCCTTTTGAGAATGGATATACATGGGATTCTTGTGGGTAGAGTAGATGACGAATCATTCGAACATAAGGTACTGCCTCCAAATATCCAACATGAATAAAACCACTGGAAACTCAAGTTAATGAGTCCCTTAGTTCTTCCCTAGTAACCATAACATTAATGTGTGATTAGAAATCACTATTTTATCTATAATTAAGATGCAACTATTCCATGTTCCTGATACATCACAGTACACCACATAGTCAATTCCCTCCCCTGGAAACCACATGTTTGGTTCACTCCTCAACCTGGTAATGGATTGCTGATAGTTATTACAAATCCAGAATGACGTCAGGATGCCTCAATGCTGATACTTGGAGATCCCTACCGAAGCTGTTGCCTCCAAGAGTAAGCTCACAGTAACAACACCTTTTTATGATCATCTATTACCTTACCATAGGAGTCACTAATCATAATAACTGATCAAATTGTTCAGTTGAAATCTCTGAGATTGGAACAATTTTTGTGGTAAGGAATGATTGACTAGAACCTATGTCTATAAGAACTAACATAAAATAGGATAATACATTGAGCAATCCTTGTATCTTCAATAGGATGTCTAAACCATAGTCCTCATATACCTGAAGCTAAGCCAAATATTGCACTCATTTTTCTAGAGCTCATGGTGGACCACATGGTTGTGGTGGTGGTAGTTCCTCATACTCACTCCCACCTCCTTCCACTTGTCAATCTCCTCAACCACAAAAACTTCTAGGAGGACCACCCTGTTCTTGTCTATGTTGCTACCTCGATAGACCCTCAACTCTTTTTTGGCTCTCTACATAGGAATTCAAGAAATCACAAGCCATTTTCCCCTTCCCGGAACCTTCATAGAATACTATACCCCCTAATGGCTCCCTCTACCATGGGAGCCTCGTACCACCTACCTTGAATCTCATGGCTATCCACCAAATGGCCTGGCTCATTTGGGCCTTTATGTCACCTATCGATGACCCTCCACAGATGACTCTACCACCTGTCCCCTAGTGGTAGATAAAACTATTGGTGCCTGCTAATAGAAGAATATCTCGATTAGAAGATCTAGATCTATCACCACAACCTATGTTGGGATGTTGAGGGAGATCATCAATGTTAATATCATCCATTAGACTCTCTAATATATGTTCTGGGCCCTCAAAAAGAGTCCCACACCATATCGATAGTTTAATTGGAGAGGTCTGTGAACCCCATAGAGTAATCCACCACTGTTAGGTTTCCCTACTATAAGTTAACACTCCTGTATGATTCCAGGGCACAATCCCACCGTGAGAACTCCTCCCTAAAAATTTGCTCGAAGTCAAACCAGGTGAGGGTTGCATCCTAATGAGTATAAATTTAAAAAATCTTACATCTCTCTGTAGAGCCCTGTAGAAGGCTCATGGATGGAACATCAATCTATTAAAGTAGCTTCTTCACTAGGTGGAAGCCTTGGGTCACCACCTCCAGCAAATCCTGCAGGACCTAGGGACCTGTCTCCCCCCAGAACCTTGGAGGCCCTTATCTCTGGAACTCGTGTATGGAACCTGTCATTCTGGCTTACACTACTAGTAGAGACGAGAGTAAAAAATGACTGATGGCCTATGACATCACTGGGACAACACATGAAGGTACCATCTCAGGCACCAGTCTTTATAATAAATCCTCATCAATCTGTGGTCCATCTCCATGGTCACCAAATAGAATACTAGATGGTTGTCTGCATGGTGGTATCCTAAAAGAGATCAGGATGAATCACAATTAATTTATTATACCTAGTGATCTGACGCTGTCTCATAAACATAACGAGAGAACATCCATGTACAGATTCAACTAGTTACATCGTGTATCGAGTTGGAAAATTGAATTTAGGGTCCTGGTGTATGGATACGTCAGCTTCAGCGCCAACACTAGACTCCCTAGCTAGAAAGTTGAGATCGAGAATGATAACATTATATTATAAAAAAAACTCACAATCATATTTCTTCTAGTAGAACCTACCTCCTATAATAAATCTTTATCAGGACACATCCCCCAGGGACTATGTTGTTACTACCTAAAGCCTACAAACCAAATCATTGCAGCTGGGGTCTAGCATCGAGAAGGAATATCCTAAAATGTTAAGGTGTTTCCTTTGAACCTGTACACACACACATCATAAACTAAATTAAGTTAAACATTATGTAAAACATTAAATTCATAGGTAAAACTATTGAATATATTGAACAAACTAAATTTTAGAAAAGGGCAATAATATAAGCCCAAAACTCTAAAGGAATGTATATCAACAAAGGTATGTGTGAAAAAACTATACCTAATGGGTTGGTGGAGGTTAGTTGTCTCTATCCAAATAAGTACATGTCATCTATCACATCTCATAGGGAACCACCATGTCCTGGACCACCATGGTCTCCATCGAAGCATCAATGACATGCACGAGACAAGACACATGTGGGAGAAGCCGATGTAGGGGTGAGTAACCCAATACTCAGTAGGGACCCCAAAACAAATTACAAAGACAACAAAGATAGACCACACAACATGATCAAAAAAAAACCAAAAATAACATATAGCCCACAACAGGAATATCTCAAGGAAAGGAATTATGATTTTCATTTGTAATGAATAATAATCTTTTATAGCTGAGGTACTCATCCCTGAAGAGCCACCGAGGTCAGATCGACTACTATTTTATTCAAAGCAGAATGGCTACTAGAAAACTGTGGTTTTCTCGGCTATTGGACCACTAAGGTCTGCTCGACTACTAGACCACAGTTGTATGCTCGTATGATTGGCAACTGAGGACCGCTCTGCTACTGGACCACTAGGTCAGCTCACCTACAAGTCCAGTGACATATTCTCTTCTACTGTCCCACTGATATCATCTTGTCTGCTTGGCCACTGAGTTCCTCTCAAATGTTGGAACACTAAGATATGCTCATCGGCTAGACCAATCAGGTCTGATTGTCCACTAAACCAATGAGGTCAACTCGTCTGTTTGACCAATGTGGTCCCCTCATCTTCAGGACAACTGACATTCTCTCGTCTACAGTACCATTGAGATCTCCTTGTCATATCCATCCTAATAAATCCTTCCATTAGATTCCCTCTCTCTAGTGTGATCGATTTTGGGAGAATGTATTTATCAAGCCAACATTTCTATATCAACTGTCATAAAAACTCACATAGAGTATACCCAAAGGGCCACCTCGCCTCAAGTGCCACAACACTATACAAAATGCGTCAATCAGATGCCCCGTATAATAATATTTTCGTTTAACTAAATAGGGGATGGTTTTTTCCATGCCATTTAATACAAGGTAGGAACAACCCCACCAACCCGACCAAGGTGCATCGCACGACCCGACCAGACTGGACCAAGTTTGGTATGGGCCGAACCGGTCTTACCTCTTCTAGTGTCCTTTTCCATTGAAACTTTCTGGACCTATCTCATTGGGACATGCTTGACCCACCCTAGTTTGGAAGTGGAACTTGTTCGTAGGGTCGCTCGGTGACCCAGTTAACTTCAGGTCTACTTCGACAAAGTCAGACCTGTATTCAAATGATGGGCTGCCCAACGATTCGAATAACCATTCGGCCAAGCCCACATTGGATGGCATATTTTCATCTAGATCAGGCCACCCAGGGGCTGGGTTTCCAACCCGACCCTTCCTGCATCGGCGGGATGGCATGGATCCATCCCATTCACCACACAATCGACTAAGGCCGACCACCTCCCCTCCCCACACTGTCCTTAATAGACTGCCTTCCAGCACATGTAGCTACTCGACTAGTGAGAAGCATACCTTGATGTGGAGGCCAAATGGTGTTTCCATCCTAATGTGCTATGGATCCCACTGGTAGTGTCTTCCTCCACCTCAACACACCACCTCCAGCATGCTACTGGCTTTGGAGATGACAACTTCTATAGCCTCCGCAGCTTGGCAGATGCTTCCAAGGTTCTTGCGGCTAGGAGTCGCAGCTGCGGATGGCTATCGTGGCCATGTTCCCCTCCTACGAACATGTACCATTATAGTCACCTTGCTCCGCCACAATGGAATTGTGCCACTGTCACTCACTGATGTCATAGACATCCTAACTACAATTGTTTTTTCCGTGTTCCATGGGCTGACGTGCAGTGGACCGTTGCACCACGAAGAACTGGAAGAAAACTTGAATAATATGGGTGAAGGAGTCACATCATAAGAATACCCAATGCAGAATCCAGGCCTTTGATCATGTTGACATTTATGTGTTCCTATAAACATGATCAGGATAAACCAAAATAAGGTTGAAAAATCAGAAAGACAGATATCCCCTTTTTTGCAGCATTATTGACCCTCTCGTATGGATGATCGAATCATGGTATAACTTGTTCTTGAGTTAACGTGTATTTTTTATATAAAAAATTGAAAGGGTAAAACAAATTCACCAATAGAACCACCAAACAACATCCTGGAAAAGGAGATTGCACAAGGATACTCATTTTTATCATATATCAACCTCATGAACTAAATCATCTCTCTATAGATATTGTTGTGGCCATTAAATTTACCGATGTTCTTCTTTGGAGAGGTTACTATTGTCCATAATCCATGGAATACCAGTCTTCATCGACCACCTTGAATTCCCCATTATATTAATAAATAAATATTTGTGTTCTTTGCATCATCACAACAATGATTCATTAAAGAGGTTCATTAATGGGCTTCAGCATCGCCTTGTCATTGCACCATAATGCCGACGAGTCGCATTGTAATGAAGAATAAAATATAATAAAATAAATTTTTATGTTATTTTATTTTTTATTAAAAATTTAATAATATATACACTCACCCCCAAACAACATCATTCATGGATAGGGCCCGCCAAAGTTAGGAACACCCTCATGAGCTCAATGGTACTCTATGATTTCCAATATGAGTTACCGTTTAAGATTTATAGTGAATCAAAATTAAAATAATCATTACTCAATTATTTTTTATGGAAAACAACAACATTCCTTTGTAGTTCTATTTTCCCAATGATAGACCCTTTCTAGGACAATCTCATTGCTCTATGTACAATGCTTCCCTATTATTTTTTAAATGTGTACTAGTTTAAATTTTTGAAAAAACAGGCTCACAAGATTTTTAATTAACATTTGAAAATAGTTCAAAAATATGTTCCATCCACACCATGCCTCAGAATTACCTGCCTTCTCAGATCCTGGTGTTGTAATAACACCATTTAATTTTTATAATATTTACATTGTATTATGGGGTATTACAAAATTAAACAAATAACTTCAATAAAAAATAGTGGTAGTTGTATTTTAACACATATTCCTAAAAAGATAAAAATTTTATGTAATTCATTAAATAATAATCTATATTATTGTGTATTCTATATAAAATTAGAATACAGAATATTTATAATATTTATAAATTTTATATAGAATAAAATTTTATTAAAATAAAAAACATTATTTATTTTCATAAACCTGAGATATGAATATAAATTTATAATTATTTACTGTAGGTATAAAAATATTTTTTTTCATTACGTAATTCTACTAATTACTTAAAATTTTATAAATATAAAAAATAATTGATGTAGTGTAATATTTTTTTCTCTTTAAAATTATAAAAAACATGAATAAAACAGTGGGCATCAATATATAAGATATGATAATGACCCCAAATACATTTTATCATATACATCATTTATATATACAATTCAAAAAAATAGGATTAATGGAAGTAATTTCATCCCATATAGCAATTTGTATATTCTAGTAGATTAATTTCTTTCAAATAAACA
This sequence comes from Viscum album, assembly GCA_963277665.1. Taxonomy (NCBI): domain Eukaryota; kingdom Viridiplantae; phylum Streptophyta; class Magnoliopsida; order Santalales; family Viscaceae; genus Viscum; species Viscum album. The sequence continues at coordinate 527,514,388 of OY728121.1, read as the reverse complement.
GTTAATTAATTCTAGATAAATGTTTTTTATAAAATGAATATTTATAATAAATATTCTAAAATAACATATCATTTTATAAATATAGTTAAATTTAGTTTAATGACATCAATATTATAAATATCATATTTTTTTGAACTATATTTTTTTCCTATAAATGATTATGATTTTGAAGTGTTATAATGTATCCTCTATCCAACATGAAATATTATATGCACACCGAAAATTAATATTTCATTATAATGGTATTTGAAAACAAGTATATTCTATATATTATGATATATTTTTAATATAGAATATTATATAACATTTTTCATTATAGGAAATGAAGTATTTATGTTATATCACATTGGGAATGTTGAAAACAAAATTGTTTTTAGTTACACAAATGTCAACTATCATCATGAAATTTTACAAAATTTATATTGTTAATCTTATAGAATTCATAAAATCTCAATCCTAGTGCCACACATCAGTACCCTGATATGGATGATCACATGATCTATTGGACACCTACCCATTTCCATAGGCTATCGACTAGTAGTGTGGGTCAATTTAGATCATAGGGAGACTATACCCTCTTTATCAATGAATCAAAACAATATAAATAAATAAGAACAAATAGTGATATAACCAATTTCCAACAAAACCATAGACACATGATAAAACATAATAGGAAATACCACATCCAAAACTAAATAATATATATGTCATGCCAACACATGTCAATTGTCAATAAGGGAAATCAAAAATTGAATAAATACAATGAAAAATCCTAGGTGTGTCTCGAACAACATATAGTTCATTAATCTAGGATCCATCCCAATATAGCCATTTGACATTAGGGATTTTGCATTAACCATTCATGGAACCTAGAAATCTATTCGGGTAATAATCCATCATCCCATGTAAGGAGTGACTACAATTTAGTTGTCTACCACCAATGGTGTCTAAAATAATGTTCAGTAAAATAGTGTATATAGTTTTAATATGAATTAATTAAATAAATATTGTTAATAGTTTACATATTTTAAATTAATCATTGTTTAAATACAAAAAATATCAATTCCCATATGATATCCAATGTTAGTATTTGTTATTAAATGTAACTCATGAAATCAACTATTATCATTCCTCATTTAATATCATATTTGAATACAATTATCACCGTTCATCATTTCATGTCACATATCTATTCGATTTTTACGATTCTTCATTTCATGTAACGTTGGAATTTAATAGTTACCATTAAAAATTACAAGTCTTATATGAATTCCATTATTTACATTCATTATTAAATGTCACATTTGGATTCTAGTGATAGAATTCATTTCTCTAAGTCTCATATGAATGGTGTTGTAACTATTCATCATATGAAGTAAAATATGTATATTATAGTTACCATTAATAATTTAAAGTCACGATTAATGAAATTTTTATCAGCCATCATTTCAAGTCTCATATTAATTCAATAGTTTCCATTCATAATTTAATTCAACATATACACTTTTTTAGAATCACTATATATCCATAGTCTTATAGCCGTGGTTTTCTAAAAATGTGGAAATATGTTTTTATTCAATGATATATCCATAGTTTCAATTAAACGACAGCTTTTATGGTTTTTTATATCTACAAATTTATTATTCCATGGTTATATGTCTCCCACCATTGTGCGGTCAACAATATTTTCCAATGAGAATTGCACATGAAACCCTATTTCTATAATTTACACCCTATATCACCATTTTTTAATAATATATATAACAATATATATATAGCGAAAAGTTGTTCGTCGTGTAGTTGTTTGGCAGATGAATTCTATATTAGTGAAAAAAATTCTCTAATACCATGAGGATCATATTATTTTTGGGCAATAGCTACGGTATACAGGGTCTATAGCAATGATTTCCCACCCTAGAAAATACTCATATACCCTTGTTTTTAACCATGGATAGAGCATAAATACCATTTTGTAAAACAACAAGAGATATTCACATGATGGGAATCTATGGAAATATCTTTTTTCTATTTTCACACCAGTTCCCACCACATTCATTTAGAAATCTGGATATAGATTATAGCCATAGTTTTGACCCATATATATATATATAATTGGTGGTAGTGGATATAGGAAAAATGTATACTTCTGATATCACATTATCAAATTAATTAATTCACCTATTATATAGTCATATTCAATAATTTCATATTCAAATTATTCCATTAATAGATTAATTTTTTAATTAAACAAATTAATTTCATTACTAATGAAACAGTTAGTTTATAAAATCCGTCATCTTAAAAAATTCATCAATTAATAAATCACATCAACCAAATTAATCAATTAAATAATTAATTTAAATATTTCTCAATCCTAATAATCCAATAATTAATTCAAAAATTAGTTAATTAAAACCAACAATCCCAATATCACCTAATTAATTCAACAATAAATTAGCTGAAATAAAAAACAAAATATCACATTTCTTATTCAATAATTGATTATTCAAAATCCAAAATAATAATATCCCCAATTTCAGAATCATTTAATTAATTAATATACTAAATTAATTAATTGTATTAATGAATATAAAATTTTAATAATCCAATATAAATATTACAATTACATATATGTAATTTTTATATATATATTTGGTTTTTAATATTATATGACCTACTACAATTTATTGAATAAAACATCCAATGGATGGATATCCAAATTTCCTACATATTAATCAAGAATACGATGATGTAGGTAATTTTTTATCCAAATACAAAATCCACGATCAAATGGATCAAGATTTAAAAAAACCAATATAAAGATCCCGAACCTACGAGGAATATGAGAAGAATATAAGGGAGAGAGGGATCTAAAAATAAAGAAATTACACACCTAGGTTTTACATATTTTTAATCTGGGGTTTGAATTGTGAATAAAGGAAGTTAGAATCCATAAACATTTGTATTGGGGAATCAAAAATTGATATAAAAAATAGGTTTTACAAGGGTTTATTTGGGGTAAACTTTTGGGTTCTAGTATTTTAAAAACAAATTATCATATTAATTAAATGTTTGAAAACTATTTTCAGGGAAAGGGTCAATTTTTACCCAAAATGATTGCTATAGGAGTGCATCTATAGGGGGTGGATGAAATATTTCTCATAAATGGGAGCCCGATAAGAAAATACTATTTTCAGCAATGAATCTCATCTTTTTCTGGGTTTTAATGTTTTTATAGGCCAAGGAACATAGTTTGGAAACCTTGCCTGACCTGTGAAATTTCCTTCCCCATTTTAAAATATCTAATTCTTACCCAAAACAGAAACCAAGGTAAAAATAATAAATTATTATCATAGAACTAGGGAAAAGAGTTCCTTAAATGAATCTTGATAATTATCTATAAAATATTGTGACATCATAATCTACCAACCTCATTACTTCTCATATCATTAAAAACTCCCAAGAATAAAAAAATACTTTGAATAAAAAATATCATGTGTCTAGTTATGTATATACAATTATCTCTCCCATGACTCCTCATGATCTTGGAAATGTTGCTGTATGAAATGATCAATCAGCACAATCATTCCCTAAAACACATTCTCACTGTGATCTGACACCCATATCAGATGCCCAAAAATAAAAACTTCTATATTAGACTCTTCATCATCCACATCAATCACATGAAAAGGTTCATGGTGATACCTTTGATGTTGAAAACATGTAGAACTTCATTCATAAGACTATATTTTTATGAAATAGAAAATCAGTAGGCCAATAGATTGATTTTCTCCATAACCTCAAACAGTCAAATGAATATGTGCACAATATTTAACTATCAATATATACTACATTGAACCATCCTAGGTGACATATGTCAAAATACATGGTCTGCATATGAAAAAATTATGGTTCCTAGAATTGTACTAGAATACAACATCCTCCTAGTCTGATATGTTGCTGAAAACGATCTGTTCAACTACACAATCATCGATGTCTCATAAATGAGACTAGGTCCATATCATTATGACTCACCTACACCGATCTATTAGAGTTTTGAGCTCTATAGACCCTACAATATGTCTGATTTTGTTCCATATGAATAGTTTCCTGATAAATTTATTTTTAGTATAACTCCACCAATTATAGGATACTATCCCAAGACACACCATTTTCCAGGACACACTTCTGAAGCTTATCCTCATAACATATATTGTATGTTCTGATTTCCCATCTACTTGTTGGTAGAATGATGTACTCAACAAAACCATCAAACTAAGAGCCTTTTGTAAGACCTTATTGAAGAACCATGTAAAACATGAATCACATTAAAAACAATATTTTTGGAAATCCATGTAGAGGAACTCTATACAAAACATAGGATTCTTCTAGCTAATCCACTAAGAGTGTATCCTACTCCAGAAAGAAATGTTCTACCTTTTTCAAATGGTCTATAAACAACCAAAATTTTTTGTTCTTCTATGATTTCCTTTGGATTCTCACCAAAAATCCTTATTGACATCATTCGATGTGAATTTTGGAATGGAAAATTGCTCTTGTAAACTACCAGGTCTTTAATTCTCAGCCTTCACCTGAAGATAGGTGAATCAATATTTTTCAAAACCCATATTTTTAATTTTTCATGTCTGGATCCCTAAATTATCATCGTAGGTCACTATAAATTTTGGTCACACCTAGATTCACTTCCAAATTCAATGAATCAAATTGCCACATCATATCCTCTCAAAATATTGTTGGTACTACAATCAAATTTTAGATATAGATAATCTCATCTTCATATTTTCTCCTATCAGAATCTGACACCCTACGTTCATGGCCTGACCTCAATTGATAAAATTCTATATCATCATAAAAAATTTCCATAACATAGATCAATATCCAAAATACTTATAACAAAATATGCAAGTCTTCTGATCCAATGTATCCTAAACAACATCATGAAACACATCCACAAAATTAATCATCTTAAACCTAGCACTATAATCCTGAAATAACTATGTTCGATTTTCCTACATGAAGTCTAAAAAACATATTTTCCCCTTTATATTGTATATTCTATATCACATTTAATAACTAAATACTTTCGAGTAACCATCACTTCTAGAGATTGAAATATCCCTTAAAAAAATTAATAAAAAATTTGTGATCCCTAAACACAATTAATTTTCAACCAACAGATTGTTCCAACAATACATAAATTAATTTAGAACTGCATGCAGATTAAGATCATCCGTAAGATAGTTTCACTCATCTAGAATCAACTTTCGAGGACAATATTGCAGAACTTGATCCCTATGCATCATCTATGAACCATATATGATACCATAAGTGTCATGAAACACTATATACTCCTTACCTGACATAGGTAGGATGATGATTTTGGTTGACTACTATTTTTTCATGAAATTATAGACATCTAAATCATATGTTTCAATACATTCAAACATTATCCCCTCCGTGGTTATGTACAAAATTGGTTCATCCAAAAAAGAATATTATATGTTAATCCAGTTGAGAAATCTAGATGACCCCATAATTATAAAAATAACTAAAAATTTCATGAGATTCTCACAAGAATTTTTCTCTGTATCTTATCCATTTCTGTTGAAAAACATTCACTTGAGATGGTGTTACCCAATAAGTGTATCTGATAAATACATAACTGAATCATAGATAGGTTGATGTATAGATGTTGTTCTATCAATGTTTCGAAGAATATTTCCTGATTATGGGAATGACAATAATGTGTATAGTATTAGACCATGATATAATCCACAAAACTACCACAATATATAATTCGAATGGATGGAAAATTCTTTTAAATAATTTCATGGATACTACATGTCAGTTATTCAACCCAATCTACATTACTGTGATCTAACATAAGAAATAACTTCTTCTAAAATCAGTATTTTATATTGGAGGGCCAACATCTAAAATAATGACCACTCTTAAGAAAATGACCTTTTAGAACCTGAAATATCCCATCAACTGATCAAAGAGGCCATTAATATCAAGAATACAATATTAGTTCATTAGAGTAATTTGATTCAACTTCGGTAGTCAAAACATAAGAGCAGTGTTCTGTTAAAATTCATTATAAAAAATTTATAACCCTAAGGTGACATAATAGATTGTATAAACCACTTATCCTCCAACTCCACTAACTATATTTTTATCACATGATTCTCTTTTGGTTATTATCATTATTGTGGGCTAGAAACTGAACCAACCCCTATCATGATCCCAATAGTAAATTACACAACTCTCTTAAGATGTAATCCTGATATGTTTTCATGAAAAACATCTAAAAAATGGTCAACTCTTTTTTGAAACGTCATCCATTATCAACCCCCAATCATCAAGTAATAGTCTAGAAATTGGGGCCATAAAATCAAGAAGTGGCTGTGGAACTGGACCAATACGACACACCTGGATATCCATTCACCATGATGAATGTAATCAGAAAGCTTATGAGATATATAATACTTTATACTATAGATACAATCTATACTGGCTCGGTATTCTTTTAACTAGTCCACACACAAAAAGAATCCATATCATTACAAACTGTGGATATAAAAATCACATAAAAATGATACATTCAATCATTTATAGAACAATTCATGAATAAATAGATGTCCATTTAGTGTAATCCCAATAGTGTATCTATTTTGAAAACCAATCCATTTAACTCCACATCTAGGATAAATCCATATATTAGTTTTTCATATTTAAAAGAATAATAGGCACCCATATCAAATATGAAGTAGCTAATATAGAAGCTATAAGAATAGTATTTCTCATTATCGATAATCAAGTGTCATTATCCACAAGTGTATGATTAATGGAATGTAAGTATCCTTCCCCCCGACCTTATGATGCAGTTTGTTTTCAAAGAGATGTACCAATATATTGATTTGGTTTCTCATTAATAGATGCACTTCTTCCAATACCTATGTAGTCAGGTCTAGTCAAACAGTAGTTCCTAGACTGAGATGATGTAGAATATCTCCACCCTGCACTCTAGTTCTGTCAATCTACTACATCATTACATGTTCATCATGGGTTCCTAGAGATCATCTATAGATTTTCCATCAATCTTCTAGTTCATCACTCTACTATTCAACATGTAAAATTTCTATGATAGTGGCCTAGCTTACAACACCTTCGATAAATCCTATTATAAAGGTCTTCTGTAACTGAACCTTCTCCCGAAAAACTTTTTCTTCTACACCCCTATCAAAAATCATCATAATAAAATTAGTTTCCATCAAATAGAATATATCCTAATTAGATATAATTAACCCCTTATCAGGATTTGAAAGCCTCATTCAGGTTCACCCTGTTATGAGAGACAAATCAACCACTTTAGAAAAATTCTCTAAACTGAATGTGGTTACCATGTGACTTAATCTAACATTTGTGGTTATCTTTAAAATATTTAGAAACATCAGTATCATCCACAACTATGAAAGGATAAAATCACTGTCATATGTAAAACATCGATCATAGTACATCATGGACATGTTCCATTAAATCAACCATATTAAATCATCTTCTATCTCTAGTCTCATATTATTTTGATATAACTAAATTAGGAAAATCTCCAAGAAGATTTTCCAATCCATCCCATCTACATTCCATGTATAGGACTGGAAATCCCACCTTTTCATCACTAATCATGATAACATTTAAGAATCCAGCATTACCTTCTTTTCAACAAGAGCCTCTAATTCTTAATGTTTTTTTACAGATGGACTCAACCCAAAACACTGGTGACTTAGGACCACCCTATCATGTAATTGTTATATGGTGATGAATATATAATCCCCTATTAGATTACACATGATTTTAAAAACCCATACAAGGTCCCTCCACCTAAATTACAAAAAAAATCAATTTTCAACCAAAATTCCTCTCTTACATCCCAACCAACCACTTCGACTACCTCTAGTTCCACTAATAGATGAGTATCTCCATCAATGTCCTCCAAATATCCTCCAAACATGAATTTACATGGAATAATATTTATACAATTCCAAATGAATTTCGTAGTAAACATAACACAACATTGAAAAATTTATGTAACAGAGAATATACCGGAAGGTGCAACCCATTTTTGTCTAACCTATCACATTGTAAAAAAATATTTTTTATCACTATCATTATCCATCCTACCTCTAGGTCAGGAATAATGATGGATAACCCATTAACATTATTAATGTTTTCATTAGAACACAAATTATTATTTTTTTCATTTCTATTTAATCACTTTCATATTAAGTTGCGTTATCTCTTTAATTTAACAAGATCGGAAAAATTGGTCATGAAAAATAACATAACCAAAAACCATTTCCTTGTGTGTTCCTAAAATGATGAATGTCAAAAAATAATACTAAATTCCTAAAATGATGCATGCATAAAGATTTCTCAATCCAATCTAGGGAACATGTCTAATAAAAAAATACATTGAAATAATAATCAATTCACATTATAAGGGAATCACATAAGGTGAAATATCATCAATTGTAACAACATATATCAATAACTACAATCCCACCACGTGTACTTTTATTTTACCTTCATAAATGGACTAGCTTCCCCAATACACTATATGTTAATAAATATCATACACATCCTATCATCCTTTATACCGTTCATAAATAGTAAGATAGATGAAAATAAAAAAGATGAATTCTTTAATGTGATTTTATAGCATCCTAAACCAGTCTCCACACAGTAGTGCCTCGAGTCAGTCAGTCATATGACCTCAGGAAGGCCTCGAAATATTCCATATCCTGAAAACTATTAGCAAGGGTCAATATTGATCATGATGATATTATACCCTCTTTATCAATGATGTACAACAAGAAGGTTAAATAATAATAACCAAGATATTACAAAAAACAAACCAAATTAAAAATTACGTTATAACCACAACATGAAAAACAATATCCAAAACTAAATAGAATATATTTCATTCCAATATGTGTCATGTGTCAATATGAAAAATCTAAAATAAAATCATGAAACAAAAACATCCATGTGGGTCCCGAATCATGTTTCGTACCATCATCTGTGATCAATCCTAACATATCTATCAAACATAAAGACAATTTTATTAAAATTTCCTATAACCAAGTAATCTATTCATGTAGAAATCATATAGCCCATGTAGGGTGCGAGTACAACTAATTCGACCACCACTAACAATCCATAAATAAATATCAAGTCAAAAACAGTGTAATCTATTTTTTAATGATTAATTAAATGATATAAAGAAAAAAATACATTTATTCATGTAAATTTCATTTATCCACACAAAAATACCAATTCCCATATGAATGCCATTTTTACAAGTCATTATTTCAAGTCACAAATAAATTTCATTGATACCATTAACCATATGACATTTCCTTTTAATTTCAATGTTAAAATTCATCAATTGAATTCAACTAATAATTCTATTATTACAATTAATAATTTTAAGTCACATATGAATGTCATTTTCAACATTAAAAATCCCAAGTCACATATTTATTAAATTTTTAACATTCACCATTACATGAATCATATGAATTCAATTTTCACAATTCATTATTTCAAAAAAAAAATATGAATTTAATTTTTACCCTTCATAACTTCCTGACATATATAAATTTCACTTTGACTGTTCACAATTTCAAGTCACAAATGAATATCATCGTCACCATTCATCATTTCAATTGTCATATGAATTCCCCTATTTCCATTCATCATTATATGTCACATATATCACAATATAACATGTATTAATTTTCCATTTTATTAGTCAAATTCAATTGTTTCATATTCATATTATTCTATAGATGAATTTAGAAATCAATTAACCACATTAATATCAATACTAATTCAATAATTAGTTTCTAAAATCAATCCCCTTAAATAATTAAACAATTAATTATTCACATCATTTCTAGAAATAAATTCTATAGATATTTACCCATAATCCAAAATCCCAATGATCACATAATTAATAATGTAAATAAACATTAAAAATCCAAAATACAAAATTCCCATAATTAATTCATTAATTAAATATTCAAAATCCAAAATCCCAAAATCCCATTATTAATTCATTATTTAATTTTGATAAGTCCACAATCCAAGTAAACCTAATTTTAAAATAACATAATTAATAAATATATCAAAATATTTAATTTTAATAATGAAACACATTTTCTGATTGATAGATAAAAATTCTATAATTAAATATAAAAAATTGATATTCAGTATTCAGTATTTATATAATAGACAACATATCTCAATATTTTGAAAAAACACTCAATAATGGAAGAATCCTCTAATTTACAGTAGATTAATCAAGAACGATACAATTAAAATAATTTAGACGCAATTACAAAATACTTGGTCAAATTGATTATTATATAAAATCAATTTATCATGATACAATACAAAAAGTGAATAAACATTTTAGTCTTATTTGGAATGAGGATTCGAGGAATTAGAGTGAGATAGGTATAGAAAATTTTGAAGAAACAACATAACCTTTTGGTCCACATCTTAAATTAGCGATTCGAGTCATGGAGAACAAAGGTAAAAATCCTACAGAATTTTTCTATGGACTTTAAAAATTTTGTTGATATTTTTAGGGTCAGTTGTCAGTCAGTTCGGGAATAATATCCGGTTTCAATATTTTAAAAACTGATTTTTTTATTAATTAAATTGACCACTATGGTTTTTTTAACAGGGACGAATGTTTATGAAAAATTTAGAACATAATCATGTACCTTTTCTAAGGGGGTTAGGGTGAAAATATTCTACTAATTTGGGTATGGTATAAAAAATATTTTTACCACATATGAAAATCCGTCTTCTCATGATATCACTGTTTGATAATATATTGAACACTATATTGGAAACTATTAAATAATTGTAGACATTCCCTCAATAAACAATTTCAAATTTTATCCAAACACACCACAAGGTTAAAACTACACAAAATATTCCTAATACAACAAAAAAAGAGTGCTGTAAAAAAAGTCTTAAACTTTACTATAAATTGTACGAATATTACAATATTACTAAAATATGATATTATTAAACTGTATGTCTATACCTTTTAAACCAATACTATGAGGTCATTTGTATCATCTAGATTGAACTCATTATTAAATAACGAATTTGATACTATTTAAAAGCATTACATATCTACACAATTAGTCAATGAAGTGGTTAGATGATAATACCACCATTGGATAGAGTTAAATAAAAACAATTAACTGTCATTATTTTTAATTCATACTTCTTATCATTTGAATTTTTTACATAATGATAATAAATCTTTTAATGTTATTAGTGAAAAAAATATTGTTATTATACTAAATAAAAACATTTCAATTTATTATTTTATTATTTTTATGCATTTTTTGGTCATAAATTTTACAAAAAATTATTTATAAACTACTCATAGAGGTCTTTCAAAGAATAATATATATTTCATATTTTTATAAATAAATTATTATCATTTTACATGATTTTTTTTTCTAACCAATAATCACCATTATATATATCAAACATTTTTTCTCCAGTGGTCTTATCTATATCCTATTTAAATAACAAAACATATATTATTGTATATATATAATGATTCTATTCATCCCATAAATTTATTCCAAATAAAAAATTTGGATTCATCCCTACCAATATTATGACCAGAAGGGACATATATCATTGTATGAAATCCAAGAGTTGTATCTATTGGTGGATCCATAATAGAATCAAAATATGGGTTCTCCCACAAATAATTTTTTTTTAAGACATCCAAAAAATAAGGTACAACACAAAATCTTAAAGAGTTATAATTTTTGAAATTAACTATTTGGGTAATTGAAAAGAACCGAATATAAAGAGTACATTATAGACTTTTAAAACCACATTTTATTAATCTAATATAATATATATATGTGTGTCTGTGTGTGTGTGTGTATTTCATTGTTTAAATCTACAACCATTGATCACAGATGCCTCCAATTATACTCACATTTCTAACAAACACTCCCTTTATTATTTCTTTACACCCACAAATATAACATCAAATCCCCACCATTTTGATATTGATTTTAACTTTTAATTGCCTATATCTCGACTATTAAATTTTTTCCTTAAAGACCCTCCCCATCCATTTAATTTTTTAAAATGAAAATATGTTACCCATTTCTCTATTGAAATTATATATAGTTATAAAGGCCTGTTCGTATTTCAATATTATTTGTGGGACGCTGATACTTGGTTATAGATAACATTAATGTGGTATAGAATATCATAAGACATGTAGAATAATTCCATGTTATTTTAGAGGTTGTGTGTGAATAACTAAAAAAATGGATATTATAGGGAGGGTTGGATGAATTGAACATGATTGAGTTTATTTGAATCATTTCCCTTATAGAACATTAGTGATTATACTAGATTATTATGAACTTCTGTCTCATTATAATAAACACACATAAAAAATGGTGTTGTTTTGGAATTTAAGTGTTAATTTGAAGCCATATTTCCATTAGAATATGAAAACACGGTTATAAAATTTTTTATGCATCAGGAACATATCAAACATTCAAATCCTTCAATTTATCATTTTATAATGGGAGATTATATTTTTTAGTAAAATACAAAAAAAATGAAACAAAATCATTTTATGAACCAAATTATTACTATAATTGCATTAATAATCTACTATATTGTTGGGAGGGGATATTTTTGCATTAATGTTTTCATCTAAAACATTAAATAATGAAAATTCGTATAATGATGAATTAAAATATGATGATTTATATATAAGGGTGGATAATATTGGTCTTCTTCTATTGTATTGTGTTTTAATGTAGGAAATGTTCATAAATTAAACATAGGTAATATGTTTTATGTAATGGAATATTCAATATAAAAATATCCCTATTGATTTAAAATATAATCATTATATTATAATTGATAGAATTAAGCTTGTTTTTTGTATTCCACTAACAGAGTGTGATGGATTTCTGCTAAATGTTATATATGAAGTTGTTATGATGTGATTTATTTACACAGGGGTATTTTGATTTCGTCATGTGATGTATTAACATGTTTTTGAGTTTATGATAAATAAAATCAATATATATATAATGTATATTTAATATAAAACAATATTAATGTTTTTAGAATAAACCATACTAGAAGTCTATTCATGGTGGATTTCACAAAAAATAATACAATAACTCATTGTGGGAACTACACATTTTTTTGGGTTTTTAGGAATAATTAATTGCACAATGTTATTTTTGGGTATTGATATAGTGTAGTAAAACATTCCCATGAAGGTGAATAAATTTAAGATGAAATTCACATCCTAATTTTATATTATATTTTGTTTCTATAAAATACATAATATTTAGTTAATATTAACCTTAAATCTCAAATGGTTTCTAAAACATGTTGATGGGAAGAAATAATGACACTATATATCAATTTTTTTTTTATTTTTATAAATTTAATTGGAATCAAAATTTAGTGATTGAGGAATCATTTATATTGAATTTAATATATTAATATAGTGTCTTATTTTAAATCCAATAAACATAATATCCAATGAGTTAAAATTTATCACCATGATAAATATGAAAATGTTTATTATTGGTTTGAAAATTTGTATTATGGATAAGAAGTGATATATAAAAACATGTAATTTTCTTTTTCAGGAAGCACAAATACATTCATAACATTAATTTTGTTATAAGGAACATCATTAAACAAGAGATAAAATAAATAAATGAATAAAACTCTCTTTGGGAAATTTTTAATGAATGTCGTGTCATCAATATACAGATATGTGTACTCTATGAGAACAATGATCAAATACATGTAAATTATTTACATCATAATATATTGAAAAAATAATAATATGGGTCAAATAACTATATTGAGTTCAATGAAATTATTTATTTTTAGATGTGAAATATTTTCATCATGGAAAGAATGGTGTGATCTCATCAAATCTATGAATAAGTAACGGTCATAATAAATATGCAATATTTTGCATCTTTTTAAGGATTTGTCAGAATTTTCCCATATATATAGAGTTTATCAAATATCATAATAAAAATGAGAATATATTTGTGGTAATGAAAATATTTAAACTCATATTGTGATATCAAGGATTACCAAAGAAATTTTTCAATCACATAAATTACGTGTGTAGGATGTAGTACCGCCTTTCAAAATTCATTGACAATCAAAAAAGGATGAAATTTTTATTTGATTTATTAAACTAGATATTATTGATGTAATGAATAGAACACAAATGATGGATATTGGGTATCAAAATCTGTACTAATAAATATGATAATTCGATGATGTGAAACTAGAGAATCATTCATCAATGATTAGTAGTATGAATCCATGTGGGATCGAAGAACTATTTTCCCTAATGGTTTTTACCATTTTATTTGAGATATTTTTATTCCTTGTGTCTATATTTGAAATTTCATTTACAATCCAAATATGAATTATGGAATTATTTATCTACTAAATTTGATTGTGACCATTTATTAAGTATAATTTCATGACACGAATTAATTTTTTTACTACCTAACAAGTTAATGGTTTTATAGTGAGGTTGTATAGATATTATTCTAGTAACATCATATAATATTAATTTATAATGTTGTTAACAATTTTTTGGCAGATTGAATATTGGGATTTCTATATCACTAATTATTTAAAGATGGTATAACAATAATAATATTAAATTATCATAATTATACCAGGTATCTGTTTCCACATTTATTTTTTATATAAATCAATGAATTTTTAAAATAAAGGTTTGTAACAATCACATCAATTTCACTAATAATTAATTAGATTGAATTTATTGGGGTTTTTAAGTATAAAATGATACTGAATTAAATTCTGTTAGTCGAAACTCTATTTGATTATTTATCTAGTATCAAATATTACTGTTTAATTTCATTCCCATTTATCATTCTCAAATTAATACCTTACACACAAATTTTTTTCTACTGCATATATATATTAGTCAACGAAAATAATAAATCACCTATCTTATTATCCATAATGATTAATCTACATATATACATGTGTATTTGTATAATAAATAAACTCATACTCTAGGGTATGTTGGATATCACATACATATTTCACTATTTGTTGGGATATGTTACAATTACTAAGGTAGATTTTATAGTTAAATGGTTAAGAAATATTAAAAATAAAATCAATAAAAATAATTTCATAATTATAATAATATTATACCTTTAATTGTTTCAAAAAATATCGTATTATTTTATATTGATCTATATAAATATATATTATTATATTTCAAAATACATAAAGATCAAAAAAAATTCCAACATTATGTTTTAAAATGATTCTAAAATAATTTATTTATTTCATTCAATTTGGTAGTTACATATATCATTTTAGGTAAGTGAATATGTTTATTAATTTGTGGAATTATAATAACACTCCAACTATATCAAAAAAAAATATTCTTATTTCTTAAAATTTAATTTTTTTAAGAAATGGATGTTTAAATGTTATATATTTTCAAATATTATTTTATATATAATATAGAAATGATGAATAGTAACAAATGGAGAGTTATGATGAATATGGACAAAAATATATTGGCAAAAAATAATTAAGGAATATTTACTCCAAAAAAAATATTTATAGACCTTAAGACAAGTGGATAAATTTTTAAAATTGTGGTGTATAGTGAAAACATATTAAATATGGAAAAATATTGAAATGAGAATCAAATTTAGAGGATAAAATTTTACATTGAGTTGATTATAGTTCTAACTAAACTAATAGAATGGATACAAAAAGTATTTTAACAATATACATACTAAATTATATAATTTGTTTGATCCATTGTTCATTCTTTTAGGGATGTTCTCACGATTTAGATGATGGTATTTAACTTTCTACAAAAAATAATACATTTCCACAAAACTATGATAATTAATTATTTAATTAATTATTTAATATTTATTTATATTTATTGATAAGGTGATATTATAATATATTTGGGTTTTCAAGAAATATATATATTAAATAATATTCAATATATTTTTACATCCGGTTATAATCCATAAAAATTTATAAAATCCATTCCTTTTCATAATTATAAAATTGATAAAAAAGTAATGTGATGTAATTATTGCTTATCACTATTTATAGGGACCATCAATGGTTACCTTCAAGGGAATATTAGGAAATATTCTTGAATAGAGCCTCATGTTGGAAATGTTATTTTTTAATTTCAAGGTGCATGATCTCATATATTATTATTATTTACATTTGAATATTTTTATAAATTTTTTCATTCATTTTTAACTTGTTCAAATGATATGGGTATTATGATAATATGACCATTATAAAATTTATATTTTGAACATGTAATTAGAGTCTGGAAATGATGCGTACCTTTGGTGTAATTGTGGAATTTTTCTGAAATGGTAGGATATCAAAATCTTATCCTATTTCTGTGACATAATTTTATTTCCTTATTCAGTTTGTTAATTATATATTGATTAATATATTTTTATATAATTTATAATGGAGGTATTTTCAATGAAAAAATGAGTATATATTAGTAGTTAATATAGTAATTATTATCCTAAGGGGGAATACTATGAATGTTTTGTTATATTATGGGGTAAATGATTAGGAGTTAGAATATATTAATGAAATTTATATCTAATAAGAATTAAAGAATTATTATGAACTTTGTCAATGTGGAGTGATTCATCCACTATGATCAGTCTTTCAGAATCACTCAAAACCATCTTTTCTCTACATTTTAAATATCCACCTATGGGTGGAATTTTTTTATATTATTAATATGAGTGTTTAGAGTAAGGGTAATCAACTATTTTGTTTTTGTGTAATATTAAATGTTTCCATTATAAGATTATAAATATTTTAAGGATAAATTAGTGTAAAAATGTCAGGATTTACCATCCTTTATCTATTATCCACAGGGTGTTCATTTGTAACTATTTTAGTAACAATGGAATAAATGAAGTCAAATAGATAATTATAATTTTAAAGGATGAATGGTTTAAAATATTATATTATTTAAAAATAAATATATAATATTCATTATTAATAAATGTGTTAAAATATAATATATAAAAATATTAATAAACTAAATGTGTATATATTTATTTACATTGTCTTATTTTGTAGATATTTGATTTATTTCACCTTTGTGAATTTATGACACATTAGTGATTTAATTAATCTGAAAACACAACTTTAAATTCATACATGGGATTATTAATAGATGAAATGATTCACATTGATCTGATGATCACACATCATTGATGAAAATCAGTAATATCCTTTCCAGAAAATGAGTTATATCATCTCAATTAGGATTTAATATTTGGGTTTATTTTGAAATTTATTGGTTGTATGCATTATTTTAAATATTTGATGAAATATATTGAGGAATTTTGGATTGTTGGATTCCATATTAATATATTATACTCCCCTAAAATCAATATCTAGTTTCAATTTAAAAATGAATATTATATATTCTTGGATATGATATCATGGTTTTTTGGTGGATGTATATTGAATGTTCCGAAAGGGGACCACAATTTTAATTGTGATACAAAATAAAATATTTTCCCTATTTGTACAAGTTTCACTAGATTACTACTTTAACTATTTATAAAATTACCTTATCTGTATTTAATGTATAACTTGTTACCCATTGAAATTGTAATTTTCAACTAGAAGACTCATAATACCATTTGTATCTTTGTTTAATGATGTGATTTATGACTCTAAACAATTTACACATTATGTATGTATTCATAATGGAATGTCTACATTTATTCAAGAGGTAATGTTTGAAAACATTCATATGAAATACTTATATTTTCTTTTGTTTGGGAACCTATCCATTGAATGTGGAAGTACATCACACATATCATTTTATAAATCTAGATGATGTGAGAATGTATATAAGATTTTACTAATATGATAATTCATAGTCGTGATAGGTATATTTTTGGACCTTAATGAAATTCTAGATCAAAGGAATCAATTGGATAGTAAAAAAAATTCATGATATTCTTATTGACGATCTGAAGCAGATAATTTTCCATGAAGAGAGTTGTTCTAATCCTGAGAAGAATACATATGTGGTTGATGTTTTCTTAGGGTTTTTTGAGGTTATATAGTGTACATTGTGTTCCATATATATTTTTTCTTCTTATTTTTATAGGGATAATGATAATAACTATGATTATACCGTAGTGTTTCATGATATTCATGAATGTTCACAAAAATATGAAGAAGTATTTTTTCATTTATATGATAATAAATGCAAGAATTTAGCAGTAAATCTAGATAAATATATCACATGGAATTCTATGAAGAAAAAAATAATATTCCTTTAGGGGAAAACCATTTTTACTATATCCTAGTGATTAAATGATGATGAGAATTTGGTCTCTCCATAGAATGATGTTTTTAAATAGAAATTCCCATTATCTATTTATGAGAATTTTTATGAAATTTTTATCATTATAAATAAATCATTTGTCATCAAGTACGGTCTCAAGAATGATATATTTCATGTTATTAAAGAAAATAATTCTATTATGTTTCCAATATTTATAATGGTTCTATAATATTTCATAAATAACAAAAAATAAGGCATTAGATTCCTTCAAAAATTGAAAGGAATTGTTGAGGTAATTAAAAACATGATTAACTCCACAATACATGGGAATATCCTATTTCAAAAACTCAACAATGGATTGATGTAGAATGTTATTTTATGAATAAACCAATTTTTCTGGTTTTTTTGCTTCTGGGATAATGATGATTTTTGATATTTTGATATGTACCCATATTTTTGTTACCAAAAGCGTAAATTTTGCGGATGATGGTGGCACTTCATTTCTAATGAAATTTGATTTTTTTTATTATATATAAAAATATTAAGATTACCATATGAAATGGATTATTGTTATGTGGTGGATGAATGAGAATACATTTACTAATCAATGCGTCATTATGATGGTTGTAGGATGCTCCCCTATAATGTTTTATAAAATTTTGGATCCTACATTATTTTAATGATTTTCTATTTATGATTTAATAGGGGTTGGAGTTTGATGAATTATATTTCTTTCTCATGGGGTTATAATGTATATTTTTCATCCAACTACACTAAGGGATTGAATATAAGAATGAAAGGTGATTATGGTCATAGATTTATAAATCCATGACATTATTTTTCATTCTACTATATAATATGAGGGTTTTGTATATATGAGAATCCATTGGAAATAGGATCATAGTTAATCGTATTTTAATCAACGATATGTTTTATAGTTAAAAAAATTACTCAGTTGGATCCTACTGGATTCTTTATGTGTGAAAATTTATAAATATTTAAACCATTTTTTCTCAATGTAAAAGAATTAATAGAATCATGTGGGGAGAAAAAGGGTAATCTTTTGGATGTATTTATCACATGATCATATATTTAAATTCTTCATAATTAGACATAATGTGTTTATTTAAAACAAAAATATTTTTTTACTTATGCCCTTCTCGTCGTTGTTTAATCATTATAGAAGAAAAAATACAACTCAAATACTGATGATATTTAGGGTTAAATTAATACTACTACTGCAAAGCTTGAACATTATTGAAAATGAGGCATGTTCTATCCAATGATTCATTTAAAGAATCTATATCAAATTTATTGATTTGTATCCCTTGGAGATTTTCATGGTAGCTCTGGAACAATACCAAAAATGAATACATACACATGATATGATCTCGCTTATATTCCATTTTGATAACAATTACATGGCTTATGAACTAGCTTATTTTTAATTTTTTTATCATATTGTAATGTTTACATTCTCGGGTTCTGAAAATAGATGGTGCATCATTTGATAAAATTTAATATACTTTTTCATTTAATAAATTTCATGGGTATGGGATAGATAACCAACTAATTAATGAATTTTTTTGGAAGAACTATAATAGTTAAAACCTATATAAAATATCTTCATGGAATGAATTACAATTTTTACCAATGAAAGACTGTTTTATTACCATATATAAGGAGAGACATCCAATTATCATGGTAATTATGAATAATTATTGGAGAGGGTTTGGGGATGTAGTTGTTGTGTCATGATTGATGTCTTTAAATATACATTTTATTTTTACTATTTAAGACATATTAATAATATATTATATAAAAATATATTATTTTAAAATAAATTTATATTATAATAACATATGAATTTATTTGTTTATATAGACTACTATTACAGTTATATATTTTTAGGGTAATATACCATTTGATTTGTAATATAAATATATATTCAAATACATTATTAATATGAATTAATTATGAAGAATAAAAATTATTAGATGATAAAAAAATGTATAAATGTAATATATTTATTGATAAATACTCATTGTTGTTTTGAAGTGATTTTCTATAAGAATTTTAGATTACCAATAAATTACTAATTTTATAATAATTATTTAAAAAAATAAAAGATTATCTTGATATATATATATATATATTATTTTAATGAAAAATATTATAATAATTGGATTTGAATTTCATTTTGAAATATAAAATAAATATATTGATTACATAGGTAAATGGAGATAATATGAATATTATGATAGTTAATGTAATAGTTAAATATTAAATAATAAAATATCTACATAAATGTATTCAAATGAATTTTTTGTTTGTTAGAAACTAGGGATAATAGTATTAATTATAAATAAATAATTATATAATTGTATAATTAAGGATCATTCTATTGTATGATATCTTTATTTTTTGAATTAAATTTTTTAGTGGAATCTGAATAATGATAACATTTATTAACATGAAAAACCTTTATCTATAGGGTAAATTACATTAATGATTTCCCCATACATTCCATAACATCTTTTGTTTTAAAGATATATTGTTTTAAGAATAGATTTATTGGACCAAATATTTTCATTGAATGTGAAATTACTCATAAATTATCTTTTTAAATATGGTCTCCTAAAATATTATGTATATTAGATGATTAAAAATATATATTTATACATTAAATTAAGTTACGATATTAATGATATCATTAAATCTAAGTGGGTTTATGAGTATAAAATATTTTAATATTGTATAAATTAATCATCATATATGCAACAGTTTATATTGTTTTGTGTCAAATATTTTTATTAAAACATCATTCATTCTGAAGTAATTTTTATATCATGAATTTCCATATTCTAATGATGAATAAATTATTATATTTATTTACAATATTTAATCGTATTTTTCATCTATATATTTTTCAAATTATCTATGCCTTTTTTCAGTAACAAAAGGATTGTTTTATTCTTATTGAGATATTAAATATATATATATATATATATATATGAATATATATATTAATTTATATATATATATGTATATATATCCATTTACATTATTTTTAAAAAATTATTTAAAACAATATTAGTAAATATCATGATCAATTTTTTTTTATAAATCAGTGGTTTGATTTTTCAATCATTATGTGGAATGTTGAGTGAACCCAATCCTCATGTGATTTTTCCCATAATGGTGGGAATTGTTAATAAATAATTCAATGATTGATCATTCGACATGGTTATTTTATAGGCTTTAGAATTTTTTTCTGAAATATCATCATATTAGTTTTAATAAGGAATAATTTTTATTTGTATGAATATTACATTTAATTAGATATACAGTTTTTATTCATATAAATACATGTGGGAAAACTGGGTTTTGTAATTTAATGTTGTCATAAAATTTGTTCTTAAAATAAAAATATTTTTCAATAGTGTTCTTGTGATTATATTATCAAAATTAAAATTAATGTTTAATTGATTTGTTATTTAAAACAATATTTTCAATTTTAAAATAAATTATTTTCAAATAATGTATTTAGTATATTTTAAAAAAAGTATAAATTGGGTTTAAAACAATATATTGAGCTATTTTATTATAAGACTTATTTTAAAACTCAATTATTATATAGATGGGTTGTAATATAAATTGAGACATATATCAACTTCATGGATTTTGGATTGATCTAAGCTAAATATGTTAATGATGTATTCTTATTAGAATAAAATTTTTACACAAGTGAGATTATATTTTTCTAATTTTCACCCTAATCTGACTGATCAAAAAAACATAATGTTTCATAAATTTTTTGGTAATATATAGTTTAAATGATATTAAATAATAAATTAATATAATAATATAATTATTTCATGACACAAATCAGGAGAGTGGGTCTTGGGTGAAATTGTTTGTATAAAATGAATGGTTTATAAAGCATTGGATTGTATGATACCAATGATTATTTGAAATTTATAAAATTTATTTTTAGGATTTAGGTTATTCTATTGATGTTGAATGTTAATTTTCAATACAATAATAACTAAGGTAAATTCCTATGGACATTCATGGGTTTCACTATCTCACAACATGGTTTTAGTATTTTTCATTTAGACATAGATATTTCCATAGATTAATCACCAATAATTTTTCTATTAATTTACATATGACAAAATATGTAGTAATAATAAGAATATATATATATATATATCACTTATTTTTATATTTAAAAATTAAATTTTGACCATGATACTTAAAAACATTTATGTATAAAATTTAAATAAAGGTGTTAATATAAAAACCATGCCATTTAAATTTTTTTTTGATTTTTTTCAGCCCTAGAATACCAAAAATATTATACATAAATATATATATATATATATATATATATATATATGACTTAATAAATTTATTTCAATATAATATTTATATAATTTATATCAGATTCAATAATCACATGTATATATATTTTTATTTTAGTATTTTATTTTTGTTAATGTAATGAGAATAAATATCTAATAATAATTTAATTTTGAGGTAATTATGATAATTATAATTATATGGGAATTATTATTATCATAAATGTGATATATTTAATCATAAATACTAATATAAATTTGAAGTGAATTAATGCATGATACTTATATAAATTGGGAATATTCAATTTTACTAATGTCTATTACATAATATAAAATGATAGCCTAATATATATGTTTCTGTGTGTGTATGTGATTACTAAATGATTTTCTTTAGAAATTTTTAATAATCATTTTTAATAAATGTAAAATTTACATATACCTTAAAACGATAATTTGATATAATATAAATGGTATGAAATATAATGTTTTAATTTTATATAGAATAATACTAAATTTACATAAATGTAGTTATGCGAAGATTATAAAAATTGAAAACATCAGTAATTAATATTAATTTGAAATTAATATATATATAATTATAAATATTGATTACATTAGTAATAAATTTTTTAGTATGTTTCAAATAAAGATATTTTTTGGAATATAATACATAATATATTTTTGATACATTAATAATATAATAATAATATAAATTCCAAAGATAATATGAGAAATATAAAACAATATGATTAATACCACAAACAAAATGATTAAGATAAAGAATTATTATTTTTTAAATTTTATGTTGATGTGTATTTAAATATATATTATTGAAAATAACAATTAATATAAATGTGTACATGTATATATTATTATTTTATTAATTTTTAAAGATAATATTTATAATAATTGTGTTATAAAAGAATTATAATAAGAGATGAATAATATATATATATATGAACATATTATATATATATATTATATAATATATATATATAGTAGTGAAATATGTGATAAAAATAAAAAGGATTGGAATGCAAGTAATTAATTTTGAAAGGAACAATATGAAGATAGTCGGTTACCTTCTACCCCAATCGAGCTCTTTGCATCAACACCTTCATGGAACGTGCATTCATAGTACCATAGTGGCCCAACCTCCCCTATTTCCTTAATTATTAATCGAAGCATCAAAAACTCCATTAACATCTTACCATCACACACCATTCCATATATGATAGATTAAAATACATCTTACACATCATATTCCCCAACCTATCTAATTCAAAAAACTCGGATTCAATGGGTAAAACAATAGTACATTCTCAAAAATGGTGTTCCCCTTGTTTTTATTTTATATTTCTATTTCAAAATTATATCATTTTTAAGTGATCATATCAATACTTTCTAAGGATGAAATCTTGAGATTTTTATAAATATATTTTTTAAATTAATTTCAAAAATAGTTTTTTTTGTAAGAAAATAATTTGTTTATATTAAATTGAATAATTTCACATGTCACTATAAAATGTTTATTTAGAATTAATGTTTTATAAAATCCATTTTGTTTTATTATCGAGATTTGAAAATTTTTATGATTATGTAAATATTCTAGAAAACAATTTACTCACATAAATTTTTTTATTTTTAAATTATTTTATATATCTTATGGAAATTTTAATTTATAAAATTGATTATTTATTATTAATAATGTTATTAAAATTTGGCAAATCAAATACTTTTATTATAGGTAATTTATATTAATTCATATAGTATAATATTTCACCTTGATTAAGGGTAAATCATGCAATTAAACATAATAATAATGTTATAATACAATAAAATTATAGAAAAAACATTTATTTATTTGATTTTATGAGCATATTACATCCATATTCTAAAAAAATAATAAAATATAACCTTATATCTCTATATATGTTTTATATTGATCATTATTAACTATAATTAAATGATATTGTAAAAAATGACTCTCCCTTCCATTTATAGTATTTACAATTATTTGACAAGGAAAAAGTACTTATGTTTTCAATTTTTTTTAAAATTTAAAATATTAATTTAATGGGATATATTTTAAATGAAATAGTATTTTAATTATAACATTAAATGTTTACACAACACATAAAAAATATTTACTTAATTAATAGAAAAATAAAATACATGATTTGAAGAATATTTAAATAAAACTACTTAATAATAATAACTCTATTCATAAAATTATATAGATAAATGTAAAATGTTATAGCTGAGTAAATTGATTAAATTTAATTTAAATCATTTTTATGTCAAATAAAATTAATAATGTCCAAAATTACCATCCAGATATTTTACAAAAATAATATATTTTAATATTAAATAAAATTATAAAAATATTGAACTAGAATTTTAGGTTAATTTACAATGGAAAATATTTTATCTTTTTTAATAAATTTATAAGTTACCTTTTATGCAAACATTCATGGATTCTGTGGTATAAAAAACATCATTAAAGAGATATTTGTGAATAGTTTAATCGAGGGTTTAAAAAATGTGATGGGGTTTAGATCAACACAAAACATTTTCAATGATTTATATTTTGGGATTATTTAGACTCATTATCATCCTAAATTATAATTTTACAATTTCCGTACCATATTTACTAGAAAAATAATTAATACTATTTTAATAAAAAAATAAATTCCATGAATTAACCTGCCATCACTTCTAAATGGAGTCCCGTTATCAATTTCAATTACACCATAATGGAATACCAATAATAAACAAACCCTATAAAATTATAATAAAAATTTTATTACCATTAATCTATATATTCAGGGATTCCCAGAAGACCTACCGATGTATCATATAGATGAGAGAAAAGGTTTCTATAAGAGTTGGTAATTTCATTAACGCACCCTTTTTTAATTCTTTATTTTCCACCATAGATTGTGTGATATAAATTGATTTATAATAATAATTTAATACTAAATATACATTAATTTTCATGTTTAGATAATTATATTGGTACATCACATTACCCATCAAAATAGAGACAAATCTATCGCTCGAGTATACCATATACTACCACCTTAAAAATAAACAAAATTTACATTCCATCAACACCTCAAACGAGATTCCATAACAATGGAAGAATGAAATTTATATGATATTTATGGATTAATTATATTTAAATGTTTATAAAATATTATATTGTATATAACATTTTAACCCATTGGATGATTATTACAACCCTTATGGATATATGTTTACTACCACCTCTACAAAACAATAAGATCATTTTATCTTTTTCAAATTACATGGATTATAGTGAGGATAGATATAATAAATATAATATATATATATATATAATCTAAAATTTATCATATATATGTAGATTATTATTTACTATTCTTACGTTCAATCCTTCACAAAGTGAAAACAATGATCATTCATTCATATGAACTACCATCTCCATTAACATTATAATTCATTTTCTATATATTTATTTTATGAATGACTTTAAATATCTATATTTTGATTATATATGATATTCATGAAATTATTAAAAATCTATTGATGATGTATCTATGTGAAGAACAGAAGGATCAAGACAATCAAATAATGAAATATAAGAAAAACCATTGTCTTAATACACAAATTAATTATAATATATAATGATTGTATAGAGATAAATACATTTTTTTTATGAATTTAACATTGAATATATTATATATATGAATATATTTTTTATATGTTATCAAAAAAATAAAATAATTTAAAATAGTTGTTAGATGAATCATGAATCTTTTCAAACAAAATGTAACAATTTTTTCTCAAATTCCACTCCATTGAGGAATATTTAGTATTATAACCCTCTATACATTTATGCGAAGTATATTGATTCCCACTGACATGGTTAAAATGAATATATATATAAATATTTTTTTTTTAAATTCTTTTTTAAACCATCATTGTTCTATCATTTAATTGTTACTAAATAATTATGAATTTATTTTTAAATATGTATTTAGGATATGAATTTATTTTAATTAAAGGAATATTATAATATATCCTTCATAAATGAGATAAATTTTCATTTCCATTACACATTAATTGAGTATACCTATATTCCTTTATTTTTTTCAATTCTATTGAACATTATTTAATTAGTTTGTAATTTAAAATATAATCTGATCATATTTTTATTTTGATGAGTTATATTTTTCTTCCATTTCCATATTTTAACAATATTTGTTAAACAAGCCATTTTTATTTAACAAATGATTCATTATAGATATTTTATTTTATCATTTGATATTTATTTGTTTTAAAAAATAAATATTATTTTTTATAATATGATTGTTTTCAAATTTCATTAAAAAAATTTATAAGATATGAATTTTTTACTTGTAAGTTGTTTATGAATTTTTTATCCTCCAATTTTCCTTTTTTATTTCTTAGCATCGCTGATCTGATTTCAATGGTCTTTAAAATTAGAATATTAAATTAAAAACTATTTATAATTATTACTTTATTTCAAATTTATTATGAAATTTAAATTGGTTGGTATAAAAATTATATTTATTAAGAGTTTATTTTTGTCTTTTATATATTATAAGTTTATAGAATGTTTACTTTTTCATTAAATATTCACTTTTTATTATCATTCTTAAATATAAATTACATGTATATTAAATATACATATTATTTTTATCATATATATAATTATTTAATAAATAAAATACCATTTTACATATGGTTTTTTACCATTAAGGTTACATATTTTTATAGGGAAATATATATATTAAATATTCATCACTAATTAAAAATGTTTTTATAATAATTATTTATTAATAATTAATTTTCTTATAAAATATATTTTGAATTCATTGAACATGATATGATTTTTGGATCCTGATTATAGATAACCCCTTAATGCATCGACTTCTCTCATGAGACCAATAATGTTTCAATATTAAATAATCCTTAAGTGTTTGAGTTAACATAGATTGTATGTTCTTCATAATAGGGTTTGTTAGTAATGATATCAGGATATATGAAATCTCAATTTCCAATATTTATAACATACATCATTGAGAATTTATTCAATATTATAAATGAAATTTATGCATTTTTAGGAACAATATATGTATTTAATTATCATACTATTAGCTTATATGATACATTGTTTTAATTATTTACAATTCATTATTGATTATAAATTTATTAATCATGCCTAATTATATTGTACGAAACCATTAATGACAATAGGATATCATCCATTTTTTCCCTTACTACATAATATGATGATGGAATTTATGAATAATATCAAGTACCTTCTAATGTTTTCTTATACAATAAATTGTATATCAAAATTGAAATATGTAAATGATATGTTAATATGCTTGTTCGTGACTACAAATAGAGTTATAATTCTAACTATGTTCTCTTGTATCTTCTACCAATTTAATAATTTTATCACTAACTCTAAGTTACTAGATTTTGGGTTCCTACCGTCGGAATAAAAGATTGTTTACTAGAAACTATGTCAATATGATTTTAAATGATCATAGATAACATGAGAATTCTGATAATTCCTTATTAAAATTTTTAACATTTTCATTAGAGGGATTTGAATTCTGTGGATTTATATTCATGATGAATATGATATAACTCGTTTTGTTTTATTATTCTGTGATTCCTTCTAATAGATGAAACAAAATAAACCCTTGTCGATAGTGTATGAATTTCTATACTCAGTATGCCAATACTACCAGTGTTGGAAGTTAGATGAACATAACCTTATTGGGGAATAAGAATTTATTTATTTTTAATATCAATGAAAATATGGAGAATTTTATTCTCCAAAATATGATTCACCTATATTGTATCTCATTATGCCGAATAAGAATTCATATTTTAATGGAACATCATACCAATAAGTATTTGAGAAATATATTAAGTATATTAAAATGATATTCCACAATTTGGGATATAATGCATGTGAATGTGTTTTTAAATTAGTTTATTTTTTAGAGGAGATATACATAAATTTTTTTCATTGATCTATAATAGTATAGAGGAAAATCAAATAGGTGGAACAAAATGGATATGTTTTAAGGTGTGACATCCTGACCCGTGTACCACATGATAGTTCCCAGATTCGGTTCCCCACATAACCTCAAACATGTCTCACATTTTGTTTGAGGATTTCAACTAGAAGAGGGGGTCTGGTGAACCATTCATGGGGTGACTAAACCCTCATTTAACAAAGTAAAATGAATGCAGAAATAAATAAACAATAGCATAATCATATATGATCAAAATGATACTGATGTGATAAGATATCAAAATAAAAACCCAACACAAAAATTAAAGGTAAGCCTCCTATGATATTATATTTTTCTTGTTTCTAACATGAAACTAAAAATAAATTCATTATGACTCCCAAAGAAGTTCTTAAACCATGTATGATTCCATCCTTGAAGCTATATCCACAATCAACTACCTATTCCAGTGTCTTTAACTATATCTTTTCCAACAATAATATAATAAATTCGGGTATTGATTAGGCTTCCCAAATAGGGTGGGAGGACAACATGGTAATCCACCACCCATGGTGTCTAAAACGAATCCATCCAAAAGATACCGCATGTAGTTCTTTAAGGAAATATGTACAATTAAATAATAATCAGTTTATCACATTTTCATTTATACTTATCAACCTACATTAACACAAGAGTTCCCAAGAATGCCCATACCTCTTTACTAACTTCACCTCATATTTGAAACTGAATTAGTTCCCTAGGTAATACCATATCTTAATTCCTACTTATAATGAAATCATGAGGTATTCAATGGTGCTATGATAACATGATACCTGATTTGAAACATGTCGAGGTATAATATTCTCGTCAAATGAAATAACTCATTGCTATACTTATTCTATTATTTAATTTAACATTTAAAATATACATTTCCAATGTTAAAAATATCACAAATTTAAGTAACATTACCATGTTACAATGTATACTACTCAATATAATTAATATGTTTTTATTCAATCTACATATATGTACAATGACTATGTTATCATATATACTTCTCAATTTAGAATGACCATGTTTCCTTTTTATTTACTAATAAGTATGATGAACTAGTCACCATTTTTATATCTCTATTTTGAATTTCCATATTCCAATACTTTATCAATTAATAAATTTAAAAATTAATAATCCACCCCAATCCCAATACAAATTAAAAAATGAGTAATACACAACCACTCCATTAGTTAAGTTAAAAATTAACAAAGTGTTTTAAACCATTAATTAATTTATCAACTAATTATTCAATATCATAATTCATATTCCATAACTAATTTTCCAGAATTATAAATCTCATTCAAATAAAAAATTTCCATTATTATTCCGACGATTATATATCAAGATCATATTATCAATGGCACATAATTAATCCACAACAAATTCTCTCACTGTATCCATTTCAAAATCAAATTATTAATCACCTGAATAATTATCTAGATTACAAACCCAGCATATTATAATCAATTTACCTAAATTAATTATCTAATTTTTATTCCCATTAGAGTCAATAATAAATCCCCTATAAATTAGATATTTAAATATGGACATTATAACTAAATGAGTCAATCTAATAAAATCAATTAACTAAAATCACTTTCTAAAGAATGTAATAGATTAAAAAATCATACATATACATATATATAGATATATATATATATCAAATCCTCGACTGTGGGGATTTTATTTATACTACCCACCTCATTTTGTTGATAGATGTTTGCGCAATGGAATTCTGTAAAATACGAGCTTCAGAATGAGGATGAATTGTGTTCATGATCTAAATCCTTAAAATGAAATCTTGATCAAAGTCCTTAATAGCTCATTAATATATATCTAATCCACAATCCATGATCTAGATCTCACATAAAAATATTAGATCCATGGAAATAGATCATAAATTCCCTGAAAATATCATAGAATGATTAACGAAAGAAGATGAGAAGAAATAGGATAAAAACCACTTACCATGAGAAGTGATGATCTTCAAATTGTACATTCAATCTCAAAGAACGATGTTTTTAAGGAAATTAAATCCCTATGTCATGATGTTAGAACATTTAATTACAATTATGAATGTAATATAACATGTTAGAGACAACATAAGTTGTGAAAAAAGTCATTAATGTTTGGAAATGAGTGTGATCCACAATTTAGGGATCTTACTATCATCCTTTATATGCATTAAATCTATAGTTAGACAAACCGTGAGATAACCATGAGTTAACCACTGCTTCATGTGGGAAATATTCATGGAATCCTCACATGGAATAAAAATCCAAGCATTAAATGTGATGAAGCTCCATCCTTAATAATTTTTGTTCACAATGTTTTTCCTAGTAAAAAGTGTTGTTTGTTCAAACTGTGCACCAACCATGCACAACCACTTTTATCCGAAAAATTTCATTTACATCACCCAATCTCACACCAATACATGAAACCCAAAAACTGTACTTATGATAACAAAAGGTACCTAAAATCACGCCCAATTAAACTTCATAAAATGTTATGATCTTATAATATATGCACCTAATAGCAGCACATCCTTAAGCTGAACTCCCTATTGTCTCTATGATTCTGGGATGAAATAATTTATACATAAATTTCCCATATCAGCATCCCATTGAAAAATTTATTATTGTACACATCCTTATTTTATTAACATAGGAACTATTGGCATAGTATATCTTCACAACACTATATCAATGTGATGCAACACACATTTTAGATGCACTAAAAAAGATGTATCTATTTCAAATGTCAATGTCATCCATATTGATCACATGAAACTAGTTGGGGTGATACCACTGATGTAGTGATACATAGAAAACATCATATATTTAATACTATCACTATGGAAGATCCAATCAGTAGGCCACTAGATAGATTCTATCCATATTCTCAAAATTTCAACCAAATCTATACACTAGAACGCCCTTATTCTGTTTCCTACGGTGACCCAACCTAATTTTCACCTGAAAGAATACATGATCACTGTTCATAATCTCTTTGGGTCATCCCCATTTATCAATATATGTTTTCTTTTAACTCTGAGCCATATCGATTTGTTTCTAAATCCAATTTTCCGTCTATGATGTTACCTTCATGAGACTCTGTCACAAAAACACTTAATCACTAGCCTCTATCAAGAATATCAGTTATATGCAACGCCTAAAACAAGAGCCACATATGGTTCAATCTGTATTGTTTTATAAAAACAATTGTAATAGGAAAAATCCACTAAATCCATGTTCATTTTCCATGTTCCACCAAAGATAAGAACATGTGCTGGTAGCTTATCCTCAAGAACCTATATAGTATGTCCTTACTGCCCATATATTTTTTGGGTGGATTGATGTACATAAGAATACCTATGTGCTAAGAGAATTCTCTAAGAACTTCTAGAATCTTGATGTAAATCTTGATTCAGGATCTGAAACTATAGTTTATGGAACTCAATTTTGATGAAAAATCTCTCAATCATATAGTTCAATCAAGTGTTCAATAGTAAGGGTTTCACTTAATGTAAATAAATTATCTATCATTGTCAGTCAATCAACAATGACCCAAATAACATCACTATTTAT
Organism: Viscum album; assembly: GCA_963277665.1. Taxonomy (NCBI): domain Eukaryota; kingdom Viridiplantae; phylum Streptophyta; class Magnoliopsida; order Santalales; family Viscaceae; genus Viscum; species Viscum album. The sequence continues at coordinate 527,481,834 of OY728121.1, read as the reverse complement.
AAGAATATTTAGAAGACCCAACACAAATTCCATTTTCACATCATCCCGCTTCGATTCCAGAATTCGTAATGGTTGTTTTAAACCACCTGGTCATTGATTCTATTCCTTCACCTACTACAAGTGAATCATCTTGTCACAAAAAATGATATATTTTTTCCCATGCAAGGCCACAAAAAATGTCTCTATAGGTATTTTAACATTCTGGTTACACCTAGATGCACTACCCATTTCACATCATGAAATTCCCACCTGAGATCCTCTCACATAACCATATGTAAAAAACCTCAATTCTTCTAATAGATGATCTCATATAATTCTATCAACCAATCAGCTAATGTCTCCCTACCTTCAAAGATTTCCCTTAAAGAAAAGAAAACTAGATCCTTATAATATCTATCCTTGATTCATCACACAATATTAGGCTCCACTACAACTACAATCGGAGTCATCTGCTCTTGACTCTCTTGAGTCACTACATTCATTTCATCTAGAATGCTAACCATATACCTCTATGCACATGACTCTTGAACCATCAATTTTTTTTTGCTCATGGAATTAGCCAAACTATTATCATTCTCGGATGTATATACATGTTCCAAATTGAATGACAACATATACTAAACTCATCTTGACTTACAAAAATTGAATTCATTCTATTAAAACATGTACATACATATATTTTGATCATTATAAACTGTAAAATTTCCTACAGAAAGATATTTTAACCCACACTTAAGAGACTAAAAAATATCATCCATATCGATGTCAAGGGTAGGGAAATAATGTTCATGAGACCTCAATAGATGTGACCCACACAACAAAACTAAATATCCACTACATAAGCACAACTTCTTATCTGATCCCAGAAGCCTTTTAATAAACTGTATAAACCTAAGTTGACTCCAGTAGGATCAATATGGGTGCTTATGTCAACAACATCATTATCTCCTAAAAAGATATCTCATAAGGCTATGTCCATTAAAGAATTTATACATTTTTTGTCAATCCTGACAATGGATCATCCAAATGTGATAAGTATTGGATGAATCTCATATAATATCTAGATAATCATAACTAGATTTTAATATCGAAAACATACATGGGCCACGCCCCTAAAACCACTGATATAACCATACATTGGCCTTCCAACACACCTTCCATTGAGATGATGTGCCAAAAAAAGTGTACTACGTGAATCCAAAACTAACACTTTGATATCATGGCATATACCCAATGCTCAATTAGTTAACTGAAAACAATTTCATGATTTCTGTAATCATCATCATGAGTCTATGAGTATACGAAGATGTATTCCACAAAACCCACCACAAACTAATGCAAATATGTATAAAATATCATGTTCATCCAATCCGTGAATAGTACTAGTGAATTTGACAACCCAAAAAATAATAAAAATGATGGGGCCAAGTTAGATGGAGAAGTATGTAAAAAGTGCTTTCTATTACAGAGTTTTGTCATTTATTGTCAAAGAAAATAAATCAATTCACTTAGTAATTGAAATAAAAATTAGATGACGCTTTTCTGATTTTTATTTCGCAAATATCGTATGTTATGAAAACATATGATTCAAGAAATATAATGGAATGTGGGAGAAATGATGATTATAATTATATGTATTTTTGATTGGAATTAATGATGCTGCTGGAAGATAGTGATGTTTCAGAACATCCTACTGAAAACCTGATGATGATAAATTTTTTTGATCAAATACTATATGTCACCCTAGATATGGATTGTGATTAAATATATTTTTTTTCAAATACACATAATGATAATGAAGCATTATTGGTGTTCTTGCCAATCCAGATTTAATAGTGGCACTATTTCCCACTGTTTTCCAATTTATTAGGAAAAAAATTAGGAGATTGAGAAATGTGATTTTGGGAATGGATGAAATGTACAAGAATGAAGATGTGTTTTTATGTTTCCCACAAATGTATTTCCTTGATCTAAACATCAAAATCAGGAAAATGATTGGTTTGCGTGAAAGATTATTTTTTGGGTGCAATATTGAAGGGTGATTGGAATGTTGCGTGCAAGGCATGATTCGAGGTTAAAAAATCAAAAAATGGAAATGGAATGAGGTTCATTATAGATTCATGAAGTTCAACAAAGGTGAAGTTTTCACAAAACCATCTTTACTTCCAAATACAAAGTCATATGGGGTTTTGTGTGACCCGTCATAATCAAACACGACACATTGGGGATTTTGCGCGCAGTGGCCGACCAGGTCTATAAAAATTAGGTGTACAGATCTGATTTTCTATGATTTAAACATAGGGTAATCTCGAGCTCTGATACATAAAACGATTTTAAAAAATGGGGAGTACGTGAATGAAACAGAGTTTCATGCAATAAAAGAATTGTGTAAAATATTGAAGTTACGTCTAAGAGGTGTTTTGCAACAAAAGACAAATCATATGTATGATAAATTAATGATGTCCAAAGGACACCTAAAAGTGTGTGACAAATATTTGGGTTTTTATCACATAATAATTTGTGAATAAGATAGTTTATATCAGCTTTTCGTTAAGAATGTGAAGATTTTTATATCAAATAATTCACCTGTTCAATTGTAATGAAGCACTAAAACACTATAATTCCCTATTTGTTCTGTGATGGTGCACACACATGTGAGGAATTTTTATCAAGTGCTACATGAGTGTATTAGTATATCCAACTCCTTTTATTCCATATAAATGTATTTATTTCTAGTGAATTGTTTGGTACTAGATTATTTCCATACTATACCAAGGACGTAGCTACTCTTTTTGAGTAGTGAACCTTGAAAATCATGTTTTCTTGTGGTTTGTGCGTTAAGAATGGAAAGAAATATAAAATAGGAGTTAAGGGTTATTTCTAAAAGGGAAAAAATAATTGTAAAATATATCACTGATTCACCACCTCCCCTCTTAGTGATTTTGGGATCTTAACTTGTTAACTTCACAAAAAAACTAATAAAAGACATAAATTATTCTCAAAGCACTCCACAATGTATTAGAAATCCACACTCCCAACTGATCAAACCCTGATCTGAAATCAATCATTGAGAAAACACAAGATCCCTTCAATTGGTGAAACTGATCCTCAATATGTTGATGATTATATCTATCATTAAAAATCATTTTCAACTTTTGGTATTAATACAAATGTATAATATCATGTCATCCTTCTTCATCATCAGAATTGGTGATCCCAAGAAGATGTATAGGGGCTGATAAATACCTTATCTTGAAAATACACTGACTGACACTTAAGATGTTCGTGATAAGTAGGTTCATATATATATAGAGGAATTGATATTGGCTCAACCACTACATGAGATCAAAAGTTAAATCCATATATATCTTATGTTGTAGCCCTATTATGTCTCTATGATCGACATGCTGAAATAGTTCCACTACTAGTGGAAGGAACGCTTTTCTAACAACCCTATAATCCATAAATTGACTACAACCATGGGATGTGTGACTTACCAGTAGTTTAGTATTTGGATCTTCTCAACATTCAAGGTTATCGTACTCCCCGTGATGATTTCAAAGGTCACCCTTCGGGGATGTAAACTTTTCCTTCCTCTAGTAACCGTTGATGTGGGATCTGTATGTGATTATCCAATCCATACACAAAATCTAGTGAAATTCCATCTTATCCACAACATGAATATCTCATGTGAAATGGAATTTCCTGAAATCTAGTGATCATCCCTGTATAATATACATACCTCTAGTTAGTAAAACCCAATGGTGTTTCTATTGTCATAACCTCACTCACAAACTTGACCTACCTGCTTAAACCATTAAGATGAATAGAATATATAATGAAAGTAGATGTGCCAGTTTCAAACATGAAACTAGCTAAAGTAAAAGGTACTAGAATAGTACCAATCATTGTCGATGGTACAACCCCTCCTTCCCCAAGTGTATTTTCTACTATATATAACTGTCCCACCCCATTTCCTTTTGAATCATTCTTACTCCCTAGAGTAGTACCACTCGGCTGATGTGGTTTCTCATTCATAGAATTCCCATGTGAACTAACTCTACCATATCATTTATAATAAATGATATATCAAATTAGATATTTTTTAGAATACACCATTCTACACTATGAGTCTTCCCACATATACCTTCAGTACCAGTCAGTCACTGCGACCTGTACAATTTTTTTAGATGTCCCATCTTTTCAAAAGAATCAAAATCTTATAGGGGTCTTTATCAATGTTGATGATAGTGTCCCACCTTCCACACTGATGTGAAATCACCCTAGTATGGTCTAATCCAATCGACCCTCCTATATATGTACTCTAAATCCCACAACCTTTGATAAAGTTATCATAATGACATTTCTTACTCTTGGAAATCACACATCCTTATCATATAGTAAAAAATACATGTCTAACACAAGAACTATCTCTCATGTTTCTTTATCTTTTAGAATGAAATCAGCCACTTTTTAAAACTTCCTTAGCCTGATGATATAAAACATATACTTATTGTCACACTTATGTTCGTCCTGTAAATTGTTCATCGTATATTATTCGACTCTATCTAAAGTTGGAGAAAATAATTGCAGATATAAATAGCACTGAGCATAGTCCAGCACTGAAACTTTCCCCTTGGTCAGATTCCTGAATTCATTATCTTTATCTTCACTTTTTATATATGGATAATATTGTTCCAAGAAACACTCCCAAAAGTCATTACTGAACATACATTCAGTAAGTCCACTTCATGCCTCGATGTCCCACTACCGCTTTGATGATCGAAATATAATATAATCGGACAACTTTTCTATCTTATCTGTGGGTGTCTCCAAATGGTAATGTATTTTTTCTATGTTCTAATCCAAAAATAATGATCTCTCATGTAAACCCTCTATATAAAATTTTATCGGGTGTTTCAACCGAAACTCCATTAGAAACTCATTCATGTGTTTCACAAAAAGCCATGGGTCTCTTTCAATGAACTTTAGGAAGCGAGTGAATTTATCCAATAACATCTCCTCATTATCTACATCTGTCATTATCTGGGCCTTAGGTCCCCTAACTAGAAAAACATTACAAAACATTCCCCTCTGTCTTCCCCTCAACAAGCATCTTGGAGGAATACACTCTTAAAAAAACTAGTCTCAGTTCTCATAACACATTCTTATAATAGTAACGTTAGTGAAAAAATAGTCACAACTAGCCTTTTCCCCTACCTAGTAACATAGTCAAAACAAAAGTGCTATCACTACCCTCAACCATACAACTCAACGGATTTGTTTAACAGGGTGAAAACACTATCATGATTATTTTAATCATATAGACACCTATTTTTTCTCATTTTTCATCATTTAGAAATCATTCTCAATTAATGATATTCATAGTTTCTTTATTATAATTTCATAATAATTATAACTATTCATTTTGAAAAACATACTAATAAACCATTACCCCATGCATGCCTGAAATGATGCATGTCACAAGAACCATATATTCCATGAATGATACATGCAGAAAAAACTCTGATGCCATTTTTTCCTAGAATCAATACTCAATGGTTTTCATAAACAATAATCACATCACACCACTAGTGCTCCACCCAATGTGAAATAACATTCAACATAAAAAAATAGAAATAAAAAATTCTTATGATATGTTCTTGTTTTATCACCCTCTAAATGGTTTCTCAACTCCCATTCACTAGATCATTTCTAAGCCTCGACTATTAATATTCTTCCTTATAACTCTCCAAAACTAGTAAGTCAATTGAAGAAAAAATAAAACATATCTGATACCACATTGTAACATCTTGTCCCAGGCTCCACATGACAGTTCATCGATTCTGTTCACCAGATGACATAAAGTGCACCTCCTTGTATGCTAGAGGCTACCGAATAGTAGTGAGGGTCTGGTAAGATATTCAGGGGGGACTGTAACCTCATTTATTAGATTAAAAACTAGTGGAAATGATCAAAAAATAGAGTATTCATTTATAAATAGAATGATACTCATGTCATAAGGTAACCAAATAGGGAACACAATACTCAACTAGAAGGGAAACATGGTATTACAATATAAGTGTCATCTATATATAATGAAACTAAAAATAAAGACACTTCAACTCGCCAATATGGTCCCAAACTATGTTTGGTTCTCTCCTCCATGATCTGTCGTGAATCATCATCACATCCCTGGTCTTTTCCGCTTATCAAATCCACCAACAATATAATGTATTTAGGTATGGATCATGCATCCCCATTAGGGTGTGAGTATAATACCATAGTCCACCATAAAGGATGTATAACATAGTGTAGTAAAATGATTGTTCATGAAATTATATAAGGAATTAAGTACAATAAAATAATAATAATTTTATTACATTTTAGTTTATTCTTTTCAAACAACATTAACTATAACATTCCAACAGATACCCAAACCTCGATACTAAATTCATCTCAAACTAGAGTTATATGTTTTCCCTTAGTAATACCATATATTAATACATGGTTCTAGCTGATGCTTGATGTATTCAATGTTTCTATGATATCTCAATATCTTATTCGACTCATGCTAATGTTGAATAATCTTGTCAGATTCCATATTTCAGAGACGTATTATTTCCATTCATTAATTTGACATTTAGAAGTCAAAATGAAAATGTTATCAATATCAATAACGTATGTAAGGTGGTCATTTTACCATACTTACTCTTCAACAACATGACCTTGTTCTCATTCTCTTTACTCATAAGTATAATGTACATAAAACCATGTATACTTCTCAATTTAGAATGACCATGTTATCATTATTTTTACTAGTATATTTGATGACCAGGTTTCCATTTTTATTTATCAATTTAGAAAGAACATGTTCCCATTATTTATTGAAAAATTATATTATAAATTAATTATCCACCAGATTAACCTTACTAATTAAATAATTAGTTAAACACATGCTTTCATTAGTTAACTAAATAATTAGATAAGTTATTTAATACATTAATTAACTCATAAATTTAATAGTAAACATCAGAATTAATATTCAATAATTTATTATCTAGAATTAGTTATCTCATTGTAATTTCAAGTTCCCATAATTAATCCCCTAATTAATTATCATGAAAAAATTATCAAAGGCACATATATAATATATAATTAATTATCCAAACCTAGATATTTCAATATCTCATAATTAATCCACTAATTTATTATCTATATTTATAACCATAATTCTTAAAATCAATTTCCTGATATTAATTATCTAATAGGTCATCCCCTTAGTCCCATGATTAATTCTACAATAAATCAAACATTTCAACAATGCGTTGATAATGAAATGGTTCAATCTAATAAAATCAATTCAAGAAAACAAATTACTAAGGGATTCCAGAAAATCCAAAATCATTCATATACATATCAAATCGAAGACAATGTGAATTATATTAAGATGACCCACCTCAGATAGATGGAAGATGTTTTCCAAACAAAGATACCGAAAATCTAATCAACACAATGATATTGACATGAGTTCTAAATCTAAAACCCCAAATCGAAATCATGATCAAAGACCTAAAAAACACCTAAATGTAGATCTACATCTACAATACTAGATCACTATCTAACTAAATATTTTTATATCCATGTAAATACATGATATATTACATGAAAATATCTAGGAATGATAAAATATTTAACTAGAGATGCATCGAGATAAAATCCACATAAATGGATAAGAGATTAGCATCAATTAATCCATCAAATTATATTGAAAGGTCTTTGTAAGACATTGAAATCTCTCCATTTTGATGAGATAACATTTAATTACCCCTAGGAATGTAAACTCTTGAGTTATTGTTTCATAGGAGGTGAAATATTTCAGTAATGGTTGAAAACTGGTGAGATCCACTGTTTTATGTTATCACTATCTTCCCTCACTTGGTTTAGTCACACTATTAGACCAACCATGCACTAACTGAGTTTTATCCACTACATTAAGAAGAAACTTCACATTACAACCTCACATATCCAATAAAACAATTCTTAATCCATGATAAAGTAACTATCTAAAAAAATATTCTCTTGACTTCTATATGGTTTCCGCATAGTTTCTTCAAACAATTCACCAATAATGATCATCCACTTTTATCTAAAATCTTCATAGACATCACCCAATCTCACCCCAATCGATAAATCTCATTATAGGTACTTATATAAGATAAAAGGATCTTAAATCTCCCCCATGATAACGCCATAATAGTTCATGTAGTCCCCCTGGTTTCGGGTATGCAACCCTTATATGATTATTTTCACGGTTTTAATGTTAAGAGTTTTGAATGGGAGAGTCTGGAAAAAATGGAATGATGTTGTGAGGCAAAGGGGAACCGCAAGGGCAACACACAGTTTATCAAAACCGTGCGGTCAATCCATGCGTAGTGGGTCTTGGAGGCCGTAACTTCTGCCTGGTTGTCGCATGGTTTGTCTAACTATGTAGCCAAAACATGTGAGAAGGGTGGTCGAGGCATGAACTAATGCACGATTAGCGCACAGTTTGTCAAACCGTGCGAACTAAGCATGTGGGCACTTAAACGAGATCCTATAAAGGTGGATCTCACACATTTTTGCCTCTATGTAGCTCATTTTTATTCTAAAGAGGCCATAACTCTATATTTTGGTTCTCCTTAGGTCATTGAAGGTTCTCCCATCGTTTTAAAGGCGATATTAAGGCTTCTCTTGGCGAATCGAAGCCGAATTCTTGAGGTATGTGATGGTTCTTGTTTAGTTTCATAGATCTACTTATATCTACTTCTCGTATTCTCTCAGTTTCATAGATATAATACTATTATTGGTAGATCTATGTGTGTGGATTCCAAATATGTTGAGATTTGGTCTTGGTTGTGTTAGTAGAAGAGATATAAGGAGGATTCTTGGAGAATCAACCTCGTCTTCTTGTGTGTTCTCTTTTTTTTAGGGTTTTCATCAAAACCATTGAGGTAGGAGGATACTCTCTTGACTCCTCTTATAATAATTGATAGTCTTAGATTCATATTGGTTTATTTGAAGGGATTTGATTGTAAGAATCATAAAATAAATCTTCTTTAGTGATGATTTATGATTTTTATGATATTTTGAAACCATGGTGAATTATCCTGCAAAGTGATTTGGCTTGTTGAATTTAAAATGTTGATTTTAAATTATTTATTTGATGAAATTGTAATTTGTTTGATGAAAAATGTTTTTTAAATAAAAAGGGTGTATTATTGAAATGGATTGAGATTGAAATGACTTTGATGGATTTGGTTTTCAATAAAAATTTAGATTCATTGAAATGATTTGGAATTGAAATGGTTAAGTATTAAAATGGGTGGAATTGGTTGAACAGACTTGGTTTTTGATATGATGGTTGTGTTTGTTCACAGGAATGTGGGACAGATAAGGGTTAGGAGTCTCCCCTATCTATGTTGGCATTGAATAAGGTTATAGATCTCCCCCATCAAGCCTTCATATTGCATTCGGGATGGATAAGGGTTAGGATTCTCCCCCATCAATGATGGGATGGATAAGGGTTAGGGCTCTCCACTGTCAAGTATTCATGTGAATTTGGGTTGGATAAGGGTTAGAAGTCTCCCCCATCATGGTTTGGATGTATTAGGGTTAGGGATTCTCCCCTATTCTAGGTAGCAAGCATGGTTGGTTGCATGGGATTGGGAAATGATTGGGTATTCCAAGAAGGGATTTTGCGAAATGGTTATAAAGATGGATTGGTTATTTTTCTATAAAATTAACTTGTTGGAAAACTGGTTTCAATTGCTCATGGACACTTTTAATTATTAATGGTTTTGTAAACTTTTATATATTTAGTTATAAAATACTTTTTAGAAAATGTTTTATACAAACTATTTTTATATAATTGTTGCTAACTATTCTATCATAGTGGCTTGAATGTGGAAGTAATTGGTGTAAACCTACAGTTTTTTATACACACCCCTGATTTTTCATGATGGTTCTTTTTCAGATGTTGTATTCTCGGACACAGGAAAAGGTAAAGCATATTTTTATAGTGGTTCATGGTGATGTTTGTGAGATGTGGTGGTGCTTGGTGCATGGATCATTTCATGGACTATGGAGTGTTTCTTGTCTCGTTTTGGGCATTTTTTTATTCTTTCTCTTGGTACTCTGATATTGTGTTGGTTAAGTACTAGTTTGTAGAACAAATTAGTTCTCATCTGGTAATACATGAGTTTGTTGTTTCATGAACATGTATCATATAGTGTTTGTTAGTTATGTCTTGGTTGGTTTATGGTTTTTTCATAAAGGGTAAATTGTCCCCCAATTTCATTGAAACCCTCTGGCATTTATTTCCATACATTAGCACCTTAGGGATGTCACATAAGGCCTATTAATGACTCATTGATGTCTCATGCCAATGGTAATTGTCGGGTCATTACAAATGGTATCATCTTGTTCGGTGCATTCCTAAAAAGTAGTCGTCAATGTTCATGGTCTTGGAGTTTAAATTCATTATTGCCAATTCCTTGGTTAGAAACCTTACACAGGAGTAGGATTGTCATTACATTAAATGTACAGAATAAAAGTACGTAGCTAACCTGTTTATGTTGAACATCATGTTACCATGATTTTGGGTATATAATTGTTTTGGATGCACTTCTAAAATGTTGGAAATTTCATTGTCATGGGTTTAGCCAATGAGATGAGCCTGACGTGCATTATAGAAGAATGACTTCCCTCTAGAATTTCATATCTCATTGTAAAGAATGATGAAATATTTTGTTCAACGTGCCAATTTTTTAAAAAATCAGAAATTTTTTTCAGGTGAAAGACATTAAAAACATGTTATTTCATGTATTTTGAAAATGGGTTGATTTTTAAAAAAAATATGTTGAATGTTATAAGAAATTATTGAAGATTTAAAAAGTTTGTTTTTGGAAAAACAATGTTGTGATAGATGATGTGATAGAATTTGAATGCTAATCCATCAATTGCTACAGTGTGAGATTGATAGAGTTTGTTATTGGTTTTGAAAAAGGCACCTCATAGGCATCGATGGAACCAACCCAAAGAATTTGTGGAGAATGTTTTTGCACATGAACCACATGTGAACAAAGTGATGTTTTAGAGTATTGTTCATGATTTTCAAGCTATGGATACGGGGAACTAAAGGAATAAACCAAGGCATGTGGATCATACCATCCAGTTCTTGAACCAGAATCCACTGAACATTCAGGGTGATGCTGAACCCGAAAAGGAAGAGGTGTGGATAAGTAAAATGAATCATATCTTCAATTTCATCAGAAAATCATCATAGCTCCAAGTATAGCTGGAAATGTATATTCTCGAGGATCTTGTACGTCAGTGGTTGGATTTAGTGGTGCATGATAAATTGGATGGAATCCTAACCTGGGATGATTTTGAATATTTGTTCAACAAAAAATTCTATCCTCCCACATTCATGATCCAGAGAAAAATGGACTTCATTAGCTTAAAGCAGGAGAGTCTCTCTGTCATAGAGTATGTGGATAAATTCATGAATTCGGTCCGTTTTTACCAGAGATTTCGGCAATTGCGTATTTGAAAGCACACATCATTGAATTGGGGCTAATCCAGGAGATTAAATTGAAGATTGCGATGCTCTATAATACAGATTATACAGAGATGGTGAATAGAGGGACTGTTGTTGAATGTGATATCTCGAGATCGATAGGAGGAGAAATGTTCATACCTACTGGAACTGGTGGTAACTCATCCTCTGGGAACAAGATGAAATGGGACACCTATTTCCATGGTTTAATTGTAAATAAGAACTAGACGGCGATATCAGTGTACATTCCTCCACGACCATAGAGCATAGATGGTTGTTTTCAATGTTGTTCACTTGACCACAAAAGGCGGGATTGTATGGTGAATCCAAGAGTATGTCACAATTTCAAGCAGATGGGGCATCTAAAGCGCTATTTTAGAAATTCTCTAATGTTGGGTGCACGTTAGACTTCTCAGGCGTCGCAAGAATCGTATGCTTCGACAGGACGAGTAAAGATGAATCGGTCTCTTCAGCATAACAGAGCTAACCATGGTGATTCTTGAAGTACCATGATTCCTCAACTAGGGAAATCTCATCATGGCATCTAGGAGAACAGTGTTGCGACAATGCAATTGTATGGAGCTGAGCAGATGATGATCGGTGACTAGGATGGACTATATATGGTGAGGGGTACAATTATGTTGAATTATACCCTTGTTCAAGTGCTATTCAAAATTGGTTCATCGCATTCCATCATTTATTCTTGTGCTATTTACATTCAATTTTTTTAAAACTGGAAATGATGCCTTCTATTTTGAAACAGAAAACTACTCTTTGTTAAAGAGAATGCCAAGCCTTTTTGTGTAGAGAATGATCAATAATTTTTTATGATGCTGAGTTAAATTTGGACTTATCGATGTTGAACATGGATTTCTATGATTTAATCCTGGGTATGGATTGGTTGACAATGTTTATGGATCCCATCGACTGTTATAAGAGAATAGTTAGTTTCATGACTCAGGATAGCATCAACCATCTCTTCAGTGGAGAGAGGATAGTAAAGAAAGGTGAAAAGAGAATGGTGGGACCAATGGTGGGAACAATCTCTTACCAAATGGTAGTGTTTACATTGTAATCCATTGAATAGATTGAGGAAAATTTTTTACCAGCTGTTGTGGATCAATTTCCTGATGTCTTTCCCAAAAACTTCTCAGGGTAACCACCTCTAAGGGAAGTGGAGTTTACGATTGATCTCATTCTGGGGACATGTCCTATATCCCTTCCATATTATAAGATATAACCAATAGAGTTATGATAATTGAAATCAATTTTAGAGGAGCTGGAAAGCAAGGGTTTCATTCGACCAACTACATGCCTGTGGGCCGCACTGGTTTTCATCGTGAATAAGGCAGATGTAACTCTTTGTTTGTGTGTTGATTATCATAAGCTTAACCTTGTTACGATAAATAATAGATATCCACATCCACACATTATTGATATGTTTGATAAATTATAGGGAGCTCAGTGGTTCTACAAGATTGACTTGTAATCAGAATATCACCAATTGTGGGTTCAGAAGTAGGATATTCCAAAGAATCCTTTCAAAAGTAGATATAGCCACTACGAATACGTAGAAATTCCTTTCGGTCTAAAGAATGCACTGTTGGTCTTCATGTATTTTATGAATCACCTATTTCACTGATTTGAGTATTCTTTTGTTGGGGTGTTTGTGGATGATATCCTAGTGTATTCAAAGACAAGGGATGATCATGAAGTGCACAAGGAAAAAGTGTTAAAATTTATGAGAGATCATCATTTTGATGCCAAATTATCAAATTGTGATTTTTGGATAAGGGAAGTACATTTAATTGGCCATGTCATTGCTGAGAAAGGCGTTTTTGTTTATCATGAAAAGATAGAAGTCACTATCTCTTGGCAACCACCGAAGAATGTGTTCGAGATAAGCATTTTTCTTGGTCTAGCTGGTTACTACCAACACTTTGTGTGTGATTTCCCATGACTAGAATCACCAATGATAGCTCAGACTAAGAAGAATGATCTCTTCCAATGGATGTAATAATTTCAAAAATCTTTTAAGGAACTAAATGTTCTACTTACATCCGCACATATTGTGATTTTTCTAGAATTAGGCCAGGGGTATGTGGTGTATTGTGATGTTTCAGGATCAGGGTTGGATTGTGTTCTCATGAAAAGAGATCATGTGGTTGCTTATGGTTCATGGTAGTTGAGAGTTCATGATAAAAATTACCCAACACATGATTGGGAGTTGGCTGCAGTCATCCATGCGTTGAAAACATGGATACATTATCTCATTGGTGAGAAATTTACTATGTTTAAGGATCACAAAAGCTTGAAACAAAATTTTTGATGGAGTGATTTAAATCTCTGGAAAAGGATATGAATGGAGTATCTCCAAAAGTTTGACATTGAATTTATGTACACACTCAGAAAAGGAAATTCGGGGGCCGATGCATTGAGTAGAAAGTCATACGCTTAGTTGTGGAAAGAATCTTCAGATGAATGGCAGTTGATGTAGGTCTTAGCTGTCATACATGTGGAATGTGAAGACCGAGGTGAGGATGATGTTTTCTATTTAGATACACTTGTTCCTGATTTAGGAAAGATAATGAAAGAAGCACAATAATCTAATACAGAATGCCTAGTGGTATGTTCAAAACGCAATGGTGGGGAGACCATTGATCGATGGAACTTGATGGGGGTTCAGTTTTGTGTTTCAGAGATCGGATGGTTGTTCCTACGGTTTATCAGGAACAAATCCTTCATGCATAAACTATTCATGATGGGATATACACCCATATACACAAAAAATGTATAAGGTGTTAAAGGTGTAGTTTTTGTGGAGCGACATGAAAAGGAAGGTGGACGAGTTCATCTCACATTGCTTAACTTCTTAGCAGGTTAAAGAAGAGAATCATAGACTAGATGGTATGTTACAATATTTACCTATCCAACTGTGGAAATGGGATCATATATCATTGAATTTTTTTACAGTTCTTCCATGAATGGTTTGGAAACATGATGCAATTTGGGTGATAGTGGATCACCTAACCAAGTCAGTCCATTTCATCCCAATTTGTGAAGATCATATGGTGGATGAATTTTCAAAAATCTATATCTAAGAATTGGTAAAGAGGCATGGTGTACCAGTGTCTCTCATCATTGATAGAGATCTGAGGTTCACATCTCCTTTCTGTAATTTATTTTGAAATTAACTATTTAATATTATAGAAATTCTATTTGATGAAATTAGTTTAATGATTTAATAAAATAGATTAAAATTATGTAATATTACTAGTTATTATTATTTTCATTAAAATGATTTGATGAGGATAAATATTAATTATCATGGTATAAGTAAAATAACTAAATATAGAATAGTATATTCTAAAACTCATAAAATATTAAAATTTACAAAAATTGAATAGATGAACATTTGAGGGATAATGAACCAAACCCCAAAATGTTTTTCCTCTTTGGACACATGGGTCCATGAAAAAGGAAATTAATCCTCGAAACATGTAACACTATTTCAAAAAGCATCCTTAAATTAAATTATAAATACATAGAACATTCACCCTTAATATTTTAACAAAAAATTTGAATTGAACAGTAATATATTGAATTATATACTACATAGAACTGTATCCCATTATCATATTCCATGTTTCACCCAATAATGGTGTAAAACCTTCCCCTTTATGGTGAATTCATTGAATATTCCAATCCCTACCATGAGTATTATCAACTACATAGTTTTATTAATCATTTTATACTGAAATGTATATTATAGGGAAAATAATAATATTATATTTGTTTCATTTCCATTATTTTAGGTTAATATATTTATGTTATTATTATTTTTTATTCATATTACACATCGAGTGTGGGAAAACTAGCATTAGTTCAATGTATGGATAAAAACTCTGTGACATAACATGTTTTTTTCAATAAAATATTCTAAAGGATTCATATATGGATTATTATCAAAAATAATTGTGATTATTATGAAATCATTAAAAAAAATTTAATAAAATATATATCTTTTATGTGGAATGATAAAATTTTTAACCATTTTTTTAATAATTTAGAAAATGTGTATTTCATGGATAATGTTTTCTTGTTTCCATGAAATGTTAATAGAAAAGTTATATTCTAATTATAATACACCGAAATTATAATATTTAACAATAATAATCATTATAGATATTAATTATGATTTTTTACAATGATACTATAACTAAACACCTCATACACACTCATTAATTGTTGTATTTCCATGTTTGAGATGTTTTAACAACCTTATTGATCAATGATAATAATTTTTTCATGGATTACTATGATATATTATTTACCAGTATAATGAGATATACATATGTTAATTATTTGATTTTCTATTTTTTTAGGATATATCAGCACTGTAATTAGTAATTGAGAAAAAAATTCATTAAGATTAACCAAAACATCACCACCTCCAATTCATATTTCTGGTTAGTAACCCAAATACAATTGAATTAATGATTAAAATTATAAATATAATATAAAATTTATTTATATACATGTAATAGTCATGGAATTATGAAATTTATGAAAAAAATATACACCAATAGTGTATTAACAAATTAGTTTAATGAGATAAATTTCACATCCAATATGTAATAAATATTTCTAAATACTAACCAATATAAATATATCTATAGAATTACTATACATGAGGATCATAAAGTGTTATATTTACGATTAATTTTCTCTACTATATATTTAATTAACTTAATTTAATTTTACATGATAGTTGGTAAATGTGTACAACAATTCATGCATGTGGTAAGGTTTTTCATCTCAAAATCTAATATTTTAGAAATGGTTAGTATTATAGAACTAATATAAATTATTTTTTGAATAAAATTTATATTTATGATATTATATCCAGATTAAAATTTTAATTTTTTATGTTAAATTATAGGGACTCAAATTTATTTGGTTTTTATTAATGTGTTACTCAACCCTCAAGGGTTTTATATGAATCAACATTGATTCTTCGAGACATGTTATATGTTGTGAACTGCGTATCCATTATATGTTTAATTCAAATCCAATGGTTTAATTTATAACATAAACATTTTATTTCAATGGATTTAATATAAAAAACATGTTCCATTATTGATGAGGTTATTTAAACATTTATTCCTTAATAGTATGGAATTTGGGTTACTCAAATACTATTCATTAAGATATAAAGTTTTAAAATTATCATTATTACTCGAGGATGTGTTTATATATATTAAAAATTATGATATACTATTTTATTATAATCCTTAATAAATTATGTTTCTATATATATTTAATTTTCTCTCTTATAGGTTTATATTGGATTCCAAAAAAATAAATATTCTTTATTAAAAATATAAAAATTCTAATGGAATATTTCAGATCCATAATTACTATAGAAATCCTAATTTAATTCTATTGGATCTTTAATTATATATTATATTAATATTATATATTTACAATGAGTTTTCACTAAAACTAAAGAATATGAAATTCAATGCGAACCATGATATCATTTTATGTTAGTGATAAAAATATTTCCTAAAAGCTATTTTATGTGTTCAAATAGATTTTCCATTTCATTATCAATATTAAATATGAAAATTGTGTTTGTAATAAAATATTTATACTTGAAAAATTATATATTTATTATTGGTGGAATTAACCAATTCTGGAAAAAATCTATTTTATGATTACATCATAGGTGATATTTTTTAGTAGTCATTTAAATGGATATTTTTTATTAATATAAAAACATTTCTATGAATAAATTCATTAACTAAGGAAATTATATTTTCAAACGTCAACTAATTTACAATGGTGTCTTATTATTTATTTTATAATTATTGATTTGACCATATAATAATTTTTCAATATTTTATTAACACTGCATTGTATATAATTCTCATTGGATTATGTTTAAAAATAATTCATCAAAATGGTGGAAAGTGTTTTTATTTTTATGGTGTTCTTATATTATGGATGAATATTGTATAAAATCTTCTTCAAAACAATCTGTCATATTACTTTGGATGAGTTATGATCATTTTATATTATATGTTGACATGTGGAACGTCATTCGTGTACTATATATAATTATTCCTAAGTGTGAAATTGTATAAATGTGGGGTATTTCATGTCTGACCAGCCACCATATTTCTCAGGATGTGTTATGTTTATTTTGTGTCATTTATTTAAATGTGGAATTTTATTGATAAATATGATACTTATCATCTTCTAATTCATATTGATCATGAATTTTTATTTTATATTCTTAATTATATGTGTAACCATGTTTTAATTCAGAATTAGGATTCTTATGGAATGTTAGTAAAAAAATTAACTCATTTGCCTAATTAATTATACATAATCAGGTGATTTTTCATTATAGGAACTAAAAACCCCAAGATGAATTAACTTGTCTCGATATATTTTTTTGAATTTTTTTATTCCTACCAAAATAAGAATCATGTGTTGAATGTTGATTAGATTGGATGTAATGTGTATAAGAACTAGCCCCTAATATGTTGGTTTTGATGTCTGAGGTTATGAAATTAATTAACATGATATCAATATTATTAATTTCAGTTTTTTCATTAATTTTCATGGATATAAACTACTCCTTGATTCATGTTTATTATGGATAATTTATTTTAAATTATTTGTTACATAATATTTATGCCATTATTTGATTAGTTATATTATTCCTTTACGATGGATTTATTATAACAACTTTATTATGTTTTCATTCCCCATGATATTAAGGTATTTATTACATTTCAAATTATTATTTGAATAAAAATTGTGGAAGAATTAACTGGATATGTAAATGAATTATTAGGAGTTGAAAAGTTTCATATATTGAATGAAAAAATAGCCATTATTTTAGTAAGACAATAGATTTATTAGGTTTCTTGTTATCAGTGATATATAATTATATATACCTAAAACTATCAATCATTTTTATGTTATTTAATAATCATAATTGAGAATTAAATAATATATTTTTATATCAATTATTTTACATTATGTATCGATGTAAGAATGTAAAATATATTGCTATGCTAATGGGACATAGGATATTTGGTATGAGGAATCACAGTTGGAATTTAATGAAATATTTTCATAAATATAGAGATTAGACTTCTTATTGTTGGTAATTTTATATTTTTTTAATGTTTGGGTAGAACATATTGTCATACTAATAAATATACCATTTTAATTGGTATATGATTTAATTATAAAATAATTATACATATTATTTGGGATTATGACAAGTGAACATCATTTAATATACAAAGAATATGTTTATGTGTATGATTAAATTAAAATTATTTTTGAAAGACAATACTATCTTGTTTCTATAGAAAATTATATCTATTTATTAATAATGCATGTTTTTTAACATTGTAATTGAAGTTATAATAGGAAATAACAACGAAAATGAAAATGTATGAACTAACTTGATCATCTCCATGCATAAGATAAAGAGGCATAACTGGACACATGGATAATTAATCCTACGATATCTACAACGATTAATCACAATCTCATTAATATCCAAATTAATTTATTTACAAATATTTTTAAATATATTGGTTTCTATGTAAAATTAAGAAACTAATATTGGTATGAAAGGATTAAACAGAGAGAGTTATAGGTTGATATTAATGCATCATATGTTAAAATAAATGGTAATATATGGGATTACATATTCATATTGATGTTTTCATTTTCATGATTGTTATATTGCCATAATATTTTCTGTATTTCGATGAAACATGATCATGTATATGATGTTGCTAAATGTTTATGATAAGAAAATAGTATGTATTATAACTGAAATATGTAGATTTAATTAATAGATAATAATTTTATAATATGCCTATTATATTGAAAAAATTGAGTAATATGGTAATATTTTTTTAATTGTGCTTTATATTTTAATAGAAATTAATCCCTCATATTCTTTGAATATTAATTAATGATGTTGTATTCAATGATTACTTTTTGGAATATTCTAAATTTCATTTTAGTTTATATTAAAAAACTATAGTTTTTTATTTATTTTTCCCAACAAAATGTGTTGGGAATATATATTAAAATGTATAAAAAATTAGTAATATTAATTTTAGGTACCTATTTTATTTTCGAATGTAACTTTTATAGAGAACAAGATTGAATAATAATTATCTCTTACATTGAACAGACATGTGATAATGTGATAATAATGGTTAGATTCATTTTGATGATATATAATATAGATAATTAATAAACATTGGGATTGAAAATTTATTCAATAAATTTTTAGAGAATCTCTTTTCATTTTTTAGATTATGATATATAGAAAAAAATGTATGAACATCTACATAATTCCATTTACAAATAGGGATAAGGATATTTTTATTTTTTGAAGAATATATAAATGGATTTTTTTTTAATTTAATCGATATTCAAATAGTATGTTATTGATGGAATATGATAAGTGTATACACACGCATGGGTATATGATTATAATAATAATTATTTTTCATTGAGGAACGATTTTTTGTATTTTTATAGTTTATATTTAAATTATTATTGGAATTATTATATTATATGAATGATTTTGGTATGTTGGGATCATTATTATTGAATATTGTGAAAATAAATATTTGAGAAAACAACAAAAAATAACATTGGTCGATCCAAAAATGATAATTGTTAAATTGAGAGTAATTTTGGATTAATCAACGATGACACACATTTAGTTGAATAGTGAAGGTATTATAATGGTCTAAATCATATAATTATTTCAATCCAAAATCATGAATACTGATTAAAGTGTACAATACTTTTGAAATCACAAATACTCCAATGATGACATATATGGAATAATATAAAAATTTCGGGGGCCAAAATGATAATGGAATGAATATTCAATCTCAAGAATAAAAATATCATTATCGAAACGTGTGACTAAAATATATTTGTATGTAGAAATGATCATGACACTCATAATTGTATGGGGTATATAGAAGTAATAAAAATTCATTAATATTAGGTGTGTTTTGTAATATGTGGATCAATTTACGAATCTAAGTGTTTAAATGGAATATAGCTTCCCAAAACCTAGTGAAAATGGAAAATCAGATGTAGCGTCTACTATTGTATCATATAGTTATTATTTTCTGTAGATTTTATAGATTCATTTATAATTAAGGAGTTCACCAACTATTTTTACTTTTCTTATAAAGAATTAACTATTGTTGTATGATTAAAAAAAATCATTTTGATTGTTTTCAAGAAATAATTACTTATAAATATTTATAAACAAAGAAAAGATTAGTTCTAATTAAATTTATGAGGTTATATCAATCCTTATAAATCTGTTATAATGGGTTTTGTAATTAAATATCAATCCCAATACTAAAATAATATATTAAGATATATCTATGTTTGGTTAATTGTATGATACCTATCGAAAATAATGATATCATATGAGTCAAAATATGTTGACATAATTTATGTATGTTGGGGAGAATGTGACCCCTCAAAATTCTGATATATTATTACCTTTAATGTAATAATGTGATCAATAGCATATTGCCCATGTTATAATAAAAAAATAAAACCATGATATATTACAAGAAAATATAAAAATTTCATTAAACCCTTCCAGAATGATATAATTGAATTTGAGTGAATGACCAGAATTTATTTATTTCTAAATTTTACTTATATATAAAATAATTGATACATTTTTATACTGAAAATGACTGATTATATTTTTTATAATTTAGAAAGGAATTATTCTAAAATAGTTTATTTTATGGGACACCGATTTCTTTTTTATTGATCATAATATTAAGAATAAATTATTATTTCTACTTATAATTAGTAATGATTAATATTGTTTATAAATGGGATGAACTATAAATAATGAAAATATATAATATAAATATTCATTTTTCAATAATATAATATTTTTCAAGAAGATTTAACGATTTAATTAAAATATAAAATTTATAAATATTAAAATTTAAAATAATTGAATATAATATTATTTTTAATTAATAATATGAAAATTGAACTACTATGTTTTATGGTGAATTTTAAAGAAAGATTATTTTTTACAAGAATGATACAAGATTTACAAAAAAATATACTTTCCTCGAATTTTCTCAATATATATGAATAACCTATAATAATTAAAAAAATAGATAATAATATATGTAATTATGGGATGTTATTATACATTTTAATATATTAATTATACATAGAAAAACACTCCATGATGTTATGATCAGTACTGTAAAATGTTACACTAAATTAAAAATTATTTTTGTTTTATCATTAAATAATTTATATTCATAGTGACTTCTGGTTTCCTATTTTTTTTGTAATCTTTATATATTTTACTAAATTAATAATTAATCAATTTATATGTTTAACATTTCTAACCATGATAATTTTAGCTTGAACATTATTTTAAATGTTTTAAAACATTTTTTTTCAAAAAATCATTAATACATATATCAGAGTGTTTTTATTAAATTTTACATATTATTTATATTGAAATTCTATTTTAAATATTTTTCTATATGATTTAAATCATAAAATTAAAATATTATTTCATTTTTAATAATTTTTTTTACTTTAAATGTATTTATTCTAGATAAAATTTATTTATCATGGTGAAAGTAAAATAGCCCTATTGGATATATCATTGTGTGAAAGTGTTGAAGAATTTTAAAAAATGAGATCAATGTAAAAGATGATATTTGGATTTTACACTAAATTCTTCCAATAATATTTTTTCCATTTTGGATACATGGGTCTTTGAAAACAATACATCATTATTTTGAAATGTAATGTTGTTTCTAAAAGATATCTTACATTATCTTATAAAAATATATTCCATTACACATTCAAATAAACTACTATCCTATAACTTACAACATTAATATCATCTATTTTAATATCCCTTGAACCCTCCCCCAAGAACATAGTCCCATGGAAAGTCATATTCTTCCTACAAAATTCAACTTCATGGAGACATTCAAGGATCTTTTTTCCCTCCGACATCAGTATTTTGAACAACTAGAATTTATTCATAATTAACAACATTAAAATTTATTAAACCAAAATATTATATTGATATTTGTATTATTTTTATGAATTATTTTTTCTATATTTAATATATTATTATTCTAGATTCATATATCCCATCACTTAGGAAAAACATGACCATAATTTATGCATTGTGCAGACTGCCACATCCACTGTATAATGTGTATGGTTATCTATCCCTACAATTCATGGATTGATATTAAAATTTAATTAATGGATATATTTTATTAACATACTATAAATAATTATAATTTTTGAAAATTTATTTAACTATTTAATTATATGATCAATAAAATTTTATTAATAATTTAATCTTTTAAAATATATCCACTTAAAGGAAATAACCATATAATTTCAATGAGATAGATTATATAAATTATCTAATATTTATAATCAATTAATAATTATTTATTTTACATAAATAATAACCATATATGGTTATATTTATTTTAGTATAATAATAATCCAAATAAACCACATAATAATCACCCGTTAATCATAGTAGGTTTATGTTTTGGTTGTTTTTACCACTTAAGTTAATAATACTATAAATTTATGTCATGGGATACAATGAGAACATTTTTACTAATATTATTTGATTTAAATGTTTAATTGTTTATGTTTTCGTATGTTTATATCAATATTTAACTCATTAAATAAAAAACACCGTTTTCTTATTAAGAAATGAAGAAACATGATCGTCATTGATTTTATCTTCATATGTCGTTACAAAAATTACTATTGAATGGATTATATCCTTTATAATAATAATCGAATTTATATTATTATTATTTTAATAATATTATAATTAATAACGTTTTAATAATAAATAATATTAACAAAAAAATTATTAAACTAGTTCATTATGATAAATATTACAAACACCATGTTTTTAAAATAATTTAAAACTAACCAAAATATTTGATAATATAATGATTATTGATGAGGTTTATAAAAGGTAATAATATTTAATATTATTCATAAGTTTTTGAGTAATGATATTAATATAATTACATAGGATTATAGGTTCATGTGGAAAATGAATTTGGACTAAGGTAAGCGTTTTCATAAAAAAAAAATTCTTTTTGAGACAAGTTTATAATTATGATCCAAATTCATTTATGTGGTGTATATAACACATTCATGTGAAATAATGTCATGAATTATCTTCTAATAGGCTATTTTATTTCTTTTACAATCCCTCTCTTACAATGTGTTTTTATTAATGTTCCATACATGATGTAAGTGCTTTCATGATATTAACTATTATTTATTGATTCATGTTATTTTTTCTATGCATTGATTAAAATTTTTCATTTTATTTACATCCAAAGGAAATATTCTTATCCCAGTTCTTCAATATCAATTGTTTTATTATCCATTAATTTACCATTTTTGACATGGTGATTAATACCATTATTTTTGAAATAGAAAGTATATTTTGTAACTCAAATACTATTGTGTAGGATAGAATATTTTTTCATGAATTTAGTAATTAAATCTATGTTAACTATAACCATTATAATTCATTTTTTGTATTTTATTGTCGTATATTAAAGATTTTTGTTTTAATATAAATATATTTATCAAATTTTTTAAAATATGGGTTCTCAACAAATGTAAATAAATATAAAAAAAATAATTTCACTATAAAATATTTAGGATCAACAGTCCCTATATAAATAATTAAATAATTTTATGGAACTATTATTGGATATTATATTAAAAATTAATGTTCCGAATTATATTTCTATGCACCTATTGATTAATTCATTTATATGTGAACCATATCTTCTTCTTATTATGTCAATGTTGATTTTCCCCCTAAATGATCTAATAAGTTTTATATAAAATTTTATACTTCCTTTTCAAAATTTCGTACCCTAAAATTTTTTATTATTATAAAATTATATTATAATATATATATAAATATTTTGAATGAAATCCAGATACCAATCAATACAATTTAAAATCCCTTCCTGGGTTGTATTACATATACATTCTTTTCAATGGATACATTCCATAAATGCCAACATCATTCATGATTTTCTATGTTACACCATGTATTTAGTAAAATCAATAAACCTTAATCTCATTTATGTATTAAGATCATGTTTTAAATTATTAAATTATCCATATAAACATTTCTCTATACAACATAAACATCACATTTTACCAACATCATATTAGTTCCCATTCATTTGAAAAAATAATTTTATAGACATGGAGAGTATCATTATTTAGTTGTTAATTTACCAGATACATATGTTTATTATTTTTATTAAATCTCCAAGTCATTACACTAAAAATTATTATTCAGATGTATAATATTGAATAATAATTAATGATTCCTTAACTAGGGAGGCCATATCTAATCTTTCATGTATTATATCAATCGTGATATATAGTGAATTTAATTTTGAGAACCATAATCTGGAGTTTATATATATGAAATCTCTTTTGACACAATGACTTATATTTTTCTATGTTGTAAAATTTATTATATATAAAATGATTATTTAATCTATTATGGACTCCGTGTATGATTTAAATGAAACGAGTACATTGTTTTATTATCGCTTGTACCTGTTAATTCATAATCATATATTGAATCACTATATATATATATTAACATATGAATATATATATATAAATATATATATTAACATATGAATATATATATATATAAATATATATATGTTTTATCTAATTTTATTTATTAAGAAATATAATTTAAAAAAATAGTGAAAATGAAATGAACAATTTTTTTATATAACACAATAGTTGGGAATTTTATGTAATGAGAAATATTGTGAGGGAATCCAATACTCGATGAACATGATCCACTAAGATTAAAATATACTATATATCCTTCAGATTCAAAAGTAACCTCTTATATTTTAATTTCTAGATTATAATATTCACTAATGATAAATCAATGGATTTCTGATTTAAATAAATTTTGAATTTTTTATTCCTGAATTCATCCTTTAAATATTTAAAGGTTTTATTTCATGGGTTGGATTATGGGAAGAAACAAATTTACTATTTCATCATAATGGTAAGTAAATTAACTTAATTTTTTGAAAAATAATTATGTAATTTTAATTCGAATGATTAATTATAAGTATTATAAATTATTTCACTAAATTAATTTCAATTATTTATTTAATAATTAAATTCAATGATAAGTTTTTTGTAATTTTAAAAAAATCAAATTTATATTAAATCCACTTACTGAGTTGTTCGGAAACATATTGTTTTGAAATGTTATACACATATTTCATGAATTATAATGATTTAATCTAGATAAAATTATCTATTATGTGGATTTTATATGGTGTATGTCCAGTGATAATTGGCATCTTTAGATTCCACAACAAATCTATACATCTAGGGGATAATTGTTTTTGTTATTTCATAATAATCCAAAAATAAATAAAATATTATTTATAAGTATAGGGATGTAATTTTCAATAGTTATGTTCATTTTTTATTTATAAAAATAATTTATAGTTTTCTTAGCATCAATATGAGGAGTAAGGGTTTGGGGCAACATAGTTGGAATCAAATGAATTTTTATAACAAATTTTTATATTTCTATGAAAGTATCATATAAGATTTAGAATTTTTATTTTGTTCATTTTTTTAATTTTTATAATATGACACTTAGGATTATAGACATTTTCATCAAATAAAAAAATACACATGAATTTTTGGGGTTTTTGATTTTTGGATCTAGGAATAGTTTGAGTTCTCTTAGTCATATTCATTTTCATAGAATAATAAAAATTAATTTATATATGAAATTATCATCAAAAAACTATTTATTAAATATAATAGAGTCATATTTATTACATGTCCAATTATTTACATTGAAAATATTTAGCATACTAGTTAAAAATCAATAATTTTTTACTTAAAGGGGGGTGTAAAAACCACAACATTTAATAAAATATTATAATTTTTTCATCTAATAAATAATTTAAATGTAATAATTAAAACAATATTTATTTGTTATGAAATTTTATTCATAATATATTAGTATTTATTACAATATATACATGAGAAATATATAGATATATTTTTACCATAACATAGTATGTAATATAAATATAACTATAAATAAAATATTGATATAAAATAAATAATATAATAATATTTATTAAATAATCATACCAATTATAAATGAGAAACTCTTAATTATAACTACTTATAGATTATTGTTCTGTATTTATACAAGATACATATATATATTGTTGTTAATGAATATTTTTATAGTAAATAAACATATATATATATATGGGAACTAATATTTTGTAATTATACATATAATAATATAACAGTTAAATATATATTTATGTATAAAAAATTATATATGAAAACAAAACAAATATAATAATAGAAAACAAGAGATAAAATGAAGATGAAAAAAATGCAATGGCATGGTCATCTTATTCATGGGGTGCCAACCATAGTCTCCATCTTTTTGATATGTATGTCCTTTATAGCCTAGTAAAAATTCCTCTGTTATTCCCTTATTCCCAACTCAATTCCATGATTTATCATTCACTAGTTCACCATAAAAATTCAATTATAATCTTTGGAAATATAATACATATTTCTCGTCATATTATCCATCCTATACATACTATCATTCCCAGACTCATTTGGTGAAATTATGTTAAGATCATAAATTTATATTCCTCATGAACATCTAGTATTATGACAGGATCATGACTATTGGTATTCATCATTTCACAAATTATTTTTCATAATTATGGAAGACAATTCCTTAAAAAATAAAAATATTTTATGTTATATATCCATTATTCCTTGGTCATCTAATTTCTAGATATGTATATATACATATATATAAATAATTTTTAATAATGAAATTCTAAGTAACACTCACGTAATTGCAGAAAAAAATAATTGTAAAAAAATCATAATTGATTTAGAATCATTTATGTTTTTTTTTGAAATAAAAATATACATACAATCCCTCTATAGTTTTAGGGCCTCCATTTTGAGTATAAATAATAATATTAATTAATAATAATATTATACTATAATTTTATTAGTTTCCATAAATAATTTTTCTTTTAAATATGTAAATCCATTATAAAGACACCCATTAAGGATTGTTAAAACAATGAATTATCCAAATTATTATCTATAATCAATGATAGAGATAGATATAGATGGAGGAAGTGTGAGAGAGGGAGGGGTGTGGTTGGTAGAAAAATTATGACATCATTAATATGGTAAATTTTTAGGAAGATTTGGTTTGTAGTCTCTGGTTATGAGAAAATCCGTTCAAAATTATTATTTTATGAGGAATTATTTTTAAAAAATCAATGTTTTTTTAAAAAAATATAGGGGTATCTATTTTCAAAATATTAATAATAAAAATGCCCATTAACAAGATTAAATTTATGCATACAGAAATGTAATACAAAAAATTTTATATTCATAATACTCAAAAAAATTCATCATGGAGAAATATATTTCAATGTATATATATATACAATTTTCAAAACCTAAAATATTTCAATGATTTGGAGTTTCATTGTTGGTTTTAACGAAGTCCATGTAATCAATACATGATAAAATATTTGGAATTTTTTTAATAAATATATTTTTAAATATAATTAATTATTAAATTTTAAATTATAATTTAAAAATTAGTTTATATAATATTTCATATTTATTTATATGAAATAGATTATACACATTTGAAATATTATAAAATTTATTAATATCATCAT
The DNA here is from genome assembly GCA_963277665.1 of Viscum album. Taxonomy (NCBI): domain Eukaryota; kingdom Viridiplantae; phylum Streptophyta; class Magnoliopsida; order Santalales; family Viscaceae; genus Viscum; species Viscum album. The sequence continues at coordinate 527,453,325 of OY728121.1, read as the reverse complement.
TCTATGATTAAAAATATACCATATTTTGTGTGAGATATTATTATTAGAACATGATTCTTCTATATTTTGTTTTTACATATAGAAATATAATCTTGTAAGGTTGTTTAATTTATTAAATGGGGATATATTTTGTTTAATTTTTTGTTAACGTGTTATTTATATTATCTCATTCTTAAGAATTATTTTGATCAGTTTTGGTTTCTCTAATTTTAGTATTTAAATACATTTAAATATATTTGAATATATATATATATGGATTAATTATCATAGTTTCAAAAGATGATATAAAACTATTGTGGAAAATGGAATTCCCCAAATGTTTTATTAAAATTTTAAATTTTGAAATTTTTAAATATTGATGAATAGGGCATGACAAAAATCATTATGGGATTATTTCCAACAAGATGAGTGGTCCTTATACATAATTAAATTTTTGAAAATACATAATTGTTATTTATCAAATCATGGAAAATATTTTTATAAAATATAATAGGATTTATTAAAGTGATAAATTTTCTTATGTACGAATACATTATACAGTTAGAGATAACCTAGTTTTATTTCATGAATGGGTTTAGAAAAATATTATTTTTGTATTATAATGTTCTTAAAAAGTACTTTAAAATTACATTATTCATTGCATATTTTTAATGTTTTTTAAATAGTAATGTTAATTTATTAAATTATTAGTATTTGAATAGGAAATATATACATAATTTTTGGTAAATTTTTTTCAAAAGTTTTTTTATAGTATTTTGATTAAAATCATAAATCCTTATTAAAACACATTGATGAAACATTTTCCCACACATGATTTATAATTTTTTCACATAGTTCATCGATTAGTAATACATATTATGTGGAAAAATCATCTCTATATTGAATCCATATAGATGAGATAGAGTGTTTTCTTATAATTATTTATATTTAAATGAATGTAAACATGGGTAGAAAGTTTTTTTATATGTTTTCAATAATCCTCCACAATTTTCTTCCTAATATACCCTAAAAAATATAGGGACAATATATATTTAAATAATATTTAATATTTTAATTATAAAAAATATATAATATATTTCCAACACCAAAATTAGGAAAACATGTATGGGGAATCATAGGATGCAATGTTTACATGGTAGGGGTATATATGGATGTGGTCATTACAATATGATGTAATTTATCACTATATCTAGTGAGTTTCCCGAGGAGGTACATTTTTAACAATGAAATTTCACCGTAAAATAGGAGAAATTTATAATCTCCCATTGGGTTATACACTCAAAAACAATCTTATGATATATCAGAATCATTCTATGGATTCTTGTTGAGTGAATTACTTACCTATAATATCTCTATCTCAATACTCGGGTTCCCATTACCATTCCCACCAAATTAGTTTGAGGAGATTGACTCATGTTTTTTATAGGTCAAATCATAGTTGAATTCCTTCAAAATATTAATATCCCATCAAATATTCCCTCAAATTTCAGTAAGGCATAGAGTATATAACATTTTCAAGGGATTTATCACCCTTAATATTGATAAGTTATAGTTACAAATCCTTTATTCATCAAATCGTATTTGTTAACTTCCTATTTTTGGCATCAAATTTCACTTATCAATGAAATTTTATATTTTCAATGAATCATGAGGTTTCCAAAAATAATGATGTGGTAATATTTCTTAACCCACAAAACAAAATCATATTATTGGACAATGATGTTGACTATATATCAATGTTGTATAGACCAACACTATTAATTTTCATATGAAATGAGAGTATCCCATAGTATGATTTGGATTTATATCCCAATACATCTCATACAATTTCAAAACACATCCATCATCATGATGATCTAAAAAAATCTATTTAAATATCACTAATTAGACCATAGACTTTAATCCTTGTTTCATCCGATTGTTCCACAATTTTATTATGGATTTTTTTTCAACCCCACAATTGATGTTTTGTGGATTATATTTATAGGCCATTATTTGAATAAACAATAGGGTCTCATTTATTCAGATATTGAGTTTTATAATAATTTTTTTATTGTGGAATTTCATAGAGATGTCTTAATCATATGCATGATTCCTTATAAAGATGTAATTAGGATCATTAAATGGATTCCATTATTCGCCCAGTGAATGGAATTATGATGATTGTTGACAATTATAGTATGATCATTGCAATTGGTATAATGGTTGATGGATAAAATTCAAAATTGATTTAATCATATTCAAATAAGAATTCCAAAATTCATGTTAGAAACAATAGTTGGAATACATAAACTATAGTGTTTAACAAATCATAATAATCTATTTTTTTAATGGCTCATCCCATTCCTTGAGTGAGTCCATAGGAATACTTATTTCCCAATGTAAAAGATTCACTGATTCTAATGGGATTCGTATCAAACTATGAATGTTTGTAGTAGGTGTCACATCAATGAATAAATCATTAAATCTAATTCAATTTTTTTAATGAATGATATTTGGTAAACACTAATCCCTACGGGTGGAAAAAATTCAAACCAAAGTGAATATTAAAATAAGATATAACAACAAATATCATTTATTCAACGAACAATGAACGATATGATGATCATAATCCTAGTGGCCTAGAATAAAAATTTTAATCTATATTATACAAGTACCAACTATAACACCCCACGATTCTATGGTACACTTCTCTTTAAATAATACGGTAGCGTGTGTTGTACGCAATATCAAGTTCTAACACACCACAACCAAGAAAACTAGCTGTTATGAATAGTAAAACCCACATTATAAACTTTTATAAATTTTATCATTAAAAATGGACATCATTTTTAGATTCGGAATATCAAAATTAGCTTAGGGGGAATTTTTTGTTTTTATCTTGAAAACATTCAATTTTTGATGAATAGTGAAAAACACTGTGTTATAGTATACAACATAATTTTAATTTAAATGATAATTTATTTTATCTAAGTTTATTTTTGGTTAAAATAGATATATAATACTTAAATATTTTCATTGTAATTCATTGGATTTAATATATAATAATTTTAGATAAATAAAAAATTTATTGAAAATTTGACCATCTTTTACCAACTTCCTATGAGAATTTGAAAATTAACAAAAAATAATAATTTTACTGCTTCTGTTAGTGTAATTTTAAAATTTTGAGTGACTCGGTTGATATTATTAGGAAAAATGTGGTTCAATAAGATGAAAATAATTTTTGGTGAATATTAACCTTTTACTTTTATTTACCACAGATAAAAGTAAATAGGGTATTTAAAGGTAAAAATGGTATTATTATTAACCTAAAAGACATGATAATTATATTTTATATGTATAATTTGACCAAAAACAACTTTATTAATAAAATATTAACCTCTCTGGTTCACATTGATTAGGTTACGACAATTAATATTATTATATTTAAACAAGAGTTAAAAGAGTTAAAAACAATGTTTAATAACTAAAACATTTTATTATAATGATATACATAAGATAAATTGGACTATTAATATTAATTGGAAGGATAAATAAATTCCTACATAATGGTATTATATTTATATTTTTTAGAAATTAAATAATTTAATTTAATTTTGACAAAATGATGATGCAGAAATTTCAAATTAATGAAATATTAATATAATTGATATTATAAATATCCAAATAAAGGAAATTTTGGACTTTTTATTAATTAAAATAATTTTCTAGGTTAATATGTCATTTTTGAGTTGGTTATATTGATTTTTTTCCAGTTAATAATTCTGTTATGAATTTAGAAAAAACAAAATACCAAATAGTGCCAAAATTGACATAAAAGAGTTTTTAAAACAAATATTATATTATTAATTGATATTCTATTCCTAAAAATCTAAGGATCAGACAAATGACTAATATATGGATAGGTGTATCATTATTGAACCACATGGGTTCTCTTGGAAGTATATGGTTAGTTTATTAACCATATAATATATAAATAGAAAGACACATGGTAAATGTCACACTATTTAACTAAGAGTTAAATCTAAATGATACCATTAATATATTGACCCAAACATGTCTAAAACCTATTATATTAGTTCTTTTCGACCAATACCCTCCTTATCCATTAAATAAACCATTTTGGAGCCATTTGAAACCGAAAATGATTTTATTATAATATAATATATCTATCTTTTCCTAAGGTCCCCCTCACCCCTCTAATAAAAGGGAACCACCCCTTCTCTCTAAATCACACCTTGAAAATCATTTTTCTAGACCAAAATCTGCCCACGTACCCTCTCAACTATCCTAAATTCTTCCTAGAGGCCTTTCATTAGTCATAAGTCAAACCTATGGATCACTTTTGATCAAATCAAAAGGAAGAACCCGAAAAAGAGGTAATTATTTTATCTCCTCTTTCACGTTACTTTCTTCTTCCACTACCTTTTTATTTTTCGTTTCATTTATAAAATAATACCTATAGTATCTTCTATATACTGTAATGTTATTATAAATATATAACAACCAAATTCATTATTCTATCCAACCGTTGAATGACATGTCACTATACGTGTCTACGTACGACTTATCGTCTCCACGTCGTGGTGTAATTGTTATTCAATACATTATTATTTGGATAAGTATAATAATGATGTGAAATTGTTGTAAATAATTAATATAACTTTATAATCATTCTTAATATATGATATAATATTCAATTATATATTATTTTAATATCAAAAGAATAATATTTTTCTAGTGCATACGTAAGGATTACCGTCTCCACGAACGCGATGAGATTCATTCCCCATCATATCCAATCAAGACTAATTTTAATTAGATTATTAAAAATATTTTTTAAAGACATGATATAATTCAGGATATTAATATGATAAATCTCATTCATAAAAAATATTACTCTATAACAAAGAATATAAATAAAAATGATTTCATTAACACATGAAACAACGATAATACTATGATATTATTAACAATGAAATTTTAAAAGAACATATTTGATATCATTTTAATTTATATGATTTTTTTATAATTTAATAACAATTATTTCACCATAATACTTGATTTTAACCTACCCTTGACCACAGAAATGTACAAGGTAAGGGTTAATTCTACAACCTCTTCATTATTCAATGTTGTTTTTATGTAATTATTTACTAGGACCTCATTATCATCCAAATCCATGTTTTCATAAAAAAATTTCAATTTTTTTTACTACATAATAGATTATGGGTTAAATTAATTTATACCCTTATTTGACCTTATATGTTTTGAATGTAATCTTTATGTTGTTTTCCAACCAGGGTACTTTTTGTTCTTTTCGGAAAATTTATGGTAACAATTTTTTTATCTTATACGGAGCGTGCGGCTATTTTCCACCATTATAACATGATCAAAGAATCCCTTACAAGATTATAATAATATTTCCAAAATAAATTTTTTTTAATTATATGAAATTTAAATGATTTCAAAATAGAATTAGATATTTCTCTAAAAAATGTTTTCATTTCATCTATGTCAACATCCATTGATTGATTTTAAATTTATTTGAAGATGATTTATTATGATACATAACATCCATACTGTATTTAAGGTTTTGTGATATGTTTTTCTGTGGATGTGTTATTTTTATAACATTCATGGTTTATAGATAAACTATTGACATTTCGTAAGATAGTTTTAATAAGAATGTTTATGTTATGTTTAATCCTTTTCATATGAGGACTGCAATGGACTTAGTATGTGACAAGTGATTCCCGCTATAGCTCGTTGACACATCAGTAGGTCTAATGAGACAAACTACTGTCTTGGAACAAGTCCTTGTCGAAATCTTATTTGTAGTCTTTGCACAAGGCCTTGACTATGTGGCTATGAAAGTATGCCATTATCTATTCCATCATTATGAAAGTGGATATTGATATTTCTTGTGATTTGTTTGACAAGTAGAATATCCATGTCAATAAGTAAATGGAATTATTTGATTTTCATATTTGACATATTATGTTGAATTTAATGTTTAAATGCCTTTCGTTTTAGTCTTATACATTGCCTTAAATGTTTATTCTTATTTATGAAAGTTTCCACTATTTTGTTATCCTTTCTGAGCATCTGAGCTCAACCCATTCAATGTTTTATTTTTCACAGGATGAAAAGAATTATATTATGACTGAAATTTAGGAATATTCTATGGGATATAAGTGTTTTTGATGGAAACAATGTTTTTGTTGTTTTCCATTTTATGATTTAATGTAAACCTTATGAATGTATTTAGTAATTCCATGGATAATAAACTAATTGGTATTTCGAATCATGATCAATTGTGATCATTCCAATGTTATGTAAAAATACACTGACTCTAGATATCTAGGGTCAGGGCGTTACAGTTGGTATCAGAGAATTTTTAGTACAAACCATTTAAACTAGATTTAAATAAACTCTGATTAGAGAACATAGCCATAAGATAGAATTTCGAGGATTACTATTGAAGAACATCATAGAATTTTTGTATTTTATAGATTTTGTGAGTTTTCAAAGAAATAAATCCATGTTTGGATACGAATTGTTAGAGGCGACTCAGGTACAGATGTACATAGGGGTAAAACCCAGAAAAACCACTTTGATCTAGACACTTACAGGAACTGGTGCATGAAAACGGGCCTTTCTGCACTCTATGTTAGCACACCCCTGTGGGATATGCTTAGGATAATTATCATTTTCATTAACAAAAATTATGAAGGGTTTATGATTATATAATTTCTCTAAGATTTTTTTTATGATTATGGATTATATCCAAAAACTGTTCAGTTTCTGTTATGTGTTTTAGAAGTCTGGAATTATTTATTTCGATTCATAAACTAATCTATTTTATTCCATTGTTTAGAAATGATTCCTAGTGTAAGGAATGGAAATTGTATCAATGCACGCACAAAATGTAGGTACTTCCCTATTGCTCAAGATAATTATAGATGACCTGGTTATAAAACTAGTTCTGATCCGCATATAACCATACTGGGACAACTCAATCCGTTTATGAATAATATCTTTACCCATATGTTACACCTAAATCCACAAAGTGGATTATCAATGTTAGATCACTTAATGAGAAAACAACCACCAACATTTAATGGTTGTAAAAATCCATTAGTAGAAGAGAAATTGATAAATACCATAGAAAAAATATTCCATGCCTTGGGGATTAGTGAAATGGTAAAAGATGCAATTTCCATTTACCGCATTACTGGAGATGCTGATTAATGGTGGTCATTCTTTCACAATATAAAGGAAGATGATGAAGTATCAAATATGAAATTGAGGTAGTTTAAAAATATTTTCATAGAAAAATACTTTCCTCGTGACCATCGAGAAGATATGGAATGAAAATTTCTGAGAATGAGGCAAACAGAGGATGAGAATATAGCAATGTATGAGGCTAACATTATAAGGATAGAGAGGCATACTGCAGATTATATACATAACCCAAGAAGTTAGATTGATCATTTCATTTATGGGTAAACATCATTTCTCTATTGTGCATTAGTCTCATAAGAAATATCATCGTATGAAGATATTATCTCATGTTCAATCAAGATAGAAAAATAATTATCTAAGTCTTATGGATTAAAAGCAAAGAAAGAGAACAAGAGATCTTACGAAAACTCTAGAAATGGAAATAATGGGAATAAGGGAAAAGTAGAATATCCATCCTGCAGTAAATGTGGGATGATCCACCCTGGTACTTTCCTGACGGGAATGGGAATCTGTTAAAAGTGTGGTGAAAAAGGCCACCAAGATCATGATTGCAATGAGAAGAAAGAGGATGTCGATGTTGAATGCTACATTTGTCAATAAAGGTTGAATTATGTGAATGAATGTACTAATTGTCAAGGTAACTTACCAATGAAAAGGTGAAGGGATTAAGGCCATGCTTATGCTGTCACTACTGCTAAGGTTGAATCTCCAAAAGTCATTGGTTGCGCCCAAATTTACCCTACGGGTAAAAGCGATCGATGTAGTACATGTAGGGGTCGAGTCCACAGGGACCGAAGAAGTAACCTTGAGACGCTATGATTTGGTGAAGGATGGGCTATGAAGTAGCCAACTTTGGTTTTGATTTTGGATGGTTTAAATAACACTAAGACACCTACGTGAATTCAATTTAATGAAAATGGGTTGATCTAGGATTATGCTTGGGGTGGATTGAATGAATTTTACTTCTTTAAACAATTTTGGTTTTATTAATTCTTGATGAATCCATTCTTCAAAAATAACACTACCTTCATCATTTTCTGGTTTGGTGCTTACTAAACACAATTACTAATCCCCTATACACTTAGAGAACCAAATTCATGATCTCACCGAGGTATATGGTCATTTAGTAATTGAATTTATTTTGCTCAAACACAGTAAAGATGAAGAGTAGAAATAACTGAAGAATGGATATCTTAAATTAATTATCCATTTAACAACAATTCGTTCATAAAATAACATTCAACCCAGCCTTTGCATCCTCCTAAGATCAACCCATTCCCTTCACCAATAGCTCCTTATATAGGAATATTAGGAGCCTTAGGTACATCCCCCAACAATTAATTCACCCCTCAACAATTAAGAGAGTCAAAAGGAAATTGACATTTCGAAGTTGACCCGGAAAACTGTCCAGATTCGTCCTCCATTTTGACGTATGAATTCTAAATTGAATAAGGCCGATTCCGGAGGTGTCATAAATATAAAATATCTTCGTCCATGTGTCCTCTATGAGCTGTAAAAAGTTCAGGAAATTTCGCCCAGCCGTATGGATGTTATGGTCGAAATGGTGGAACGGATTTCTGCGCATTAATGACGAGTCCACCATTTAAATCTAAACTTCAGATCCCTTTATCATCATAAAAACATCAGAATTAGCTCCGGCCACAGTTGAATAAAATGATCCTCATATTTGTTTCTTTCTACTGTATAAATTTTAGCTTCATTGGGCTTGGTGTCTGGGCCCCACATTTGTTTGATGGGCCTTAGGCCCATTATGCTTTTTCCAGCAAGTTTCTGACTTCATGCGCAAAATTATCCATCTTCCTTTGGGATTCATCCATCGGACCTAAAAGATAAAATGTTCCAAACAAATTGATAAATCATATCCCAAAATTTCAAATTAAAATGATGAATATTGTAATTTCCACAAGCAAATTATTGAGTGGGCCCAAATTGACATTTTAAGCATGAATTGCACAATGATGGGAAATGAAGTTCAATTTCTGAATTGGACTAAAATTGATGTTTATAAACTTTTAAACACATTAATATTAAGAAATTAACAATAAATATTAGCCACTTTAAGTGACTAATCACACCCCCCAACTTGAGTTTTGCTAGTCCCGAGCAAAATAAATTAAAAATATGAAATTGAAATCCCCTTTTTCAAAAACATTTTAAATACACATTGCTCACCCAAAAGACCTCATACCAAAAAAAAAATTATGGAACCCATCAAAATAATTTAAAACAAGCTAGGTCCATAAGCATATCCCAAGCCCAAGCCCATTCCTTTGTTCAAATTCATTGCCACATTTCATCCAATTCCAATTAAGCATGATAAAGTGTTGTGCATCATAAAAGATATGGGGCCCATTTTATTGTTCAAGGGGAAAAAATGGAAGCGCTAGGTGGGAATCACATTAAACCTTAAGATGAGTATCCATTTTTTTTATTTTTTTTAATTTTTTTTAACCACAATAGATATGAAAAGACTAACTCTGTGCAAGACAACTATGGAGTCACGATCCCCAAGTGCCGGACGCCACGCATTTTGTCAATTTCATGCTCTACAATAGAGATATAAAGCCTAACTCTGGGCAAGACAACTATGGAGTCACGATCCCCAAGTGCCGGACGCCACGCATTTGGACAAAACATTGCTCTATGTGGTCTTTTTTATTTTTTTCAATTTTTTTTTTGTTTTTTTTTTTGTTTTTTTTTTGGATACTCAAATTAAACTAAAAGTGACCCCAGAACCCTATGCTATAATGAAAGGGACCCAAGAACTCAAATTTACCCCCACGATCCAAAAGACGTGCATTGTGGCATTTTTATTAAGAGGATGAAAATGTAAACTTTGAAAAATCACATTGGACAACCGCACTTTCCAAAAACTATGCTCATGAACTTAAACTTGCATTAAAATCAGAATCAAGGCATTCAAAATTTATTTGATATCCAATTTTAGATTTTGCAATGTGTGTTTATCATGTTTAAGGTTAATGGAATTTTTCTTTTCATGCATGTTTTTATTAAAAAAAAATCATTTTTATCCCCCCCCCCCAACTTAGAATAACACTGTCCCAAGTGTTTAAAGAAAAAAAAAGTTAGAAGGGGGTAGGAGAGGAGTTCAATGAAGAAATTTAAAATGAAAATCATGGAATGAAGTCACCTGGTGGTTGATGATGATAGCGCATGCCATAGTCTCCCTTCAATCCTGGATTTGAGTCTCAGCGGCTTGGATGGTGGTGAATGGATTTTCCTTATGGATTTCAACATGTCCTTTTATTTTTTTTTAACCTATAAAAAAAATAAAACAAAACAAAATAAACTGATGATACATTGTCTTCTTTATATTTTCTGGGTAAGGTATTACTCAGAGATCACACCACGTGACACGGATGAATATGGCGCTCCCCTTTCATACCCATCCTTACTCATAAAAGAAGAACAGGTCAACAGCTTATGGTAATTTATTATATGAAAATGAAAATGATTCAAAATGATTAGAAAACATGAAAACCATGGGTTTCCTCCCATGTAGCGCTTTTGTTTAACGTCGTTGGCTCGACTTTTACCCCCCAACTTATCCAATTCCAACTTTCAGCATTTTAATTAACCCATCTTTTTCCACTTCAATAAGATTGAGATTGATTATTTTTTTGAAATTTGTTTCATGTAAAATCCTATTTTCTATAATGAGCGGTAAAATCCATGTAATATCAGAAACGGTTGATTGAATTGAATATCTAGTATTGCCTAAGACATTAATAAACATTCCCAATTTTTTAGTTTCAAGAGGATAATAAATTGAAATTTCATGGTATTGGTTATCCACATTTAAGAGTGGGGAAGAAGGGAGAAAATTTTTGAGTTCAGGTTGATAAAAATTTACAAAAGAAGAATGGAAATTTGAATCAAAAACAGTTTCTTCTCCATGAAATTTAGAAATAATTGGTTCCTTTTGAAATTTTGATTCCTCCCAAAAATTTTCCTTTTGAATGTCGGGAGTGGGTATAGACTCAATATTTTTTAACTCTCCCAATGGTTCAATGATTGGTGATTCTAAAAAATCATTTTTGGTGCAATATTCTGGACATTCAATCCTTGAAGAATAATTTCCCTCTTGTGAATTCATGAAATCAATTTCATCCAGATTTAAATACCCTTCAACATTTATTTGATCTTGTTCAGTTATCCCATATCCAAAGGTTAGTTCTTTTTTCAATTCATGGGAGGTTTTTGGGATAAAAGATTCATCTATCAATGATGAGGAAAGAACATCTTGAGTGGGAACGGGTTCCTCAAAAGTCTTAAAGCTTTGTAATTCTAATCTGAAAGATGAAACTTCTGAATTCATTTTATCCATTTGTTCACACAATTGTTCAAGAATGTTTTCAGGATTAGGGTTTATATATGATTGTACATAATGGACTTCCTCATTATTTATCTTTTCAATCATTCTTGATAGGTATGGAAATTGATCTTGTAAACATTCAGCATCCCATTGATTGTACATGTTATCGGGTGTGGGGTAATCATTCAAGTGAAGATCAAGGTAATTTTCTATCTGAGGGGATTCCCATTGTTGATTTTCTATTTGATTCCAGCCTGAGTTTATGAAAGTAAATTGTTGGTGATACTCCATTGGAGTTGAATGAAATTTCTATTTTTTTGGGCACACGAAAACAGAAAGGGGAAATGAAAAGAGAAATATAGGTGAGAAAAGAGAAGTTAGGTGAGAATAGAAGGTGGGTGTCTAAGAAAACTTACTTGGGTCCCCGGCAACGGCGCCAAAATTTGGTTGCGCCCAAATTTACCCTACGGGTAAAAGCGATCGATGTAGTACATGTAGGGGTCGAGTCCACAGGGACCGAAGAAGTAACCTTGAGACGCTATGATTTGGTGAAGGATGGGCTATGAAGTAGCCAACTTTGGTTTTGATTTTGGATGGTTTAAATAACACTAAGACACCTACGTGAATTCAATTTAATGAAAATGGGTTGATCTAGGATTATGCTTGGGGTGGATTGAATGAATTTTACTTCTTTAAACAATTTTGGTTTTATTAATTCTTGATGAATCCATTCTTCAAAAATAACACTACCTTCATCATTTTCTGGTTTGGTGCTTACTAAACACAATTACTAATCCCCTATACACTTAGAGAACCAAATTCATGATCTCACCGAGGTATATGGTCATTTAGTAATTGAATTTATTTTGCTCAAACACAGTAAAGATGAAGAGTAGAAATAACTGAAGAATGGATATCTTAAATTAATTATCCATTTAACAACAATTCGTTCATAAAATAACATTCAACCCAGCCTTTCCATCCTCCTAAGATCAACCCATTAAGGGTTTAGCCCTCAATTGATGGTATACTCTCAATGGTGGGCGGAAGATGACTAACAAGAATTGGATTGAAGAAATTAAAACCGCGGAAATAACGAGCACTCCTCCGTGTGTGTGAATGAAATTCACACCTATGTGTGAACTAATTCACAACAACACAGAGATATCACTGTGCTTTGTGATTATAAAGTTTTAATAAATGAAATGGAAAATATATAAGAGAAATAAGTTGATTAAGAACATAAAGATACGAAAAGAAAACTTACATGGAAATGGAAAACATTACAAAGGAAATTTGGAAGCAAAACATTACAATGAAACAAAGCATCCAAGATGATAAGAAAATTTTCCACCCACAATCCTTTCACCAATAGCTCCTTATATAGGAATATTAGGAGCCTTAGGTACATCCCCCAACAATTAATTCACCCCTCAACAATTAAGAGAGTCAAAAGGAAATTGACATTTCGAAGTTGACCCGGAAAACTGTCCAGATTCGTCCTCTATTTTGACGTATGAATTCTAAATTGAAGAAGGCCGATTCCGGAGGTGTCATAAATATAAAATATCTTCATCCATGTGTCCTCTATGAGCTGTAAAAATTTCAGGAAATTTCGCCCAGCCGTTTGGATGTTATGGTCGAAATGGTGGAACGGATTTCTGCGCATTAATGACGAGTCCACCATTTAAATCTAAACTTCAGATCCCTTTATCATCATAAAAACATCAGAATTAGCTCCAGCCACAGTTGAATAAAATGATCCTCATATTTGTTTCTTTCTACTGTATAAATTTGAGCTTCATTGGGCGTGGTGTCTGGGCCCCACATTTGTTTGATGGGCCTTAGGCCCATTATGCTTTTTCCAGCAAGTTTCTGACTTCATGCGCAAAATTATCCATCTTCCTTTGGGATTCATCCATCGGACCTAAAAGATAAAATGTTCCAAACAAATTGATAAATCATATCCCAAAATTTCAAATTAAAATGATGAATATTGTAATTTTCACAAGCAAATTATTGAGTGGGCCCAAATTGACATTTTAAGCATGAATTGCACAATGATGGGAAATGAAGTTCAATTTCTGAATTGGACTAAAATTGATGTTTATAAACTTTTAAACACATTAATATTAAGAACTTAACAATAAATATTAGCCACTTTAAGTGACTAATCAGTCATGGTGGCATGTAATTTACTGGTTTTCTCAAGATTATCATCCCATTTTCATTGGAAAATTAGATATTTCCAATTTTAATTAAGAAGGGAGTCGTCAGTCAAAACTCCTAAGGGAAGTATCATCGCAACAAAGTATTGTTAATAATTTCCCATTAGATGATATAATTTTTCATTATCTGATGATACCATCGCCATACCCATGATTAAATTTTATATAATCCTTGATAAGGATTGGCTATCGGACCATGATGAGAATATTTATTGTAAGAAGTAGGAGGATACAATTTTTGATGATGATGATAAAGAACATCTTATTTTTAGAGTAGAATCATCACCGTATAATTCTAATCTAGATCCAACCCTAGTAGCTCCACTAAATTATTTATTGTTGAGGAATAAAAGGAAATAAATATTGTTGAGAAAATGAATTTTAAAATATGATATGTACCTATTGTGAAAGAATATGTTGATGTGTTTCCAGAAGATTTATCTAGACATCCTTCAGAATGAGAAATTGAGTTTTCCATTGAATTAATTCCTAGATCAAGGCCCATATCGAAGTCCCATATTAAAACGCCACTGTAGAATTAGTGTAACTAATGAAAAAATTAGAGGAATTGAGTATTAAGGGATTTATTTTCCCTCGTGTTTCTCTATGGGTAGCCCATGTTCTTTTTGTCAGGAAGAAAGAGAGATCTATGAGGTTTTGCACAGACAACAAGGATATCAATTCTATAACAATAAATAACAATTATCCCCTACCTCTCATTAGTGATTTATTAGACCAACTTCATGGAGATCAATACTCTTCAAAGATTAACCTTTCATTAGGATATCATTTGTTGTGTGTGAAGAAGGAATACATTCCGAAGACAGCATTTCGAACTGGGTACTAGGATTAATAGTTTACAGTAATTCCTTTTGGATGGACTAATACACCATCAGTCTTCATGGATCTAATGAATATGGTTTTCAAGGAATATCTTGATTAATTTTTAGTGGTATTTAATGATGATATCTTGGTATAATCCAAAAGCTTCGAAAATCATGAAAATCACTTGTTCATTATCCTGAAGACTCTTAGAAGAAAATAATTATTTTTGAAGTTTAGAAAGTCGGAATTTTGGATTCATGAGATTTATTTTCTTGGCCATATTTTCTCTAAGGATGGAATACTTTTTGATCCTTCAATTTCCACAGAAATCCAATAATGGCCAGAACCAGAGAATATAACTGAGGTTCAGATTTTTAATTGTTTGGAAGGTTATTATCGGTGTTTTGTCCATAATTTATCCTGATTGGCTAACCCATTAAAAAAAGATCACATTAAAAGGGGTTAATGTTTTCTGGACAAAAGAGTGTGAATAATGTTTTGAAGAACGAATGAGAATATTATTCAATTCCCCTATCATGACTCTACCATTAGAGAATGATGGGTTTGTTATTTATAGTGATGCTTCAATGAAAATACTTGGTTGTTTCCTTATGCAGAATGATAGAGTTATTTCCAATGCATCACGATAGATAAAAATTAATGATCAAAACTATACTACTCATGATATTGATTTAGTATCTATAATATTTTTTAGGAAGATTTGGAGACACTATCTCCATATTGAAACATGTGAGATATTACCGATCACGGGAGTTTGATGTATATATTTTATCAGAAAAAGAAGTTAACATGAGGCAATGATGACAGCTTAACTACGCATTGATTATTATTTCACTATACACTACCACCTAGGGAAGGAAAATAAGGTGGCAGATGCACTGTGTAGAAGGAATCATGGAGTTTTAAACAAGATGAGAGTTTAAAAGGATCATATATATGTGGATCTAGTAAGGATGGATATGGGACTAAACATGAAAGGTGAAACATCAATTCCTTTTCAAATGGGTTCCAAACCATATTTACTAGAAATGATAAAGAGTTCTCATTCTAGTGATTAAGAGTTTCAAAAGAAGATTAAACTGTGAAATATGGGGGACTGAGTGACTTTTTGTATGAAGATGGAATTTTGAAATTTGGTATGAGACTTTATGTTCCCGATATAGCTGATATAAAAAGGGAATTGTTGGAGGATTATCATAGTTCCAATTTTTTTATACATCATGGGAGCACCAAAATGTATAGAGATTTGAAGGAATATTTGTTGTGGGAAAACATCAATAGGGAGATGGCCGATTTTGTGTCAAGATGTCTGGTTTGTCAACAACTGATAGATGGAAGGAAACTACCTATAGGAGTCTAGAAACCTCTTCCCATACCAGATTGGAAATGGGATAATATTACGATGGACATTGTTATGGGACTACCAAAGAATCCTAGAATTAACGATTCAATATGTTTCATTGTTGATCATTTTACAAAGTCAGCACATTTTCATGCTATAATAGAAGATTTACCACATGAACGTTTATCAAGGAAATATATTAACTTAGTTGTAAGACTTCATGGAGCACCAATATCAATTATTTCTGTTCGTGATCCACGTTTTACATCATGATTCTGGAAAAGTCTTCATAAAGCCTTGGATACTGAACATTGTTTTAGCACTACCTACCACCCCCAAAATGATGGACAATCATAATGGACTATTTAAAACATTGGAGACATGTTGAGATCATACTCAATTGACTTTTATGGTATGTGGGATCAATATTTATGTTTTTTATAACTTTACGATAAAAATAGTTTCCATTAAAGAATTCAGATGGAACCATATAAATTTTTTTACAAAAAAGAGATGTTGTACACCAACCTATTGGGATGATGTTGGTGAAACAAAACATGTAGTCGCAGAACATATAGGGGAAATGATGGAAATGTTGAAGTTAATCCAAAACCACATCATGGAATCTCCAATTAGGAAGAATAGCAATACTGACAACCAATGGAAGGATTTAGAATATCAGGTATGAGATCAGGTTTTCATGAAGGTAACACCATGGATGGTTGTTATATGATTCAGTAAGAAGGGTAAATTGAGTCCCAGGTACATCAAACCTTTAAAAAATTCTAGAACAAATTGGGGTCTTAGATTACCATTTCGCAAAACCACCAAGTCTCTCCAATGTCCATAATGAGTTCACATATCACTATTGAGAAAATACATGTCTGATCAAACACATGTACACTCCAATGAAGAATTAGAACTGGAACCCGAACTGTCTTATTGTGAGGAGCCTGTCAAGGTTCTTTGTACAAGAGAACAAGTACTAAGAAACCAGATGAATCTTCTGGTAAAAGTTCTATAGATAAACCATAAGATGAAAGAGGCAACATGGGAACCTGAGGAACATAAAATGAAGAACCACCGAGTCATTTTATTGTGTTATATTCTAGACATTTCATGGAGGAAATTATTTGAAGAAGGGGAAAATATAACACCCCAAGCATTCACAATATTCTTCTCTTAGAATAATACATTAGCGTCTGTTGTACACAACATCGAGTTCAAACACACCACAACCAATCAAACTAGCCGTTATGAATAGTAATAACATGTTTTTGAAATTTTATAAATTCTATCATTCAAAATGGACTTATTTTTGGGATTTGGAATATCGAAATTATCATTGGGTGAATTTTTGTATTTTTTTCAAAACATTCAATTTTTGATGATTAGTGAAAAACACTGAGTTATAGTTTAAAACCAAATTATTATTAAATAATTATTTATTTTGTTTAAATATATTTTAGGTCAAAATAGAAACATAAAACCTACCTCGGTTTAGGAACGGTGCACGTAAATCGAGCCGCTTAAGACGAGCGTCGTGGTTGTCGGGCGTCACGGAAAATGAACGTCGACTCTGTTGACGTCAGAAAAGAGAAATCTGTTTGATGACGTCGGCGTTCTTCGTGAATGGCGCTTCCTTCTTTATTCCAGAAGGAGTGGAATGGAGGCATCCAAGGAGGAATCGACATTGGTAACTTCACGTTCTTCATTGGAAAAGTCGTTCCTCGTCGGGAGATTATTCCTTTATCCTTCCAAGACTCCACCACATGATTTAGCCAACCCCTAAATAATAAAAACAAAACATCTTATTATAGTGTTATCTTAATGAATTCAAAATGATTCAAATTCAATAAGTTACATCCCTTCATTAATGGGTGGAGAGGCTCCATAATTAATGGAGGAAGGTGGAAGTAAAGAGTTCACATTTAATTAGGGGTTCAAGGGAGTTAATGAGTTTTTAGGGGGAGTTAAAAGAGGGTTTAAGGGAAAGTGATAGGTTAGGGGTTCGTGCGGACCCCACCTCCCTTACACATATCCTCCCATGGGAAGTTGGGTGGGCTATTGTCCCCACCTCAACATCCATTTGGAGGAATTAACATCCACTAGAAAGAAAAAATAATTGTTATACAATTTTATTTCTTTCTTTTTACCCTTTTAATTTTTAACAACACAATCCGAGAAACTGCACCTTCGGAAAAGGTGTTCCTAGGCAAAAACTAGCAATGCGGTTCCATTGGTACCCTCAGAATTCGATTCCGAGGATCGGTTCAAAAGTTATAAATTCCCACCCGTTCGTTCAATGAACGTACCCGAGCTAAACTTAGGAAAATTATTTCGGGCACACCGGGCCTCATAATCAGGTGTCATCAGAAACTGCGTTCTTGTAAAATTTCAAAGAAAATTAAGAAATTATTTTCCATGAAATTTCAGGGTCTTTACATAACATGTATCATAATACTACTGGATGATACTTTTAGGACCATGGGTATCCTTTGGTTGATTTTGGGAACCCATGGAGCCACACGGGAGTGATAATGACACATTATATTAATTAATTTAATGTAAATACTAAAAGGACTTAAACATATATCTTTTTGTAAATCAACATTTATATGGGGTTATATAAGTTCTCTATTAATCTATAAATATTAATATAAAAGATAAAAGTATTTCCTATATCGTGATATTTATTTTATAATTTTTAGATGTCAAATAAATAAAAATACTTATTACACAATAATGATGTTGTGTTCACCTCCTTAATGAATGATTTAAATAAATAATATAATAAAGATAAAGACAATATCCAAATCCAGTAAAATTCTTATTGAATGATTTTATTTATAAAATGTGGTATCTTATATTCCACTTTAATAGGTTTTGGACTCTTAAAAACATAAAATAATTATATAATAAAAAAATATTTTTATACATTTTTAAAAAACTGCTCCTCCCCCCTTATAAAAGTCCTCACTTCAAACTCATTTTTCACACTTCTCAAGACCCTTGGTACATAAAACCTATAACTAATTAATATCCATATATCCCTCTACCCCTCCAATAATCCAATCATTGGTATTAGGCAATTTAATTAAACCTTTTTGTTCATACCAAATAGAGATACTTGAATTAAAGGTAATGTCTTATCTTAAGTTCTTTTGTATTATTTTACTTCTCCAACACCATAATCTCTTTGAATTAATTTATTTTATAAAAAAAATATTATCTTAAATATAATTAGTATTTGTTATTATAGGTATTCGATATACACTTACACACACCTCCATCTTACAGTTAAATAACATACACTTTCTGGGGACGATGAACTACTCCCTCAAGAAATGATGATTGTTCAATTATCTCTTACCGCCTATCATGATAGCCATTATAATGGAAATTTATTTATATAAGATATAAATTATGGTTATTTATTCTCTATTCTTATGTAATTTTTATTTACAAACATTATTTTATTCATTCCAATATGTTTTTATATGATAATTTCATTTGAGAAAATGCGGACTACCGCCCCCTCAAGGTGATATGATTTCTTCTTGATATATTTGGAACGTATAAAGGATGTAATTAATGAGATAATGTAACATATATATCATATTATATTATACTAGAATTATAAAATATATTGGTATCAGTGAGTTTCATTCTATTAAATATGAAATAGAAAATAATGTAGTCTTCATGCGTATGTACGGCTTACCGTCACCATGAACGGTGAATTTCATTTTATATCTCCAAATGTTATTTACTTTTAAAATATAAAAATATACTAGATATATATGATATTTATTTTATCTAAATCATGAATATCATTCAGGAGATAATGTACATTTGACTACATGAACAACTTGTAATTATTTGATGGTCATTTTTGACTCATGTACTAATTATCGACAAAACGACCATTATTAACTTAAATGATTACATAATGTTTATAGCATGGTAGTATGTGATATAAAAGGTATAATAAAATTTATAAATGTTCTTAAGAAAGTATAAATTATCATTAGATTATTATTCATGAGATTAGTGAACAAACGCATCAGGTCGGACACTAGGTAAGGGGTTTCTTATCTCACTTTTAATTCCATGAGATTTCCATTGTTAACTACATATTTATTGCATGTGGTGTATTGTGTACTAACATATGATATATATTATCATGATTCTATTTATACTAATGGAATTGTTTTTCTCATTTTGTGGTTATTAACCTTTGGTCATACGACTCGACAGATTACAACATGGTAAGGGGGTTTCATCTCAGTTTTTATTAACGTGATATTCATGTTTCATTTTTCAATATTTACTTTTGTGTGGTTTATAATTCCCATGATTGTATTATTTGTGTAATATATTTTAATATATATGTATTTATATATTCATTGTATTATCCTTCTTTCATGTGGTGTATTTTTCGTATGTTACCATATCGGTAAGAGAACTATTTAACCCAATTTCAATTCCATGTGTTAATTATCTTATTATTAATTACGTCATTCTATGTTTATTTTTCGTATCTCTGTATAATTATTTATGATATAATTTCCACTCCCCTTTTTGTGGAGATACTTTTTATACCCCTAATCACCCCATTAGAAAATTCTCAAGTCATCGATATGAACTTGATATGGGTAATTTTAACTCAATTTCCATTTGATGAGTTAAACATCCATGTCATTGGTTTTGTCTTCAAAAACATGTGTGAATGTCCTATGATTTATTTACAATGAATATATAATAATATTGAGTCTATATATTTATTTTTCACATATTATTCTGTAATTTATTTATCATTAATTTAAGGATATATTTTTTATAAGGGATTTTGTATCAATTTACATTCCATTTATACTTCATTGTTGTTATGCACCAATTCACTGTTATATGGTATATGTATTTCCCTTCGTAATATAATATCATGATTCAATTTATTCTCAGGATATTATAATGTTCTGATTAAATTTTTTTTCTTCAATTTTTTTTATTTATGTGTCTCTTATTTTGTTAAAACAAATTAAATAAAATATCATTTTAAATTTTTAATGATTTATTATTCTAAATATTTCTCATTAATGTTCATGATTTAAAAATGTTTTTTAGGATTTATAGATATAGAAATTATTGATTTAAAATGATTATTCATTTTAAATCATCAATGTGGTATGTGACACATTGATTTAGAAATCAATTTATTTAATGTTTTAAATGGTTTTAAAAATTATTTGATAATGAATTGTTTAGTTAAAGGTCTTGATTTGATATATTGTGATTGTAATGTGGAAATTTTATGTTTTCTTTATAATTTGGTCATATGTTATGATTATTTTAGGGTAATAGGGAATTGTTTAGGATTATGGGTGGTTCCATGAAAATCCTAGGGTAAGTGAGGCCGAGATTTCTCTCCAATGAATTGGATAATGTGTGGGAGGTAAAAGTTAATGTTTCTCCTAAGTGTTTTTTGGGAATATACTATGATGGGTATTCCAAACATTTCACCCAATTTACTGGTGATAGATACAATGTATTTATGATATGGATGCCACAAGTTACATTTATGATTTATGACACTTATGTGTAATTTATAATTCAAATGATTTAATTAGGTATGTTATGATTGAAAAATATGGTTTTAATGATTTTTATTTATTGATGGGTTTATTATTAAATTCATTATTTTGTAACCCTTACGAATCTTATTTCTCATCAAATGTTTTTGAAATTTTTTCCACAGGACATAAAGATCAATAGGGTATATGATGGGATCATGGAAACATCATGTTATTTAAAAATTGTAAGTAGGCATTTTTCTTTTTCTAATTTTTAATTTTATGGGAAAATTGACATAGATTAGTAGTTTATACATATAATTTTATTGATGATATGTAATAGTTATGGCCTAATTCTATAAAACACTATAATTGAAATTATCCTTAATGTGAATTATTCATTTAATTCATGATTATTTAATGTTTTATGGGTGGGTCCTTATAGTTGGTATCATAGGTTGGTTTAGACAACTTTATGGATTATTAGTTGAATATAAACACAAGGATAGTACCTATGTCTATTATTTTTGTTAAATCATTGTATTATGTATTTTTCAAACTAGAGATAGTCAGTTACAAATGGTTGTAGGACAATATCAAACAATATTCTTGTCTCTTCCTGATGTCATGTTTGCAATAATTATTGTGAAGTCATGTTCAGATGATTGTGAAACTGTTTCTATCATACAACTCACTTGGAAGTAGTTTTATGAGGTATCATAAACCTCCATTATAGTTTGATATCATCTTTGATCATGGGATGTATTTAATCAAATCTAATAGTCTCAATATTCTCATATTATCAATAAAGGTAAATGTTATCAATGAATTTTTAAATATATTTCCTTATCACACGATTTTATAGAATATTATTATTTTAAAAAAGGTACTAATGAAGGAGACCCATGTGCCAAATATTTGTATTTTCTTTTACAATATATTCATTAATCTAATACTTATGGTATTTCAAAAGGGCAATTGATTGAAAGATTCAACTCAAAATCGGTCCTACTGTTTTAAGAAAATCATGTTTAATCAGATGTTTTGATATTATATGCCATACATGATTATTTTTTGAAACATTTTTTTATGAGAACCCCAAAATGACTCATGTTGTACAAGGTGTATTTGAATGACGGAAGAAAATTATTTTGAAGGATATCTAAATAATTATTGTTATGCATTGACCTTATACCTACGTGAACAAGATGAAAATGAAGCCATATGGACACAATGATGAAGGTATGTTGTTCTTTATATTATGAAGAGATTAATTTTATCATATGAAGGTTAGAAAATAAAAAAGGAAAATATATATAAGGCTTCATGAATTTAGATGTTGAGGTCCTAATGTGTTGGTATAAAAACTAAACATATAATACAACCATTTAGGATTAAATATATTAAGGTTATTTTTGGATTTTTATAAGAAGAAGAACCCGTAAGATGGGTGACAACCCATCACGTTTGTAAAATCCACAAGAATAAAACAAAAAAATGAAGGGAGACAAGGGTGTAAACCTACCACTGTCCTACTTGATGTCCCAGGTCAGTTTTACTTATTCTTTTAAATTAAATGATTTTATTTTAGTAAAATATTTTTTTCTCAAATGGATATCCTTAATATAGGAAAATGATTTGGATATTTAGTGATAAAGGTTATTTTAGATGATGTTTTCTCTTTTGGAAACATTATATTCTTAGAGTAAATAGAATACTATAGGATCTCATTTTTGGAGTAATGGTTGAAATATTACTTGGATGAATATATGTTTTTATTTTGGGAATATAATGATTTAGTATTTTATAAAAATCAATAACCAATAATGAAGAACATGTGATTAGGTTAATTACTTTTTAGAATGATACATTAAGTTTAACTGATGTTATTTGGATATAAATGTTATGATTTATCTAGGATGAATATGTGATGAAATACTTCTACGATTTGGGTTTTAATCATAGTTTGGATTACTTTAAAATTTTTTATGGAAATTTGTTTATTTAATGGACTTTGTTGAACTTTGGGTATTTCTTGACAAATATTTGAGATTATTTATAGTTTGTTTATAATGTATTATCCTTTATTGGGGATTATGTGGTCTTTTACTAATTGTTTTGGTTTTTGTTGATTTCTAAAGACAATGGAAATATAATGTTCATAATTTTTAGATTATATGGTAATCTTAAAGTTGATTCCAGTTCTTTTATTGTGCCAATGTTAGTTTTAATACTCATCATTTGGAGAAAATATGAGATTTTGGTAGATATTTAGTATAGGATGAAATGCTACATGACATGTAAGTTTGTATCCTTATGTTTTTAGTTATTTTCATAAATAAATTACTCTACAGCATGATATCTACCATAAAAAACATTTTTCATTAAATTTTCCTATAGGGGAATCAAAAACTGTTTAACCCATCACATTGTCCATTTTCTTTTCCTACAAATTTTAGAGGATTAAAATAATACAAATATGATTTTTAGACTAAATACTCTAATATTCCTTAAAAGGTCGATTCACTCCCTTTAGATGAATAACCCTCTTTAAATCTAGATTTCTTCACATTAATATATTCTATTTGAAAAAATAAATTTCTTCTTTAAACTCAGTACATCAAAATTTATTGGGGTTAAATTTTTGTTACTTTTCACATACAATTCATTTTTTAATGAATAGAGAAAAATTATGTATTTTAATTCCAAACAGCCTTTTAATCTAATTTATTTATAAGGAGGGTTTACCTTTTTAATTGGTATTAATGGGTAATTATTTTAGGTTTTTACTATTAAATAAAATGTTGGTCATTAGATGTAATTTCACTTTTAAATTTTACATAAATAAGTGTCAATATTTTGATAGATTTTATTTCTTAAAAACACAGTTTTTTTGACCGGGTTAATTATTTTTAAAATAATTTCTACCACTTATGTGTTTTGAATTTAGAAAAATGTATTGAATATTTTGAATCCTGAGGTCTAAATTTTTTAAATATGTAACTTCTATTTTAAGACATTATGAATATTTAAATGAGTAATATTTTTTATTAACCATGGTTAAAGCATAAATATAGTAAATAAGTGTAAAAAATATTATAATAATAATAATAAATTACCCATACATGTTTCTTAATCCAATTAGTGGATAACTTTCCATCCATTGGCATACTTTGGTCGATTTTGGGACCAAATGGAGACACATGGTAGTGATAATGACATAATATATTAATTAATTTAATGTAATGAAAAATATGACTTCAACATATATCTTTTAGTAAATCAATTATTACATGGGGTTATATAAGTTATCTCTTAATCTATAAATATTCAATTGAAATATAAAATGATTTCCTACATCATGATAATTTTTTATTAATTTTAATCATCTAATAAATAAAATTTTTTCTGACACAATAATGATGTTGTGTTTTCTTCCTTAATAAGAAATTTAAATAAATAAGATTATAAAGAATAAAACAATGACCAAAACTTTTCCAATTCTTAACGGATGATTTTATTTTGAACATGAGTCATCTTATCTCCGACATTAATATGTTTCGTACCATTAGAAATCGAAAATCATTATATAATAAAATAATATTTTTAAATATTCTTAAAGATCCCCACCTCCACCTTATAAAAAGCCCTCACTTGTAACCCATTATTCACACTTCTCAATACACTTGTCTCATCCAACCTCTATAAAATTAATCTCCAAACATCAATTTATTACTCATATAAGCCTTCCTCTAGGTGGAAGGCTATTCAATTAACCCTTTTTCTTCCATCCAAAGGGAGATACCCAATTTAATATTAACATTTTCTCTTAAGTTCTTTTGATTTATTTTACTTCTCCAACCCCATAAAAAAAATTTGTTACTTTATTTTATAAAAATTCTATTATAATTAATATACTAAGTATTTTTTTTGAAAATTATTCAAACTATAGTTACACACACTTCCATATAATGTAAAACGAACATAATGTTTCTGTAGACGATGAGGAGTTGCCTCACGAAACGATGATTATTAAATTAACTTTTATGACAACCCATGGAGGCCATTTTTGAGGTACTGTATTTATATATGATATATATTATGTTTATGTTTTCCTTATTCATATATTATTTCTATTTTCATACCAACCTTTATCATTTCCAATATTTGTAAATACGATTATTTCATTTGAGGATGTGAGGAAAACTACCTAGTCATAGTGATTTGATTCGGAAATAACATACATGGAACATATAAAGGATGGTGTTAATTAAATTATTCAACATATATATCATATGAAATTATATTGGAATTACAATATACCTATGTATCATTATGTATTCAATCTATTAAATATGAAATATAAATGAAAGTAGTGTTCATGCATACATACGACTTACTGTCTCCATAATCGGTGCATTTCATTTATTATCTCTATATGTTATGTGATATTAAAAATACATATAAATACTCGACATATATGATATATATTATATCTAAATCATGAATATCATTCTGGTGATAATTTACTTTTGACCACATGAACAACCTCTATTTATAAGAAGTTCATTTTGGAATCAAGTACCAAATATTGACTAAACAACCATTATCAACTTAAATTACATAATAATATTTATAACATGGTAATAAGTAACTTAAATAGAATAATAAACGTGAAAAAATTCTTATCAAGGTATAAATTAACATTCGATTATTATTCTAGAGATTAAATAATGAATGGGTCAAGTCAGAGACGAGGTAATGGGTTTATAATCTCACTTTTTATTACATGAGATTTCAATTGTTTAGCACATATTGATTGCATGTGGTGTATTTTTTACAAACATTTGATATCTTTTATCAAAATTTTATTTATATTCATGGTATTCTGTGATTTATTTAGTGATTCTTAACATTGGTTCAAAAGACTCGATTGATTACAACGTGGTAAGGGAGTTTCATCTCACTTTTTATTCCTGTGAGATTCATGATATATTTGACACTATTTCCTTTTTGTGGTTTATGTACTACCCATGATTGTATTCCTTGTGTATTTTACAGTAATATAGGAATATTTACATCATAATTGAAGGATACTTCTTTCGAGGGTGTATGTTTCGTAAGTTACCAAATCAGTAAGGGGACTTTTTACCCCATTTTCCATTCCATGGGTTAATCATCTTAATCATAATTATGTCATGATATGATAATGTGTGGAGTCAATATTTTTTATTTATTTTGTAATTTTCACTCCCATTTGTGTAGGTATAATTTTTGTAAACATAATCACTCCATTGATAAATTCTCAAGACATCAATATGTACTTGATAAGAGTAATTTTAACTCAATTTCCATTCATTGAGTTAAACATAAAAGTCTTTGGTTCATTCATAAAAAGAACATATGTGAATGTAATCTGGTTTATTTACACTGAATATCCAATCATATTGAAGGTATTTATATTTTTCAAACAATATTATGTAATTTATTTATCCTTAATCTAAAGATATAGTTTTTATAACCGATTTCATCTCAATTTACATTGTTTTGACACTTCATTGTTGCTATGAACCAATTTACTCTTATATAGTGTATATATTGTCTTTTAGAAAAAAATATCATGAATCCCTATATTCCCGTTATATTATAATGTTTTGATTAAATAATATTCCTCAATTATTTGTATTCCAGCATCTCTCATTTTGTTAAAAACTCATTAACTAAAATATTATTTTAAATGTTTAAAAGTATTATTCTTTTAAATATATCTCATCAATGTCCATATTTTCCATTTGGTTTTTAGAATTTATATATATCGAAATTAATTTTTCAAATGATAATTCATTTAAAAGCATCAACGTGGTATGGGACACTTTGATTCCAAAATATATTTATTATATGTTTAAAATGTTTTTGAAATTGGTTTGATAACACATTGTTTATTACAATATATTGATTTGATATATTATGATTGGAATTTGGAAAAGATGTCTTTCCATTATTCTTGTATTTTGTTATAGGATTATGTTATGGATATTGGGAATTTTTTATGTATATGGGTTGTTTTGAGATTAACCTAGGGGAGGTGAGCCCGAGATAGCTCTCCAATGCATTGGATAATGTGACGAAAGAAAATGTTAATATTTCTCCAAAGAGATTTAGGAAATATATTATGACGTGTATTCAAAATGTAACTCTTAATGTATCTATGATAGCTATAATGTTTTTATGATATGGATGCGACATTTTACCCTAATTATTTTTGATTTCTATGTGTTATTCCAAAATCATAGTATTTAATGAGAGATGTTATGATTAAAAAGTATGGATTCATTTTTTTGTATTTATTAACGGGTCAATGTTTCGTTTACTAATTTTGTAACCCTTGATGAACTTTTTATTCTCATCCCGTGTTTTTAAAATTACGTAAAGATGAAAAGGTTTAAGGATGTGAGCTATGAAATGTCACGATGCCAAAAATGAGGAAGTAGACATGTTTCTTATTAGGAGTTTTTATTTTATGAAAATATGGATACTTAGTATAACCGTCGAGATGTATTTTCACGTTGATATGTAATAGTTATGTCCTAATTCTATAAAACTCTATTCCTAAAAAAATCACCAATGTGAATTATTCCATTAATTCAAAATTATGAAATGTTTTAAGAACGAGTAATTATAATTGTGGCAATTATCATGAAAACACCATACTGATGTTGAAATGGTTGAGAACTGGAGATAAAAATGACGCCTTATTGTACAAAAGGATTTAAAATCATAGGGATATGCTCAATGAATTTACAATCACATTAGGAATCTCCATAAAAAACGTAAAGATATGTTTTCTATGAATATCCTAGGAATACCAAAGGTTTCATTTATTAAACAAGGTGTCATAATTTTGAAATCCTATTAGTGTCATTCAAGATTTTTTGTTTCCTCAATATGATAGTTGTCTCTAAATTTTTAATTTATGATTGTAGTCAAAGATTGGAACCCAATTTAACAACGTTAATGGTGTTTGTGATATATTTTTCAACAATTTTACTTCTAAGAAATATTTTCTCCAGGATTTTCAATGAAAAAATATAATTATTATGTTCAACCAAAATTTAAATGATAAGATTCATGATAGACTTACATATGATAAAAGGACTGAACAATATTCTATTTTTTCCATCATGAGGCAATGTACAACATATTCTATATTGTCTTCTGATCCACTTTTGGCGAAATAGAAGATTTTTACCATTTAATATATAATTTTTAACTTCTAGTGTATAAAAAATTAGAAATTTATTATTTCATTTTATCATTTAGAAGGTGAGGTAGACCAATGGAGGAATGTATAAATGATTATGTGGAATAATGATGAAATTTAATCCATTTTTAGTAATGATTGTAAAAAAATATTCTTCAACAAATAATTTCATCATGTTATTTGTAAAAAAATCATGATTATGATACATTCTATAATATACACAAATTATTGATCAATTGGTACCTAGAAGTATATTTTTGGATGACATGTGAGGTATGCATCTCGTATTTTCATCCAATCAGAGTGTATGGTTGAACATTTCTTTAGTGGAAAAAATCCAATTCCAAGAAGGGTGATATTTCTATGATACTTTGGTTTCTATGAATAGAATGTGAATTTTAAAAAAAATTAATTTTAGGCTTGTGTTACATATCATTATAACTATTTTAACAAGGAATAGAAGACGGATTTCAAGGAAAATCCTAAAACCAAGAAGAGAATCACACGATCCTTTATTTATGATCTGTATTTTGAAATAATATTGGAGTAAATTTTTTTTAGTTCTAATAAATTTTTTATTTGTTGCTGAGATGACTATCGATAAATTGATTGTTGAACTCGTTGGTAGAAATTGGAAATCATTGAAATTAGAGGGGGAACTGCACATAATGAACCTCTAACACAACAACACTTCATGTGTTTTTAGAACATGAATTAAGCTATCTATTGACCAAAACCTAGGGTTAGTGATGAAGATCAAGGTTAAAAACATCATAATATGAAGTATTAGGGTAAATCTTTGTTGATCATTATTTTAAATGAGGGATTCATTAAAAACATTTTTAAAATTAAACTTACCATCCACTTTATAATTTCTAATGTCTTATTTGATTATATATCTACCCACTCATTCATATCAAAATATTCTTTATTGGTATTCAGATTCCAACTAAATAATTATTTGTTGAAATAGAATTAGAGACAACAAATGGTATGATGATGGTATGAAAATATATTATTCCTAAAAGGAAAAATTTTGTGTGAATGTTCTCCAGTAAAATCCTTCAAGTATTCCATTGGTTGAATTTTATTTCATCATAAGTTTAGATTATATTTCATTGAATAAATCCAACAACGACTATCGAGGAAGGTATGTTTCGTTGGATATTTTAAATCATCGTATGATCATCTATCAATGAGATGATTTGTTATAAATTAATAGGGAAATTACATCTTATGAATGATTTTTTATTTACCTTATGTAAGGTTTAAGTATCTTAAATGTATTGGGTTAAAATCAATATCGATGATATGCCTATGGTTTAATAGTTTTTGGTTGTCATTGTACAACAGTTTCCTAGCCATCCCTCAGAAGATGAAGATGAGTTCTCAATAGAACTTATACATCATACCACAAAACTTTCAAATAATCAATATATAATAGAACTAATTGAGATTTAGGAACTTAATTAGAAACACTATGAAATCCTTGATATAGGATTCATTCATCAATATGGGTCACATTACAGTTCACGTGCTTATTTAGTAAAAAAAGAATGACAAATCAATGTGACTCTATAATGATTACAGATAGTTGAGAAAGAACATGATTAAGAAAAAATATAAACTTCCTTATATAAATGACATGTTTAATGAATTTCACTGAAATCAATGCTTTCCCAAAATTTACCATTGTTATGAATATCATCAATTAAGAATTACGATGGATTATATACCCAATACTAAATTATTATCATTGTGTGGAAAATATTAATATATAGTTATTAATTTTTTTATAACAATTTATCCTTATATATTCATTGATTTTTGGAATATTATAACAACACAGATCTCCATTTATGGTATGTCTTTTTTTCAGGCTGGATTTGAGAAAAAGGGGATTTTTCAAGAAAGTTCATATGTATACGCCGTGTAATTTATGAGTACACACCATGTACTTGGTTATCATAGGTATCCAGGTGTGGGCCACGACACGACCATGTGTAGTGACCTAGAGATCACCTAATGAGGGGTCAGCAAAGTCAAGTACATGTCATGTACTTCTAATGTACACACCGTGTACATTCTTTTTTTCATTAAACATACCAGGGTCACGTCTAATGGAAAGAACCATATCCTTCAAGGTCTGGTTTGAAAGAGAGTGACTGTATGATCATGAAACTTCTCTAATCCCCTGATCAAGAACTTGTACTCTGAACCGACCTCTGTCAATTGCTTTGGGATCACAATAGTAATCCATTCCTTCTCCAAGTGCCTCGTTTCATGATTCCATTTATTTCTCATGTTATCCTCAATTGTGAATTTTGATCATTTTTTAGATCTATGGTATTCTTGGGTGATTCAATGATTGAGGATCACATATAATGATCCTACAACACCGAGGTTGGTGGTTTGTTCCTTTCTGTAGACTGTCATTGAGTTTTATGTTAAAAAGTGCACAATACCCCTGAACGGGGTATTGTGCCCTTATGGTTTTAGCCCTATTGTTTACCAACTAAACCCTAGTTTGTTTGGATACGGGTTATTTGTTGAGAATATTGTTTTTATGGCCATTCTATGGATGTTTTTCCTATGTGGGCTTATTTTTTACCATTTTGGCCTAGTTTTCCTATTAGGATGTTGTTGGTTTCCACTAACTAGTATTCTTAGGAGGAAGTGATTGTTATCTGACATACTGTTATGTTATAGACTGGATAGCCAACTAGTTATTGGGATATACATTGGCTACTTTTCATTTCTATGCATGTTTGACTTACATACGGCAGTGAGAACCTGGTGTAGTAGACCATAGATAGAATGTACATTAGGTATTCTCCCAAGTGTCTATAATTATTATCACACTATGAGTCCATAGAGGGGATTGATGTTGAGTGCTCCCTCAGAGGGTCTATAGTTATTTTACGAGGCCACAGGGGGAATTGATGTTGATTGCATCTTCAAAGTGTCAATAGGTTACCGTTAAAAGTATACCGGGGGAATTAATGGTGAGTCCTTCGTCAAAGAGTCTTTAACTATACATGTCTATTGGGGGAATTGATGATGGTTTCTTCCTCGGTGAGTATATTCTAAAACTGAACCAGTGGTTTGATACTGTGTGTGCTTCCCAGAGGGTTGATTGTGTTTTCTAGGTTTGACTAGAGGGGATAGGCTTTGAGTACTTCCTCGGGGGATATCTATTTGTGATTATCTTCTTACATGATATTGGTTATTGAATTCTTTGAATATGTGGGAATTTTTACTATTGAGTACTTCCTTGTTTATGCTTCATTTTTATTTCCTACCATATATATTCAGTGACTGTTAGGTACCGATCTCCTAGCTCTTGCCTAATGGGATTTAGTCACACAACCTGTTTGGGAAATGATTTTGGGTACAAATAGATTATATTATTGTATGTGTAGATAAAGGATAACACCCTTACAGGTTTGGGTATTTGACTACTTTGGAGTTGGAGATAATGGGACCAAGATTTTTCTTGCGACGCTTTAGATTTGTTTACTATTTTTCATCAACTTTTGTTTTGTACTGTATTTCAGCATTGTGAGTAGTTTTTCTACTTTTTTATATATATGTATCATGCATTATTATATATGTGATCCAAATATTTAATTCTGTAGTCTTCAGCTGTTTCATTTTTTATGTTAATATTACTACTTCGGTTATTGCTTTGTGTTTTACTTCTATTGTTTTACATTTCCAATGAGGGCATAGTTTCCCCACTATCACACCCAAGGCCATCACTTCTAGTTAGAAGCCTCTGGAATTTTGGGAAATGCGTTTGAGGCCAAGTGACTAACTAGGTATGGGGCGTCTCTAGGATGCTTTCGGAACTAGGTCATTACAAAGTGGTATTAGAGGGATTATTTTCTTCATGACATACTGTTTGTAGCCTATATTCCACGAAAGGTCAGAAATATGTACATGGTAGTATGTTGTGCCCGAGAGTAGCTAGCCTGTGTATAGGGAAATTCCAATTTGCATCGTTTATTACAATTTTTGTATGTTTCAATTTTACAGTTAATTTTATTTCATCATTGGATGATTCACATGTTTTTGGCTATTAATGTAGATATTATTGAGGTTCAATTTCTATTTAAACCCAATGAGATGAGGGTATTCCAGCTCCTACATCATATAGGCCCTTACTAGGAATCACATGTCATGCATTCTGGCCATTCCATTTAGAGTGAATTAGAGAATTCCTGGTGTTGTGATAGATTGTTTTTCTATACATGCATATGGTTGGATAGATGCCTTGATAAAATAAATGTTTTTATTAAGGTATTGATTGTTTATGGTTTTTTTGAATGAATTCAAAACAATTTTACATGATGTGTTATAGGTCCTCATGGATTGGAATTTGTTTTATCATTTCCTTTTTTTCTTTTATATAATATTTATATTATGCATAGATTTAATTCTCGAGGAGTATAGGCCTTCACAGATTGTAATTTTCTACTTAAATGTTTATTTTAGTGTTTTCTAGGCTTCCAGAGTAGTTTCTGAGGCATAATGTCTTGGAAAAACTAGAATACACACTGTGTCATTTTGAATACACACCATATGTTCTTCTGTTTTGGAAGAATATATTTTTCTTAAGTACATGTTGTGTACTATATGTACATGTAATGTAGTCTATGACCATATCACTGGCTGGGGGGGAGAGACATGGAGTTGGGTAAAATCATTAGTGGAACACGTTGTGTGTCTAGATCACGTGTCTGTCCGTGTGACTAATGACACGAGTGGATAAAAACATAAGCAATACACATCGTTTCAGTATTTATCACACCATGTAGTGTAATCCATAGAATTCAGTCGTTTAACAAACAACATGGTTTGGTGGAAATCCTTTATTACACGTAGTTTATATCTAGGACATGCCTCATAGAGTGAGTCCTGTATGTGGCGATGTCACTAAAAACATGGGTTGTTGATGCTGGTCTAGTACACACCATGTCTGGAAAAAACACATCGTGTAGTATTGTTCAAGGAGAACCCTATAGCTTAGTCATGTAGAAGGACTCAGGTAGGGGAAGAGGATTCATGTACATGTTGTGTGTTAGGACACCACACCGTGTGATTGGGTTGTTACATTACCAGTTTTGGGGGAAGTAAATGCTCATTTGAAGGAATAAGGGGACATACTACATAGTTAAGTATAAACGTTGTGTATCCATATCTTGTAGAACTTGAATGCTTTATTTCTCATGATCCCTTCATAACCTTCTTGTTTTCAGTACTTGGTAATCTTGATCTAAGTTGTGGGTTTGACCTTTCACAATCATGCCACCGACATTCCCTCCAGTTGTATGCCAGTTGCAAGGAAGTGACCAGACAATAGACATGACTGATCTGGGACATCTAGCTGATCCTCCACTTAAACCATTCTTGGCACAAGACATCATTCCAGAAACAGGTGTATATGTATTGTTCTGTGAGGGCTTTATGAAATTCATGCAGACCATTAGTGGAGTACCACATCCTGGCTCGTCTATCATAGAGCTTATATGAGTCTTTCAGTATTAGCATCCATCCAATTTCACTGGGGATTGAGGACCCAAGGCAATTTAGTCATGGTTAGAATCCATTCTTTCTTTCTTAGAGCATCTGGAAATGACTCTAGAAAGCAGGGTCAAGCTCTCTATGTATATTATTCGGGATTCTGCCAAGGAATAGTTATATGTGATATCATAGGTTTAACTCCATTATGATATGGTCTAGGATGAGATTCAATGTACCTTCTACAATTATATCTATCTGGTGAACTTGAGGGCCAATCGAGCTCGATAGTTCATGAGTTTGGTGTGGGATAATCATTCTATTCTAGAGTACTCTTCTCATTTCACCGAGCTGCAGCACAGTACACCCTTTCTAGAGGTAGATGTGCTGTTCCTGAAAAGGATTTTTGAGGACGGTGTAACACGGGACATTCGGCCTTAGGTGAACATATATTAGTTGACTTTGATATCTTCTATATTTAACCTGACACTAATCACATCGTGTAATATGAGGGATTATTGATTTTTTCACCAGCATTGTTCTACATCTAATGTTTGTGATTTGCCAGCTTATAGTAGGAAGTACCACAAGGAAACATCACATTGAGATCCTAGTAGGTGGAATGCACATTCAGGTAGGTAGGTGTAATGCTACCAGTGTGGGAACATCAGGCATACGAGACAACTTTTCCCAAGAGACCCAGTGGAGTGCCGATCTTGCGGCAAGATGGGCCATCTTTATCAATTCTATCAGTTCATCTCACCAGCCGCTAGTGACAGGGGTACTTCTATGAATTCTCATTTAGGAGCAGCACAACTTGATTCTCCTCATTCTAGAAACTGGAGTTCTTCAGGCCGTTTGGGAAGAGGAGGAGGTCGTGGTCGAGTTATCTAGTTTCCAGGATTTCAGTAACAATAGGATGGATCAGTTCAGTGTGGTTAGGCAGGGTCACAAGGCCGCGGTACATCTAAAACTGTTGTAGTGTTGCATGTGCAGCAAGAGCTAGAACCTGGACCCTCTACCATTCAAGGTACGATCATAGTTTCTAGTGATTTATCTTATGCTCTTTTCTATATAGGGGCTTCCCATAGATTTATATCTATAGCTATTGTGGTGAGCCTTAGGATCTGTGTCATTTTTTCTGCTGATATATTGACGCTATACACATTGTTAGGGACTACAATGGATAATGTAAAATAGTGCAAGGAGTGCCCTCTTTGGGTTGGTAAGTTTCAATTTTTATGGTACCTCTATGTCACAAGGATGACATGATATGATTTCATAAATAGAATGGACTGTTTAGTTCCCTTCCAGGATGTTGTCGATTTCTATCACTATATTGTGAGTTTCACGTCATCAGAGGGCATATCTTTTCATCAAATTGGTGAATGGATTGTCCATGCGAGTAGAGAGGGACCCTATATTCATGAATCTAGAGGTGTTAAAACCCATATTTCTAGTCTATATCTTTTTGACCTAGGGACATCATAGTTGTACTTTCCTCTAGTGGTGGAACGTTTTAAGGATTTATTTCCAGGTGAATTTTTAGGTTTACCTCCAGAGCTAGATGTAGAATTTTATATTGAAATAATTCCAGGAGCAGCACCAGTGTCCATTACTCCTTAATGGATGGCTACACCAGAGTTAAAAAAGCTCAAGAAGTAATTGGAGGAGTTTCATGAAAAGGGTTTCATCTGATCTAGTATTTCTCCTTGGGATTCACATGTTCTATTTGAGAACAAGTTGGATAGTACCATCATAATTTCTGGGGATTATCGGAAGATGAACGTGTTTACGGTCAAGACCTGATATACCTTGACGAGGATTGATGATCTCTTTGATCATCATTGACGAGCCCGGGTGTTCCTAAATATTGTCCTAAGATCGAGTTATCATCTGTTGCACATTAGACTATATGATATACCTCTTACTACCTTTTTGAGAAGGTATAGTCTATAAGAGTATATGATTATGTCGTTCAGTCTCAAAAACACTCCTAGAGTCATCGTGGAACTAATGAATCATGTGTTCCACCCATACTTGGGTTCCTTCATGGTTGTCTTTGTAGAAGATATCTTTTGGTACAATTACACTCGGCACAACCACTCCACCCATCTTGAGATTGTTTTGAGAACATTGAGAATGCATCAATTATATGATAAGCTATCAAAATGCCACTATTTGATGGACTGGATTCACATCTTGGGTCACGTTATCTCATAGACAGGAGTACCAGTAGACCTAGTGAATGTGAGAAAATTAGTTTCCTGGGAGAAGATGAAGAATGTCTTTGAGGTAAGAATTTTTTTAGGGCTGGATGGATACTACATGCATTTCATACATGACTTATCATTATTACCAGTGTCACTTATGGGCCTAGCTAAGAAGGGTGTGAAGTAATTGTAGTCAGATTCTTGTGAGTTTTCTTTCAAGGAGTTGAGAGGTAGGTTGGCCTTTGCAGCGATATATTTATTGCTAGATCCCGGAATGAGCGACAATGTTTATTGTGATGCTTAAGGTATTGGGTAGGTAGCACTGCTTATGTAGGTAGAAGGAGTCATTGCGTACAAGTCGTATTAGTTGAGGCCACATGAGAGGAATTAGCTAACACATGATATAGAGTTTTCAGTAGTTGTTCCTGTCATACTTTATTGGTGACATTATATTCTGGGAGAGAATTTTGGGGTTTTCACCAACCCCAAAAGTCTCAAGTGTATCTTCACCCAGCATGACATGAATTTATAAAAATAAGGTGTGTTCAGTGACTTCAGTCCTTTGACATTGAGCATGTATATATGCCAGGGAAAGGCAACATTGTGGCTGACGCATTGAGTAGGAGGACTCAAATACAGGCAATTCCGGAGGCCAACATTTATTGGAAGCTTATTGATCTATTCTCTATGATTCAATTGGTGTGGAACGACAGTCAGTGGCTAACATTTCTATCTCTGGTAGTTGTAACCTCTACTCTACACGATCGAGAGAGAATAAAGTAGCTATCAGATTCTGAAGTCCTAGAACTACAGGAATGTGTTTTTGGCGAGGACCCTATTACTGGATGGATTATAGAAGAGGATGAGATATTGCATTTTCATGGGCATGTATCTGTGTCAGTATACATATGTAACAGGTAGATGTAGTATGTTCATTACTTAGTATGGGAAGTTCAACCTGGTGTCACCAAGATGTATCATGATCTACACAATCAATATTGGTCACCAGAATGGAAGAATGATGTTCTTGGGTTCGCCATGAGGTGTTACACCAATTAGTAGTTGAAGATGAAGCATCAGCTACCCATGAGGCTTTTACAGCTATTACCCATAACCGAGTCGAAGTGGAATGACGTCGTGATGGATTCTGTTATAGGTTTACTGAGGACACTTCGAGGGAAGGATGATGTATGAGTTTTCATTGAAAAACTCAAGATGGTTTCTCACTTCTTTCTGGTCAAGGATTCCTTTTGCATGCATGAGCTGGGGCAGTTCTACATCTATGGTATTGTACATTTACAATGACTTCTAGATTCCATTGTTTCAGATAGGGATGCATGTTTTTCTTCTTTGGTCTCGAAGGTGCTTCTGAAGGATTGGGTAGAAAAGTACATTCGAGTACAACTTACCACCATCAGACAGATTTACATTCTGATCATACGATTCTGGTTCTTGAGGATATGACGTGAGCATGCATCCTTGTTTATGGAGGTTCATTGGAGAAGAAGCACATACCTCTTGTGGAGTTTTCCAATAACATTAGTTTTCAAGAATAGATTCAAATAGAACCTAATGATGCTTTTTATGGTAGTCCATGCTGATTTCTCTTATGTTGGCTGGAAGCAGGAGAGGTAGCTATGTTGGGACCTCATTTTGTCCAGGAGACCACAGAGCAGATAGAGATGATTCAGAAGAGGATGGATACTACACAGT
Source organism: Viscum album (assembly GCA_963277665.1). Lineage (NCBI taxonomy): Eukaryota > Viridiplantae > Streptophyta > Magnoliopsida > Santalales > Viscaceae > Viscum > Viscum album. Next base: position 527,415,018 of record OY728121.1, on the reverse strand, counting down.
CTCGATAGAAGTCTTATGATAATCACCAAGGATTACCTCTACAGTTTGAAGTCAGAGATCATGTTTTCCTACATTTCACATCATAGTTGTTGCACTAGAGGTTTATGAGACAAGGTAATATTTTTCTGAGGTACATTGGGTCGTTTGATGTTTTGGAGAGAGTCAGGCTGGTTTCCGATCTGCTATAGTTACCTCAAAAGTACCAGGATATGCAGAACGTCATTAACGTTTCTCATTTTCAACAAAACTTCTTAAACCCGTATCATGTTCTTCAAATAAAAGAGGTACAGTTGGTGTTTGGATCCATGTTTTAGGGGCATCCAATTAGGTTTTTTTATCATAGTACTAAGGTTCACCATAAAAGATCTGTACCTCTAGTACGAGTGCTACTGCAGCACGAGCGAGTATAGGATGAGACCTGGGAGTGGGAAGCCGATGTATGATCACAGTGGCCGGAGATTTTTGAGGATTCCTCTTCTACACCACCTTTCATGGGAAATTCAGGGATGAATTTCATTAAGGGGGATGTTTGTAAGAACTTGAATCTCCGTTTAGTTATGTTTTTCGTTTTTGATCATTTTTTGAGAAAAAGAGGTTTTTCTAGAAATTTCTTATGTACATGTCATGTACATTATGAGTAATTTTCCTGTACATGGATACCACATGTCTCCTATTTCTAGATGTGTCATGACCATGTACATGGCTATGTGTGGTTACATGGTGAGTGCCTAATTCAGGGGAAATGTAAATGCATGCACACACCATGTATATCAAAAGTACATTTCATCTACATTATTTTCGTTTAAATAAATATATAGGCATATTTTATGATGCAAGCAACCATCTCTTTCTTGGTCTAGTATGATTGAGTGAGACCATACAACTATATAAATTCTCTAGGACCCCGATCGAGAACCCGTTCACTAAATCAACCATTATCGATTGCATTGGGATCACCGCAGTAAGATATTCCTTCTCCTAGGGCATCGATTCTTCATTCCTCCTCTTTCTAATGTTATCATGAGTTGAGTTTTTTTGAGAATTTATATAGATATACGGTGTTCTTGGTAAATTCAAGTCATGGGGATCATGTATAACGATCTGACGACACTAAGGTATGTGATTTGTGCATTTATGTAGATTATTTTTGAGTTTTATGTGAAAAAGTTTTCAATACCAAGGAATGAGGTATTGCACATTGATAATTTTTTTCCCTACAGATTGCTTAAATTCTATAGTTTTTTTATTGAGGTTATTTGTTTAGAATAGGGTTTACATTGGAATACTTTGGGGTTTTTTCCCGTTTTTTCTTATTTTTTACCATTTGATCTTGTTTTCCTGTTAGGTTGTTGTTTGCTTCCCATGAATAGTATTTTAATGAGGTATTGATTGTTATCTGACATGTTGTTATGCTGTAGAGTGAATATCCTAGTACTTCATGAGATTTATTTTGTCCTCCTTGCATTTCAATGCGCGTTTGACTTACACGGGGCCTTGAGAACCTTGTGTAGTAGACTATATGGATAATAGATGTAAGGGATTTTCTATTGTGTCTTTTAATATTATAATGCAATGATACCATATGGGGGAATTGATGTAGAGTTCTCCCTCAGAGGGTCTATAGTTATGTTATGAGGCCACAGGTGGAATGGACATTGAGTGATTTCTTTGAGTGCCAGTAAGATACTGTTAAAATATTATAGGGACAATTGATGGTCTGTACATCCTTAGATATTTTTTGATCATACTTAACTATAGGGGGTATTAATGATGCATGCTTCCTCATAGAGTCTATTCTAAAGCTGAAACAGGGGTGTGAGAATGTGTGTGCTTCCCAGAGGGTTGCTTGTGTTTTCATGGTAGGACAAGCGGGGATAGGTTGTGAGTACTTCCCATGGGGTTACCTATTTGTGTTTATATTCTTACTTGATATGTTATATTGAATTTTGTGAAAATTTAGGAATGTATACTATTGAGTAATTCCTTTTTTACTGCATCTTTAATTTATTTCCAGCCATATATACTCACTGACTATTAGGTACAAGTATCTTGGTGGTTGCATTCATTGATTTAGTATCACACCATATTTTTCACATGATTTTGGGTGCAAACAGATAATTTTTTGAAGGTATAGATATGGGAAATCTCCCTTCAAATATAGGAATTCTCCCACAAATTCAACGTCAATGTAGATGAGTTAATGGTAGAACACCTTATTCATGAGTTCCAAAAAAATATTTTTCTGAATTTTTCAATCCAAAAGGCAAGACCAATTAAAAAAAGTGGACTTAACCACTTCAGAAATATGGCTTCATATTGTCCGCTTCTCTCACCCTGTGTTGGTGGTAAGACAAATGAATTTATATTATGGATAACCACGTTAACCGTTTAGTTGGTAGATCAAATAAATAATCTTAGGTAAAGGGTATTAATTTTTCATGGTGACCTTATTCATCATTCAGTAATAAATGTATAATAAGACATATCTATTTTCCTTCTTCGAGAATAAAAATGGGGTCGTCTTACGGGAGATACTCAATTCAATGAACCCTTTGGATTCCAAATGATATTGATGTATCGTTAATTCCCTCAATTTTGAGGGTGTCATTCGATATGGGGGAAAAGATATATGTTGTGCTCCCAATGCATATAGAATCAAGAACAAAACAATGTGCATTGTGGGTAATCCCAAAATATACTCTAGAAATATCTCTGGAATCTCATAAACTATAGGAGGTAATCCACCCTGAGGAGCACCACCATATTCCTCTAATAAATGTGACAATAACGGATAAGAAGGATTTCCAAACTCTACAAGTGGAGGTCCCAAAAAACTGGACTGAGTATCCAATTCCCCAAGAAATATATGAGTACTCCAATCTGGGAAAATAAAACTAACTCCTCTCCTATAGAAATAAATATTCATTTGGATGCACACCATCCAATCCATGTTGAGGATCACATCAAACATGGACTTATCTAGGACCAATAAATACCACTCCATCTAAATTCTTGATACAGAAGGCGCACATGAAGGACACATAAGTAATTTCTCCATCTTCTTCCCTAGTGGTGTTACCAACTCCATTGATGAATATAATAGTTCGGATTGTAGGTAAAATATATTAACAGGATAAGAGGATTTAAAAGAAACTAAAGCACATGTATTAAATAAAATAGTCGCTATAGAATATATAGTCATAATGGTACCTCGAATAGTCAATGGTCCTACTTCATATATTGACGATGCCTGACAAACAACATGTAGATTCATGGTCCCCGAATATGAATGTCCACTCCCATTAAGTTCTTTATTAATCTGAATCTAGCCAGAAGATGATCTCTTCAAACTACAACGACTGCATAATTGAGATCTCATTGTCCTGGTCATCACTGAAAGAACTGGAACTCCATAGGAAGCAATAGGTCTAGCAACAATCTGGTAATGGAGTGTTTCCTTGCAGAATCATTGTTCATGTCCTATAACTCCACATCAAGAACAAGGCCTGAGAGGGGAGGGACATGCATTCCAAATGTGTCCTACCCTCCTGCACTGATGGAACACCACACAACATGTACCATAAGACCCAGATGAAGTATTCATGGGAGGATGTTCTGCTATTCCACCACACATCATCACATTCTCATAAAACATCGCCTTCTTCTCAAATGAACTACCACTACCAAAAGCTAACATAGCCCCAAATAAACCATACATACCCTTAAGGTAAATCTCTACAAAAAAATTTTAGTCAACAACCTCTGTATAAGTCTTAAATCAGAACAAGAATACCTAAGAGTAGATCTATAGTTGAAACCCCTTCTATTATAACTGATCCTTAAACCATTAATTAGAGACTATATCAAGTGCAAACTAAACTATAACGGCGAAGCCGTTGGTATAATAAATAATAGACTCACCCCTAAAAAATATCCATGAATTCTTGGGATATAGCATACACCAAGACTTTTCGGATGTATTGGTCATTGAAGATCACCTTGAAGTCCTTCCAAATTATATTATAATTCATCCCTTATTAGACCATTGATTCCCAACTCCTTCGATAAGAAAATTATATAAAAAATGAAGCACATTTCACTTTGATTTCTTCAATGGTGTCCGTGAATTGGAACTTGTGAATTATATTATCAATTCATTCTTCCACTTCATGAGGCTATGTACAACCATATAAGGAATGGGGTTTGTAACTATGAAATTATTTGTCTTTTTCAATTTTTTTGACTAGATTAAACTTCTATTACCTGAGCATGATCAATCATAGGAGTCGCTCACTGTCCTATAGACTGAACAGTATAGAGCACAACTTCCACCATCTTCTCATCATGAGCCGAAGGAGAACACTCTTATAATTCATCCCATAAGTGGATGGGAGCTCCCTAGGGAGGAATGATAATTCATGAAGAAATAGTCACAATATACTGTAAGTAATACATATGTTCCAAAAATAAAATTTTAACAAGACTAATAAACATTAGTAAACCAAATAGACAGATGAATCATAATGACTGAACAACTTCTCCCATTCCATATTTCTAGGTACAATCTACATCCAGCACATTCCACATGGATGACAATTCAAGAATGTATTCCAACATCTGATGGACTCTCGAGGCCATTCATGAGGTGGGATGTCCATGAACCCTACTAGAAACCAGATCTCTATGTCCCAACATTCCTATCTCATTTCTAAAAAAACTCGTCCCAAATAAAATATCCCAATGAGAACAACCTGAATCTAATACAATATTTTCAAAAACCGTGTTAGGTTTTCATTCAACCCAAACTAACCTAGCCCGAAGGGTTTTCCCTATCCCTAAGGGATGACACGAGTGTCTGAGTATCAAAAATAACACATAGGATCAATTTACCCGAATAAATAAATATAAAACAACCAGAAAAATAAATAAACAGAAACTAGAAGTTTATACAAAAAACAATTAACCAAACTAATAAAGTGAGTTACATATGAAAAATAAAAACAAGTAAATCAACTACCATAATGTATTTAGATAAAAATGAACCAAAATATGTCCACCTGTTGAGAGGGAACCTACCTAATGTCATCTACATAACGCTACACCACGAAGTCAGCTAAAAACATGAACCACCACTCCTAATATCCCTGACATTGCCTCCATCAGACAGAATAAAATCAACATGCCCCCAAGTGTTTATGTAGGGTGTAACCTATCGCCAAATAAGATAACACTATACAATTATACCATGAATAAATATTAAATCAAAAAAAGAGTTGTATATTTAATTGATGAAAAGATATAATTTTTAAAACAATTTTAATGAAAATTTTTTATGGATAACATGTTTAAGAAAACCAAATTAAATATAAACACACACACTCTCCCTTTTATGGTAACAAAAAATTCACACCATGTGCCGATGGTGAGAAAAATTATAATAAGGACCACAAAATATAAGAATTCCTAGAAAGATACTTTTGAAAAGTGGGGCATTAAAACATTACGTCTCAGTGAAATGTAGTGTGGGAACCACAAAAACATGTGTTTTCATACATGAGACAAGAGATGGGAACATTCTCATAACCTAGTGGTATCCAAATATTATCTAAATTTTTAAAAATTTTGGAGTTATCAATCAAGCAATGTGAAATCGGGCCGATGCCACTTCTACGTCACTAGAGCACTAGTCCTAGTCCTACCACCTTGTACACATGCTTTTTATTTGTGCTCAAGAGTTTCAATGTTCATGTCACATGATATGTCAAATAGCTAAAATAAACAAGACACTAACTATAATAAATAAAACACATTCACCCAATACTTACATTTTTTAAAAAATATGCACAATAAAATCCCCCCAAAACCCCATCTGCATCACATACACAATTAAATAATATTATAAAAGAAATTTCAGAATATTCCATATGACCCAAATCCCAAAAAAAACATCACTCAATGAATATTTTTTGACTCTAGAGACATTTTTGTTAAACTAATACACAACCTACACGGTTAATAAAATGATAATAATCTATTTAACATGTTTTTTCATAGATAAACACATAAATAAATGATAAATATTCAAATAACAATGAAATTACAAACTAAAACTCAAAAAAATAATATTCACACCATGCATATTAACAAATAAAAATTATTAATTAATTATAGATTAAACTAAATTCATAAATTAAAAATTATATAAGGAACCACATTTCTCCATGTATAAATAATAACAAATATGGTCTAAAAAACCCACTGCATATCCACCATACCTCAACTAATACAAAATGACCGTAAAATATAAATTCAGATTGAAAACATCAATATAGAACCAAACAACACACTAAAACCTACCCCAGTTATCTACCAACAATAGACAACAACCAAAAAATTAGTAACACACATTCTGAGAGGGTATACAAGGATAACCGAGCATGGTGGAGGATATTAGAGGTATTTTGTGCTCGAAAATTGATTTGTCGAAGACGGGGAGGCACAAGTTTGGTGTGAGGTGGATAGAGTGGCGCACTGCTCTCCAGTAGAGATCGGAGGCTGGAGCTAATATATGGGAGATAAGAATGGCTGCGCAGTGGTCTATAGATGGTGGTGGGCCACCTTCTGAGAAGGTAGAGGAAGGTATGAATGAGCGTGTGGCCTAGGGTTGTTGGTAGGAGGCTAGAACACACTTAGAGAGATATGGGAGGAATATAGGAGTGAATGAATAAAATAAAATATAGAAGATAAAATGAAAAGAGAAAAAAGGAAAGAAATAATAAGAGGAAAATAAAAATAAAAATAAAAATAAAAATAATTGTGGTGTTAAACCAAAAAACAATGATAAGGAAAATAATAATAGTATTCATAATGGCATAATACTAGTTTTAGGAATATGAAAAAATTATTATTAAAATACTAAAGAACATATTAATTAAAATAATATTAAAAATAATATATATAGTACTAATAATATTATTAAAGAAATTCCTAAATAATTATATTTTTCTATTGAATTTTATTTTTTATTAATTCAGTCAATTAATCAACTAACTACGCACCGAGAAGACAACACGGTGTTCAAGAAATTCCAAACAACTTCGATAATGCACTGTGCATGAAATAATCATTGCCAGGAAAAAAATGATCATTTATCAGAAAAAGTGAAAAAACATATGTCGTGCCCATCCCAAACCTCAACAAAAATATTTTAATATAGATAAAATTATAAGATAAAAATTAAAATTAAAATCATTATATATGTGTAAAGTGATGGTGTGATAGGTTTCCAGATCAATTTAAGGCCATGTTTTCATATGGAGCCATTGGCTGCACCATTTGATAGGCCTCTAAAAATTTGTCTCCCAAAAACTACATATGGAGGATCGAACAATGATTATATTAAATATGTCCTATTATAGGCCTATATATACCATGTTGGTTGTATGGGGTGTATGAACATCCCCAATGAATAGCACTATGACATAGAAATAGGGGGATACATTGTTTTGGTTTTTTAGGTCAATACTAAATTAGAGGAGATTGTGTTCATTGATATATGATTAACCATAATGTCTCCAAATAAATAAGATATATGTCATGGATTCAATAATGGATCAAATATTAAAGATTGACTATGGTGATGTGATTTGATCTCTTCCCACTATGTTCTGGTTTCGGTTGTCCATGGAACGTTCTTTGTGTATGCATATTGGTCCTCTAATATTCTATCTATCAATAAATATCATGTAAACCCCTAATGTAGATTATTACCAATACATACTCTCTAGAACTAAATTTCGCATGTCTATTTTGGAATTCCATTGAAACCCCATTCATTTTGTATTAATGCCTATAATCAAGTGATCAATATTATAGTGATCCATGATTGGTTCTGCCTCTTTTACTATAGTTTCTCATTTATACGATCTCATATCCCTCCCATATTTCTTCCCATGCCATGTTATTTTATCTCCATCATTATAATGGTTGTTAATTTTTATATTTTAGGTGTTTTCTTGGTTCAATTTCATGGATTATCAATGTTTTTATGTAGTATTAGCGATCAAATATACATGTCAGAATTCTATTTTCGATTTCAAGAATTTCTTATCATTTATTTATGTTACTCCTTTCTTCTCTAATTTATTTAAAGGAAATTATATCATGTCTATGGTGTTAACCCTTGTATTTATGTTAAATTAACCAAATAAATATATAAATATATTCAATAATGAAATGTATTTGGGGTTTTAGATATCATGTATAATTTATTTTGACTTTTATAATAGTTTTCATATCGAATTTATTTATTGGGTTATATCTATATTATTAATTGATCAATATATATATATATATATATATATATATATTGATTAAATAAAATGATGAACTTAAATATAGAAATTATTTTGTGTAGGATAATGATTAAAAGAATGAAAATGTTATATTAATTCAGAATTTCATATATTTTGATGGTATTCAGCATGATGAAAAATTAATATTTAATTGAAATATTTTATTCTTTTTTTTGATAAAATTTGATAATGTTCATGGTGGAGGAATTATTTATTATGTGATTAATTATTAATTAACTAATAATGTGAATTTTATTCATTAATATATGATGATAGTAGATTATGATTGAGAGGATTTTATATAACTATAGTAGCTTGATATAAAAATTACATATTTCACTCTTAGTTTTATCCTATAAAAATGTACCTATTCATTCAAGATTTAATAATACCATTTTTTGACATATTTAATGTTCGGGAGTAACAAAAAATTTCGTTTCTTATTAATAATGGATGCATTATGTTTAAGGCTGTGTGATCCCATTTTAATGGAATGGATAAATTGATTGTTTGTAAGACCTAATTATAGTAGTAAAATTTATGGTTTATAATAAAATATATTTTTATCCCTATGTGATACTTTTTATGTAATGTGATATGAGCAAGGTATGACTGATATGATATTGGAGCGGAGTCTTGTGGTTGTGGCATCAGTGGACACATATGATAGTGAGATGCATGGTGATATACATAATGATATTGGGATATAATGATGATTATGTAATTGATATAAGATATAATTACCTATTAATGTTGATAAAGATGATATTCCTATTTGAAAATAAATATATTAATTTATAAAGGGATGATTTGTTTATTTAATTTTATTACTTTCCACACAATATTAGTTGTTAGATGTTCATGGTTTCATCTATATTGTTAGTAGATTATATTTTTATCATAGAGTGAATTGATATATAAAATGGAAATAATTAATAATTTATTTTTCTTATCCCATAGGATCAATGTTGTTGGAATTATACTGAGATAATCCTATCAAATAACACAATCTATAAGACTGTGCGTGGAGGGGATGTAATTAAAATTGAAAATTATCAAAATTAATAATAGTAATCATAATTATAATAATTTTAATTAATGGTTAATTAATTTATTAATGTTAACATGAATTTTATAATTGTAAAAAAATGATTTATTTTAGATGCATAAATTTATGATAGCTTTTAGGATATCTGGTCCATTGTAGTTGTAGTTGTGTGTCTTTCTGAGGATAATTGTAGCTGAGATTGGGACATGGAAATTCTCACTGTGTGGTTGTGAGATATATTATATATTGTATTTTATATGATTTCAAACTATACCACACCCATGTATTAAGTAGCTCTAAATCTAGGGGAAACCTGGAGATTTTATTCTTCGATATCCTTGTGGTGAGGATAGATGGATTATTACTACCACATAACCCACTCGCTTCTATTGACACTATGATGTGCTGGTATGCATGTTGGATTGCATCCTATATATGTTTGTAGGGGGTTTTAATGGATTATTATTATTTAGAACACATTTACATCCATATATATATTCGAATTAAATATTATATGTATGATATGTATCATCTACGATAACATATGTAAATTGACATGCTGTATGACATATGATAGCTAGAGTTATAATATCTTTTGTATAATATGAATCATATAAGTAATGGTGGATCCCATAAATAACTCATTAACTATATAGAGATGCAATATGTTAGGATGATATAATGGGATTCATGATGTGAATATCATAATACATTATCCCAGGTTTCTTCGAGTCAATATATTTTAGTGAGAGATAGCTTCTAATGTACAACATTGGGACAGGGAGAAAAAAAATGTAGATGTGGTAGTTGTGTACCATTTTTGATTTATTAATATAGCACTTGATATCTAATATATGATAATTTGTTGGACGTGTCCATGTTTAGGAGGGTATCATTGTAAACATGATTTGATGGTGATTTACCTTCTCTAATTATTCACTATGATTTAGTATTATTTAGTTATCACTAACCTAGGTGTATTTAGGGATGACCCTTATATGTATTCATATTTTTATCATCCATCATATAAATAATTATTCCATGTCATCAGAATAATTTTGGAGATCATCAGTAATATTATTTGATTGTGAGTTTTCTAGCAATAGTTTGGGATATATGGTTGTTATCATGTTTTCCTTATATATATATATATATATAGTTTTCAATTCTTGTCATTTTATACTTTTATAACATTTGATGTATATAATTGGGATCAATTTTATCTATATGAGTTAATGTGGGGTAGGTTTTCAATATTATGCCTCTTATTTTAATATCATTTTAAATGGTAATGGAATTAATTTGTATGTATTATATAATAGTTGTGTTGCACAACATAATTAAGGAAACATGATGTGGGACATAAGGGTTCATCATCCTCTAACTCTCATTAACGTACTAAAAGGGTTAATTTTATGTAAAGGGGGTCATCAAAACAATTTTTTAATTGAAATTAATTTATTTCATTATGACAAATTATGATAAGGGTATATTAAATTAAATATAAATTTTTTAATTACAGTGGTGTTACTATTATATATCCAACCCGAAAATTGTATATTAAATGTAAAATATTATGTACAACAACATAAAATAATTGAAAATGATTATATATAATGATATGATGGTTTTATTTAAATAATTATAGCTAGATATAAAATTTAATATTAATATGATGAGATGTAATATTTCATTTTCGTTTGAAATTTCTAATAGATATGTCAAAAAAATATTATATATTATTTTATAATATCATTTTTGTTGTCCATTTGTGACCAATGAGGATATGCACCATTTCTATTTTTCCTGAAATTATTATTAAGAATATATCAATGATTATTTATTTACATTTTCTATAAAAAAATTTGTACAATTATTAATTTGAAAAAGATGCATCTAACATTATTATTTATGCAATTATATTCACAACTTACATGACTTCTAGTTGTTATGAATTCACATCAGACAACCAAGTGGATGAAATAAACAAGATTATAAAACACCAAAATTTTCTACAAGGGGGACAATCTAAATAATAGATGTCAACATGAATTCATACCATGATCAAGGTAGATGAAAATGAAATTAATATTTTATTACTTTTAATAACGAATAATTGTTAAATTGTATTTAATGTTAATTAGTTATTTGTATAAACTGTTTTATTTACTTATTTATTAACAAATATTAGTTAATTTATTTTATTGATCAATTTTTATATAGAACGATCAAAATTTTAATTTCATACCTTAAGTATTTTTTTAAGTTAAAATCATCATCACGATATTTGATATGATTGTAAAAATACTCTAAGATAATAATGTAGTGGGATTTCATGTAATATTATAATAAAAATCTTGTGTGCATTAGAAACTCATGAAATATTAATATAGTCAACACTTCATTCATACATTTGTTTCATTTGATGTCCATTATCTTCAATAACATTAATGTAAGAAAAATTACAACAAGAATTATGTGAAAAATTGGATTATATATTAAATTTTAATAATCCTCTAGGTGGGTAAAATTTTAATCATCTACATAGATTGATTAATGATTCAATTCCAATTAAATCACTAATATGTGAAAAACATATTTTATAAATGAAATAAATAAATATAATATTTAGGAACTGTGTGAATCATGGTGTCATCAATAATAAAAATTACATCATTATATTGATTAATCCTATTATATATATCAATACCATCTTTTTCTATGGAAAATAAAACAATAAATATATATATCCAAAATTAAATTGAATAAAATATTAGTATTTAAATAAATATATAATTATATAAAATTAAATCTCTATCATGATCACATAAAAGTTTTCCACATTATCAACATCCATAATGTTTAAAAAATAGTCATATTTATAAAAATTTAAAATATCATCATCATGATTTAGGGGAATTAATTATATTTTTCCTCTATTTATCTTTTATTTCCCTTATTTGGACTTTGGAAAAAATAAAAGAATTATTTTTTAATAAAAAACTGTGCAATTATATATTTAATTTCTAGCATTCCTTTATATCATTTCATTGTTTGGAGACATAAAGGAATGACAGAAATTAAAAATATTAGTAAAAATTTTGACATGATTTTTTATGAATAATGTTATTATAAGTTGTGGAGTAAAAATTATTTCTTTTCATAATATATATTATAAAATTTTACCCACCCAATTCTTATTTTCATGTAATTTCATATAATGTACTGTTTTAGTAAATTACTAATTTCTTATAATGGAATTATAAGTTACACTTTTTATATAATTTTTTTGGATGTATTTATTCTAATAAGTGGTTTTATTTAACACAAAAATGATTATTACTTATTTGGAAATAATTTTCCAAATCCCATGGATTCATATTACGAGGGAAAACCATAGTTTTATTTATGTGCTATTTTGAATATTATTTTCAAACATTTATTATCACACCAATAATTTTGTTATTTAGATGTATCCCACCATCTTAAATTAGGTAAAATAAATACTTTTTAAATTTATTTATTAGAGAACCAAAACATTACACATTAACTATTTAATATTTTACAAAAACATTATTACTAACCAGTTTTAGAAATCATAACTCATGCTAATTATAACCCCATAAAAATATAATGTAAGAACATTATATTTTATTTCTTGTACGAAACAACATACCCAGAGTGTAAGGGAATTTAATATCATAAAAATTAATTATATATTTTATATTTTGAATAAAAATATATTTTATATTAATAAATTAATATGAATCTATGTTATTGTACGTCTCATGGAAAATGTTCTTCCATGTATTTTATAACACATAAGATAGACTTTTACTAAAAAATAATATTTTAATAACATATCATAATAATATGTCATAACATTACTGTTAAATTAGTATTTATTAATAGTATTAAATGAATTATGAAAATATATTGTTTACAAAAATATAAAATGAATTCATTGGTTACTGATTAATTATAAACTAATATAAGAAACAATTTAAAGTAGATGAAATATAATATAGAACACTATATTATTTCTCATGAAGTTGTTTTTTTATAATAAATTAAATTAATTACTATTAATTAATGAGATTATTTCAATATACATATAAAATATATTATATAACATATCTTTTTATATCTATAAATTAGATTTTATAGTAATGTGATGAGAACAAACCAAATATTACACAAAAAAAACATTAATTTTATTATGGAACTATTAACACCATCTAAGGGTGATCCCATTTTGAATCAAATATTATGCTCTTTTAAAAATATTATATTTAAAAAAATTATTTTTCTAAATTCGATCAAAAAATTTATGGTAGGGATAATTTTACTAAATTGTGTATGATGATTCAGTTTTTAATGACGAGTGAAGAATAATGAATTAGAATTCAAACATATTATTCATAAAATATATTTATAAAATAATATTATACTATTAAAAGTTTTTAAAATTTAATCATATTAAATATTTAAAAATTTCATCAAATTTTGTCCTTGGATTCAATTTAACATTAAAATTGGATTTTGAAACGTAACAAACTTTTGAATGTTTTTATTTTAAATCTCCACCTTATCATCCCATATATATGGTAAAATTTAAATCCATTTCATACAATTATATATTTCTAATTTTTAATTATTTATTATATATTTATAATAATAATAATTTATAATAAATAATGAGGAAAAATTAGATTTTTTTCACAAAAAATAGTGTTTGTAATTAAAATTAGTTACAATGATTATGGTGAAATTTAGCTTATCATGGGGTTAATCCATAATCATAAGGGCCTAATGAACTATAAAAATGTCGAAAATCCATTTTATAGTCATTTATTTAACTTAAAATACATTGGATAAAATTTATTCAATTATTGGATATATATTCAAATTGAAAAAACATTGGTGGAATTCTCTTTGCTATAATTTAAAAATGTGTTACTACTCCTCCACAATATAAACTATTCAACACCTCCCATTATCTCAATCCTATTAAGACACATTAGATCAAATATGAATTTAAAAAATGATAAAAAATACCTACCTTCTTCCAAGAAACCAACTCTTGGAAAGAAATCTATCAACGTAAGCCATTTACTGCAAACCAAATGATGTTACCCAATAGAGATGTAACATCATTCCAAATGTTGTTGAGTTTTATTTAATTCTCCACTCCCCCAACAAAACATTTTAAAATATAATATAAAACAATGGTATCCTAAATATACATAAAATTTCTATGATAAGGGGTTTAGCTAAACATACACACACATCCATATAAGTTCTATGGAATATACAGTTTATGTGTATGACGAATTATGCCCACAAGAAATGTAGTTGTTTGGGTTTACATTATCACCATTCATAGTTGGATATTTATATAGAAATTACATTTATATGTGATATATATTATTATTATAATGTATTTATTCTTCATTTATTATTTTATAATACACACCCTTATACTTTTTATTTTTTGTATATATGATTAAATTATTTGTGGAAGTGTGGACTACCTCTTTCTAAAATAAATGTGATTCGATGAAAAAATTCCAGGAATTTGTAAATGGTGTATATAATTAAACATATTTGAAATAGAAAAAAAATATAATTGATATTTTATAAATAATTAAATTTATCTAAATTTCTAGAATAACTATCAAGGCATCCCCTTGGTATGTTTTGGTTATGCTTGTGTTTGTTGACAAAGATAGATGACAACAAATGTGAATGGATGGTGGGTATCGAATACATGTTTCTATTGTTGTGTAGTTTCCTTGTGTTTTACAAATTTTAGGCCCTTAAAATTGATAATTTTTTTGAATAATGGGACACTTAATTGGAAATGTAAGTGGAATAAGTATCTTAGGACCTGGATCTTGTACCATGTTCTGGAAGGGTACGTGGCCTTGTACCAGGAAGCAGGAACGGTATGCAGATGCAGTTAGCAAAAGCAAAAATGGTTGCAGTTGAGTGACACTATAGTACACTGGTGGGCTCATGATTTTGGTGGAAGTCGACCACGTTGTAGCAAATTAGGTCCAAAAAGAACGTAGGAAGGGAGTTCGTGGAGGGCATACGGTTCGTGGTGGTGGAAGAATCGGTAAGTGGTGTTGGGTGGATTAAATATTTTGAAAATATTGATATAGAGGATAAGTGGGTAACTTTTTCTAAAAAATAAATATTAACCCTACCGATTAATGAGGTGATGGAACATCCTTATAAAGAATATTTTTCTCCAAGAATTCGGTAGTGACTGAAGGATGCCAGTGAACAAAAAATTGGTTTGTGGAGGCTAAAGTGGTTCATTCAGAAGGATTTCTACCGAAGGTGTTTGGTGGACTTTAAAAACATAGAGCATGTCTGGTCCACTAATGAGGTTTCCGGTATAATGAACGAGTCGTCTCGGTACACAGTGGAAGAATATATAGTACACAAGATAGAGAGTTTCATGAGTTGGGTGTAGAGGGGGGACTCTAGAACGTGGAAGTGAACACTATCTGCAATCAACGAATAGTTTTTCCACTGAGGGTGATTTTGCAGAGAAGGTTCGCAAAGTCAGTACCCGGAAGCGCTACATGTTCGCGAAGGATGAGGTAGTCTGTCGACAAAGGGAAATTCACGGGAGTGGCGATGGTACGTGAAGAAGGTGTCTTGCGTACCATACTGGGTACTCAGTAAGTTGGAGAGGATAGTTGTTCATGATTTTCAAAAGGAATAATGTGAGAGCATCAAATAAGTTTTTGTAAGTATTTTCATGTATGAATAAGTACCTGAAAATGTAGACATCATAAATAGGAGAAAACGGAAATTCGACATAGCATCTACCTATAGTTGAGGATGTAGGAATTCATGCAAATTATTGAACCTATATGTACCTAAATTGTGTTTGACCTGCATTAAATAAACTGTTAGTCGATTCATTTATAATCGAAGTGAGCGATGGAAGAGGAATACAATGACCCTTTCCACTGGTAGTGTACCAGAGAAAGAGGCATAGAGAGTGACCGTTTGGAATGCAGTGAGAAAACCTAAATCCATGAAAATTAAGTGAGCTTCGGAATTGATGATCAAGCCCAAAAATTGTACTCAATATTGCCAGTGAGCCTTAGTGAATTTTTTACATCATCACATTCTCATTGTATTCTCCTTTGACATATCCTAGTGAGGGTGAACCAAGTAAAAATCATTATGTCCTTAACCAGATTTCCTATGTTTTCATATATTTCTAAGGTATTATGACTAAATTGATAATTGTCTAAAAATGAAACAAAAACCGAATGGGAATGTGTTTTAATCTATCATACCCTGATTCAGCCCCCTCTCTTGGAATTCATCCTAGTCGATCTAACAATTGGTTTCAAATGGAAAGGTTAAAAGTCAATGTTTCTCTCTCAAAAGAACAAATATAGGTTTTCCATGAAAAAGGAATTACAATTTTTGATGGAAATAATTTTCAAGTATGGTAGAATCAATTGAATTACTAATTATGATCTCCAGGGATATATTTCTTCATAGTTTATATACATGGAATATGAGATGAAATTAATAGTGGTGCTTAATTGGAAACTAAATTAAGAGAATTGGATGCTAATGCAGGATCACAGGATTTGGTAGAGCCCTATCAAATGAAATCTATACGAATGTAATGACTTGTAAAACAAGACATGAAATGTGAGAAATATTATATAACATTTAATCGGGAGACAAAATATTTTGAGAAGAAAATCCATAGGTTTTGTGCTACAAGAATGAGGATCCTAGAAAAAATACCAAAGAGACTATTGATTCATTTTTTAGAGGTTAAATATTATTGTATGTGACATGTGGGGTCTTGGGGAAGTCATCAATGATATATATATTATGAAGCATATATTAAAGAAAATATCCACCACAGTTCAATACAAATATTTCCGTGTTGGAAGATGAATACATGAAGAAGGAGAAACTAGATAACTTGCACTATACTAATATAGCATATGAAATGAGAACCGATGAAAACAATGTAGTGGAAAAGGGGGCGTCGAAGGATGTGGCGTTCAAGGCTAGGAAAAATATCTAAATTGACGATATTCTAGTGGAAGATAATATTGATGATTTCATGTGATTTTTATCCCTTAATCAACAAATATGAAATTGAAATTACCAAGGTAATCATCCATTTTCATGCTTTTGATGCAAACAAGATTGGTCATTTTGCATCTAAGTGTCCTAAGAAGTTTCATGATGAAAAAAAGTGATGAAATTCCTCGAAAGAGGTATTCATCAAATGAGAAAAGGAGGATAAGTATAAAGATAATTTTTTTAAAAATTTAGAGTATTCATTCATGATAGGATGATAGTTTAGTAGAATCGGAGGTGGTAGAGTTGGAGGTCTACACATGCCATAATGTAGAGGCTTTGGTGGTAGTTTATAGAAATTATTTAAAGAAAGAATAATGTGATAATGAAGTAGGAGAAGTTCAAGGAAGGGTTGATATTCATGCTGAATTAAAATATCATCTTGAATTCATAGATATTTTGAGAACCAAAATGGATAATGATAACAATGTTGATCATGATGCCAAAATCTTTACGCAACATAAAAAACAGAGAATTCTAAGATGAATGAAGAAATTAAAAATATGATGACTTCAATGGAAGAATGCTCTGAAATGGTGGTTGAGTATAAAGTAAAAATTAAATAATAGAAAATATATATTTATAGTTTGACTGCAACTGGAAATTATCAAATCAATCATAACTAGAATCTAGGAGAAGAGGTTGTAAGTCTATGAAGAACAATTGAAGATCATGAGAAGATGATAACTCTCAGTTCGAAATCCAAAAATAAGATCATACTGGAAACATATAAGATGATATTTGAGCAGAATGTTCTATTAGAAAAAAGGGGCTTGATCTTAAACATGAAGAACTTATGGCTTATGATTGACCACAATCACCCAATCCAGAATAGAATATTGAATTTTGATTGAAGAAGAATTAAGATATTTAGAGAACACAAGGCAAACTAATGGTTCATAATTACAACAAATGAATGTACCTCACATAAGATTATATTATTATTGTAAGATATGACACATTACAAATGAATGTTCCATAGAAATGTGGTACCAAATGGGACAAGATTAGCAGAGGTGGTAATAAAGGGTTTAAAATTACATGTCATCATTTCATGGTAAGTGTTTTAGGTTTCAAGATCTCTGACATACGGATAGATATTGCACATCAACAATGCAGAGGAATGTTCTGATGCAAAGTTTATTTTTTCCTATGAACCAGCCAAAAGTATCTTCATGTGAGATGAAAATTCAAAAAATATTTTCATCTCTACAGGATGATTTTAACTCATCATATTATAAGGAATGTCGAGATTAAAATTCCATGTCTATTTGTAATTCAATGGCTTGGTTCAAAAAAAAAAGGGATGAGCGGGTCGTGGTTGTAGAAATTGAATACAAGGAATTAGATCGCAAATGAATGTTGATAATTGACAGTGGAAACACTTCCCATATTACCTAAAATCAGAATATAGTTCTGAGAATCAGGTATGTTTAAGATGGGATTGCAACATTCAAAAATGATGACAGTTTGAAACTTATTGGTTCAAGAAAAGCCATGTTTGGAGGAAAAGTCATGAGATGAGAAGATTTCTTCATTTCTAGGGTGCTTAGTCAAAACATTCATAGTGATAGTGAATTGTGTGATTCAGGACAAGCCATAATTTTTTCCAAGAAAATATGTGTCATCATGGAAAAAGATGATGTTGTTGTATTGCAAGGAATGTGTACACAAGGGAATCTCTACCTTATAAATGTAGAAATAATATGTGCATTCTGTCCATGGATGAAGAAAAATTTTAATTCTTAACTATCAAGGGAACATTATCCAAGGTTACATGGATGATCTAGTAAAATATGATGCAACTCAGAATCTCCCTAGATTATCTCATGATCGTAATCATAGATATTATGCCTTCCAACATGGGATGATCATTCTAATGACATATTAGGAAAAGAAGAAAAATTCATATAGATTGTTTGAGCTAGTGAATATTGATGTGTGTGTGAAGATTACCTTATGTTATATTGATGGGAATAGATATTGTGTTCTATTCAATGATTACTAGAGCTGAATGGCACAGGTTTCAATGATCACTCACAAATATTATGTTTTCAGTTGCATTACAAGATATCGACAGGAATGTGGAAAGTTGTTTGGTCATAAAATCCAAATTACTTGAAAATATAATGGAACAAAATTAAAAAATAGTCGTGTGGAGGATTATCTTTAAAAAACATGGGATAAGGAATCGAGTTTTAACAGTAAGAACTCGACAACAGAATGGAGTAGTTTAGAGAAGAAATCATATTGTCAACAAATTTTGCAGAACAATTCTCATTGAGAATGTCCTTCCAGAAAATTATTGGAAAGAAGCAATAATGATATCAGTATACACTTAATATATAGCATTACTATGTCCAAAAGAAGAGAAGAATACATAAGAGATATGGTATGCAATGAAGCCAGCATTAAAGTACAATCAAATATTCAGTAGTAGATATTTCATTTTTAATAAGGATAAACATTGGAAATTTATATCTAGTGGGGATGAAGGGACATTTCGTGGATACTAAAAGATATGAAAAGCAAAAAAAATGCATCAACAAGTGGCTGGGAATGATTTTTGAAATTAATGATGTCAGTTTAATAGAAATTGAATAGAATGTTCAGAAAATACATGACCTGACTGAGGAGTATGCGATGTAGAGATGAGTAGATCAGGAGAGGATCCAGTATTGTAGATTGATTCAGAAGAAGACTCCAATAATGTTAATAATTCTGTGTATTCCTAGAAAATATCAAAAAGAGATGAAATTAAAAGGCAGAACATAATTGTTGATCAGAAAATACCAGTTCAGTTAAGAAGAATGAAGTCTCTACCACAAGGATCATACACATAACATGTAGATCCAAAATGATTCGATGATGTAGCTGGTGATGAGAATTGGGTTCGAGAAATGAATGAAGAGCATGACTAAATTAATAAGAATTAATGTTTGAAATTGTATCGTGACTAGAAGATAAGAATTTTCAATGGATAAAATGGGTTTTTTGTAACAAAATGAATGGAGACAGTTCTGTGATTCAAAATAGCGTGACTGTTGTACTAATGGTACTGCTATATTGTGGGTATATATATTGACAAATTCTTCATAACTATTACAATGATAGATAAAATTATATTATTCTTGGGTATAGTCGTGCAACAAAAGTTTAATATTTTCCATAATGATGTCATGTACTCATTTCTGAATGGATTTTAGATGAATTTTTTACATTAAGCAACTAGATGGGTTTATCATTCATAAAGATTTAAATAGAGTATTTCGACTAATGAATGCTTTATATGGTTTTATGGAAGCACTAAGAGCATGGTATTCAAGGATTGATCAATTTCTAAATAATCTCTACTTTCATAGTGGTGGAGTTATTTACAATTAGTTTTACAACAATGGAAATGTTGAAAGGATGATGGTTCTGTTTTATATTAGTGACAAAATATTTGGTGGATCAGATGAAGCATAATGTAGAAAATTATATAAATTCATGAAAAGTTAATTTGAAATTTAATGATTAGAGAGATGAAAATTTTCATTAGATTACAGGTGACCCAAGGATAGAATGACACATTAATATCTTAGTATAAATATGGAATTGAGGTATTGAGAACGTTTTGAAGGGACAATTCAAAAGATATGGAGACTCTAGTTGCATCCTGGTTGAAATTGTTACGATATAATGAAACCATGTCATTTAATATCGAAAAATATATGTGGATCATCGTAATTCAATTATACCTGACATCGATAAGGCATGATATTGTATTTTCAACATGCCAATTTGCGAGCTATCAAAGAAATCCCAAGGAGAGCCACATGATTTCTTGAATAATAAGTATTCAGTATTTCTTGAGAACATATAATTTGGGCCTAATGTATAATGAAAAATCATTTCCATATTTATTTAGATATAAAAATGCAGATTGAGATGTTTCCTAAAATTATGGGAAATCAACATCAGGAAGGGCCTTTTATCTTAGAGGGTTGTTTATTTATTGGTTTGGAAAAAATAACATTTCATTGCATTTATAACTGTAGAAACTCAATATATTATGGCTACTCAAGATTTCCTGAAACTACTGTTGATGTAGAATAATCTTGATGATATTGGAATTGATGTGAAATCTACAATCGGAACCCACTGTGATAATTCATGTGCTATAAATATGAGACAAAATATTGTTCATCACTCATGGAAAAAGCACATTGAAATTAAATATAATTTTTTCATAGAGATGTTGGAGAAAGGGCATGAAAATTTGGAGTATGTGCCCACAAAAAAATTGGTTGCAGACATTCAGACAAAGACCGTAACAAAAGAAGCATTTGAAATTCATAGATTAGATCTAGGAGTCCTATCGACATCCCAGACATGGAATGGTGTGAGAAGGATTCTAGAGATCAACAATTAGTATATGTTTAAGAAATTGTTATCAGTCTAGAGTCAAAATTTGCTGTCTGAAATGAATTATATATTTAATGATCTTATCATTTACTCTTCTTTCTCATGGTGGGTATTTCTCATGTGGGCTTAAAGTATCTGATAAGTAAATCATTGATTTCTATCATAATCCCATGGATAAAATGAAGGATAATGTTGGATAGAGTTTAAATGAGGTATCAAAAGTTACAAGAATTGTTTTAAGAAGAGTTGTCAAAAAACCAAAAGGGGTATATTGTTGGGAATAAATCCCTCAAGTCATCCTCTCAGAATGTTTTAGGTATGGGTGAGTTTGTTGATAATACCAAGTGACCTTAAATTATAATGGTTGGTGTTTTCTGAAGATGTTTTTTTATGGAGGCATTGTTTCACCGTGTTTTCCAAATTTTTGGGCCTCAAAATCATGAATATTTGTGATTAATGGAAAATATAATTTGAAAAAGAAGTGGAATAAAGATCCCATGACATGGATTGAGTAAAAAGTCTGAGAAGGGTACATGGTCGTGTGGCAGGTAGCAGGAATGGTACATGGATGCAGTTCAAGGAACCAAAAGCCGTTCACAACTGAGCGGTAGTGTGGTAAGTAGATGGGCTGAAGTGGAAAGAATAAGTTGAATGTGTAGGAGCCAAGGTTGTACCTGAAGTGTGTATGATGATAGTTCGTGTATGGGTTGAGGTTCGTGGTGGTTGAATAATCGGTAATCATAGTTGGATTCATTAATGAATTGGTAAATAATGATTTAGATGATTAAGTGTGTATTTATGCCTATATAGGAAATGAAAATCGAACTAATTACTGAGGGGATGGAACATAATTAGGAATCATATTTTTCACTGTGAATATAGAGATGACCGAAGGAAGTTAGTGAAGGGAGACTGGTTCGCACAGAAGAATTTCCGATGAAGGTGTTGCGAGGTTTCACAACTCGCAATGGATGTCCGGTTCACAAAAGATGATATTTGGTATGCATAATGAGTTTTCTAAATCAGAAGTGGAGGAATCTATTGTACACGAGAGGGAGAGTACTACATGTAGTATACGGAGGGGGGGGGGGACTCTAGTGTGCATAAATGGAGGAAGTATGTGAACAAAAAACATTTCACGGATAAAGGGGGATATCACAGATAAGTTTTTTGGAGACTGCACACAGAATTGGTACGAAATCGCGAAGGCAGAGCTGGTCCTCAGATGAAGGATGTTTTATGGTAGCGTCATTATTACAGGAATAAGGTGACCCGCGTAAGAAACTTGGTACACAATATGAGGTAGAGGAAAGTGGTTTGAAATTTTCAAAAAGAAGAACGTGTCAGCATAAAATTTGATTGTGAATGTATTTCCCAGTAGCATGTAGTACATGGGATGGTGGTCATCATCTACTGGTGAAAAATAATCCCCAACATAGATTCTACCAATAGTCGAGGATTCCTGAATTCATGCATGTGAGTGGACCTTCATGTCATTTAACTGTGTTTGATCATCAGGTCGATAAACTATGAGTGGAATCCATTCCAAGGGATGTGAGATAAGGAAGAGGAAGACGACAACCCTTTCCACTAGCAGTGATCTTGAGAAAAGTGACATATGGATTGACCCTTGGTAATGTTGTTATCAGACCCTATCCATGTAAAGGCAGGGAGCATGGTAATTAATGATCTTTCATAGACATTGTACAAATTATTAATAGTGAGCCTTAGTTAATTTGGTACATCTACACATATACTTTGTAATCCTCTTAGATATAGCCCAGTTTGGGTGAAACAAGTTAATATCATTGTGTCATGTGCATGATTTCCTATCTGTTCATATATTTCTTTGGAAGGAGAGAAAATTGAGATTTTTCCAACTACAAAACAAGATCTAAACGACAAGGATTTTTAATCTATCATACCCTAATTCACCCCCACCTCTTAGTGAATTCAACTTAGTGGATATAATCGTTAGTATAGTATGTATCATTTATCTTATTACAATTTCACACATTAAAATTTTATAACATCAGTTGTGGGTGATTGGGCTACCGACACCTCGACCTGACGTGATTCCATTTACATCACAAGAATTATATATATAAGAATATAAAATCAAATAACTTGATTTTTAAGCTATTATGATTCATCTATAAATATATTGTGTTCCATACCTTCTTTAAATAATGATTATAAAAAAATGGGAATGTAACTCATGCATACCTACAACATACTGTCTCTATGATTATTATATTAATTCATTTTTCATAACCACATTTACTGATTCGTTTTAAAAAGTATTATTTACGTGTAAATATAGTAATTAATTCTGTATTATTATTCTCTTTATGTTCTATAATGTCCCTTTGGACCATAGTTGTCTTACAAAATTTATCTTTTAGACATAAAATGAATTTAGTCAAAACCCCTGAAGATAACATAATTGATTATATAGTTGTATAAAAAATGATAATATGTGAAAGAAAATTTATGATAAACGAAAAAAAGCATATCAATATTGTAAATAATTAATGGAAGTCAGTTATAAATAAATATAAAGTAACAAGAGACAAATAAAATGAACGTTAACAGATTCCATATCAATTTACATTCCATTGAGACCTATTTGTTATTTTTAACCAAGTTTTTTTATAATGTCTATACAATTATCAATAAAATTTTATATCATTAATGTTAATTTTATCATGAGGTTACGAGTATAATTGAATTTTTCCCATCTTGAAGAATGTGATTAAAAATATTTGATGTGGTATGGGACAGTTAGGAATGTTTTTAGATTATTATCACTAGGAATTATTTTTATGGTTAAAATTTCAATATCACTTTCATTAATATTTATTACATTATCATGAAAACATTCACACTATAGTAATCCTTAAAATATAAAAATTATTTAGTGATGTATATTTTTATTTCTTCAATCGTATAACATTTTTACATACGGTGTTCCCATTCAATGATATTTTATTTAAAGGGGAATTGTTGATAAATCTATATCATTTATTCATAAAAGATATTTGTTATTATTGTTTTCAGATGAAAAAATTATTTATTTTATATGTGGTATTAAATGGATTTTTACTGATGTCTAGTCCTAGAAAGTATATTAGCCCTCTATGCGTTGATATGTTTTCATGTGATAATTAAGTAATCCAAATTAAAAAGGTTTGTACTTGTTGCATTAAACTATATAGAGGATGGTTAACAATAGTTTTTGTTATCTTGTTATTTAGAAATTTTTTCCATTAATTAAGCATTTACATCATAAACATTTCGGTTATCATAGGTATTGTCCATGTGTATTTATTATGATATAATTTGTCGATACTTTACATAATCAGTTTATTTGTTAAATGGAATGTGTATTCAGTTTCTTACATTTCTATATTTATTTTACCATATATATTTTTTTCGAATAAAATGTGTTTTTTGTTATTAATATTCCATATTTTATACAAATTTCATTCTAATTTTTTTTCTTACATGGATTGTGTGTTAATATTTTTACTTATCCATAAATATTATTCCAATTGAATTATTATTTCATCATTTATTCTTAACCATTATTGTTAAATTGGTCTCACCCTTATTATGTTACTTTCCCCATGAATACATTATGTGTACTACGTATTTTATACAAGAATACAGTAAATTAAATTAAAATAATATTCATTAATGATTTTTTTGTTGTTTTAATCAGTGTATTCATTTATAATAAAATAATCATGTTTTTATCTGGTTCACCAAGACAAATAAAATCATCGGTCCATCAGGATTTGATTCCATGAAATCATTAAAATTTTATCCGTTTAGGATCCTACTCAAGGATTTATTTTCTCAGGTATCTAGATTTTATATCAGAGGATGTTGACTACCAACAATGTGAAATAGATTCTGAAAACATAAATTATAGAACATAGCTTTAAGTTATAATTTTTGGATTTGTATAGAAGAACATCCGATAAATTTTATAATTTCGATATTATATGGGAATTACATGTATTGAATCCTTGTATAAATACTATAAGTGGGTGTGGATCTAGTACATATGTACGTAGGGGTATCAACTATGTCCATTAGGGTTGTTACTAAGTAGATGTAACTCGGTACAACACACCATGGAATATTATGAACCATGTTTGAAAGACATGTGGTATATTCTAAGGATAATTCTAATATTTATTACAATCCATTAATAAGGATTGTAACCATGAATAACATATGTTATACCTAAAGGGTTATTTATTTTTTATAATTTTTCGTGATTTATAAATCCTATAAATTTTATTATAGATAAACCATACACCATGTAATGAGCTATGTGGAATTAAGTGGGTGAACTATATATGTATTTGTAATATGTTGCAAAACAATTTTTAAAGGATATTTAGTGTATAACCTTATTTTATGAATATTTATCATCTTTATTTTGTAAATTGTATTAATTTGGTTTTAGAAATGGAATATTATCATGCTGGGGGACAACCAATCATGTTCCGAAAAGACATGATACATGATCCCATGATCGAAGGATGATAAGGGTTTCATAACTATCACTATACTACATGATTTATGAGTTAATGTACAACTTTTATATGTAATAAATATTTGAAAAATAAATATTGTTGATAATAAATAAGTGTTATTTTATGTAATGAAATTAATTTATAAATCCTATTTAAATTGGGTAATATTTAGAAAAAAAAATTAAAAAACATTTTACACTTTTATGGGCCTTGTGATACATTAAATTTTTAATATAGTTATTCTAGAATAAATGTCAGTTATTTTATATCCATTTTTTATGTAATATATGATTTGGAAATTTATTAATGAAAACCAATGGATGAAATAGTGTTTAATGAAATATATCACGAAATTATACTTCCGTATATTTTTAATTGGTAAAATAATTCCTCAACATTAAAAAAATGTTCTATAATTAGAAGTTTTTCTGGAAACTATAGTATTTTTGAATTGTTAGTCTTCCAAATATTCACATATATATGGGTTTAATCACAAATACATTCCATTTATAATTCACTTATTTCTAATTAATCACCACAATAACACCCTATAAATATTTATGATTTTTCACCATGTTTTTATCACAACATGCCACTTATTTTCACTCACATAGAGACATAGTTATATGTTATTCCATTAGACCATTGTACATCCCATTATCTATTTTCTAAAGTATTTATTAAGAACATTTATCAATATGTGGGATATAAAATTGTTTAAATATAATAAAATAAATTACCAAGAACAATTATAAAATAAGAGGATGAAGTTTAATTATGGTTTGGAGAACGTAACACCTAAATATTCTAATTTAGGAACATTGTATTAATACAGTGTATGAAAAGTAACAAAAAGATTATATGGGAATATAAAATTCTAAAAATACATAATATTTTTAATATTTGTAAAATTTTTAACATTTTTTATATCTTTATATTCACATGACACAGATTTAGTATATAATGTATGCAATAATGAGTTTCTTCAATGGTTTCATTACATGAAAAACCATGTTTTACCAAAAAATAATATATTATTAATATATTATTATAATAAGACATAATCTAATAATTAAATAAGTAGTTATTAAAATTAATAAATAAGATATTAAAATTTATTATTTACAAAAATATTAAATGAATTAATTTGTTACAAATTAATTTTATATAAAGATAAAAACCAATTCAAAATAAATAGAATATTTTATAAAAAAGGTTTTGATTTTAACAATGGTGGTTTATCCTAAAAAATGAAGTTAAATAATATTAGTTAATGATATTAATTTTATAGATATATTATATTTAAAATAAAATATTTTTTATTCTTTCAATTTATTTTAGATGCATTAGATAAGAACACAACCCAATATTAAACATAAGACCAATATTTCTATTATTGCATGATTCCACCCATGTAATGGTAGTAGACACCTACTCTAGGATTTCTAGGGTTGATATGCTATGCTTTTTATATATTTTTGAACTTTCTAAACATTATATGAAACTATGAGTAATATAAAAATCATTAATGTGTATCCATTCATAGTGGAATAAAATATTTTTTAAGTGATGAGTCATGTAATTATTATATAATTTGAAAATTATATAATGTAATTAAAAATAAGTGGAATAGAAGAAATTTTAAAGTATAATTAGTTAAAACTAACACCACCCTTTGATATATTTAGATATAAAAGTGGGATATGGTTGTTATAATTTATGATTGAAATTAAACCACATCACTTTTTTAAAAGAGTCATATTTGAAAGTAAAATGTTATAGATAATCTAATGTTGGGTAGACATAATTTTATATTAAGTGAAATGTTAATAATGAAATAAGATTTATGATAACCACATAATAAATATTTCATAACTTATTAAACATTTTTAAGTTTGATTCGATTCTATATGAATGTTATATAATATTTAATAGATAATTGTAATTCCCTAACCCCAGTTACCCAGATTTTGTGCTTTATTAACTAATGATGTCATGATACAATGAATCATGTCTCGAAAGACTGAATAGTTTATTACCCTTGGAAGAATTAGATACATTCATAATTTTTTACTTTACATCATGAAATAAAAACATCAGAAACATTTGGTACCCTTTGAACAAACATTTCCTTAATTTATCCATGCTTGTCAACCATTAAATACATCTTCACATACTAGGAAAAATAATACAAAGAATGTGGTGATCTCAGATGCATAGTAATGATTGGAAATACAACAAAAGATAACATAATCATTTTTCATGATGAATAATTAAAAAAACTACCTTTATAAATAATAAACTTGAAAACATTATGCCAGGAATATGCACTCAATAAATAATTCCATATTAAAACATAGTAATGGATAGTCTACTTGTCGAATAACCACATGAACCATCAATATTATTTTCATAATGAGGGAATTTATAAGGACGGACATTCGGAAACAAATTTTCAAGGCCTCGACCAAATAGTATAAAAACGATTTAGTTCTCGGCCAAAACCATATACCAAATTGGGAAATTCCTCGACCAATTCACCATATAATTGTCTCGTGAGACTTAACGATGCATCCAGGAACTATAGCGGGCTCCACCCATCACATACTACGTCCAATACATTCATCCTATGAACATTTTGAAACATTACATAAACATTCATATTAGAACAAGTATACCAAATGTCAATAATTTAACCATAAACTATGAATGGAATAAAAAAACAAATCCATAGACAATAATATCACAATATCTTAAATAAAATATGGTAGATTTGTATCATAATAAATCATTTTCAAACAAGTTTAAAATACATCAAAGGATGTTGAAATAGATTAAAATTATTTTTTAAACTATGTTAGAGTAATATCCGTTTTTTTTAAACATTTAAAAGTCACAAATTTTATAAAGAAATAAATTTAAATTCATTTTGACTCAACGTGTCCCATACCACTTTGAATCTTTTGAAGGGAATTAACATTTTAAAAACATTCATGTCCATATATAGGATCCCTTATAAAATGATTTTGAATACATTGACATTAATGAAAATGATTTAGAAGAATGAATATTTAAAACATTTAAAATTATGTTTTAATAAATGGTTCCCTTAAAAGGAATACCTTTGAAAACACTTTTATGAAACATGGACATGGATAATAATTTTTTCTTTGTAAAAACATACCATAAACAATCTCGAATAATAATAAGATTGATGAATTACACCTTACCTTGTAATTTTACATAGTCGATGGTATATCAAAATATAGTATAATATTTAATACATTGTTGTTAAATTATTCATGAACTATATTCATAAATATTATTTCATATATGCTCTTATAATATTTCATTATTAATAATATTTTAATAGTGTCGTCATTTTGGGTGTTAACTGATTGGTTTTCCTTCATGTGATTGTTTACGTAAGACATGTTTTTTATGGATATGATGTATTTAATTCACAAAAAGAATTATATTATGTTCATAAACTTTTTTTAATCATAAAATGAAAATTATTCTTGAATTATTACGATGGGGAATGAATCTCACCGCGTTATTGGAGATTGTAATCCGTACGCACACATGAGGGGAAATATAATTATATTGATGGTGAAATCGTTTTTAATGGGATAGTATATCATATATACAGAATTATTAACATGTAATATTTATTATTTAAATCATTTATACTCATTATTATTCCCATCCAAATAATAATGTGTTTGTATAACAAACTAGGCCATGACATGGATTCATTAATCTGTACTTACACATGTATGATGACTTTATCAATTATAGGGAGGATTGATTAATTAATAAGGTTGAATTTTTTTATAAAAACATAAAAATATATATAATATACTGGATTTATTATTTTATAATGGAAAAAACAAAAAAAAAGTGGAAGGGGAAGAAGAAAATAACTTGAAAGAGGTGATGAAATATTTATCTCTTCTTTGGGTTCTTCCATTTTATTTGATCAAAAGAGAACCATAAGATGGATTTATAACCAAAGTAATGCCCCTAGGATGAAGGGAGGATATTTTGGAGGATATTGTTCAAGGGTTCGGATGATCCAAAAGGATTGGTAGGTGTGAAATTAAGAGATGGAGAAGTACCCTTTTATGAGAGAGGTTTGGGTCACTTTAGGAAAAGTTTGAAATATTATTTTATAATAAAATAATTTTCTATTTTGAAAGTATAAAAAATGAAATATTTCTTGTATAATGTGTGTATGGGTAAAAAACCTCTAAACCAATAGGTTATAGACTTGTTTAGGTCATCATATTATCCTTATCCTTTAGATTTATCACTTAGTCAAATAGTTTGACATTTACTATGTCTCTTTGTATTTTTATATTATATGGTTATTTATCTTACTATAACCCACCAAGAGAATCCCATGTGGATAATTATTGATATATATAACCTTATATATGTATTTTGGAAGAACCATATATTTTTTTAAATATTATTTCAATTAATAATATTGTATTTGTTTTAAAAACTCTATTATGTCAATTTTGACACTCTAGAATTTGGTTTTGGTGAAACTCATCACAAACTGATTACATCACAACAAACACATTAAATAAACCCTAACAATTCATATTCACCAGAAACATCATGGAAGGAATAAAAACATTCAAATAATATTTATTTTAATATTTTCAATATCATTTATTTGATTCTTTTATTATTAAGGAAAATATTGCATCGTTATTATGTCATAAAAACAAATATTTATATTATGTATAAAAATTATAAATAAAATATCATCATGTAAGGAATATATTTATATTTAAAATGAGAATTTATAGTCAAAATTATCAACTATATAACCCCATATACAAATATGTTAATAATGGATACCAGTTTTAATTATTTTTGTCTTTAATTTAGATTAATTAATTTAAAAATTCATTATCACTACCAAGTGGCTCCATGTGGTCCCAAAATCATCCGATGGATTCCCATGGTTTAAAATGTATCATCAAATATGACTAGGACACATGTTAGGGTAGTTTAATATTATTTTAATATTAATTTTACCCATATTAACTGTATTATCACTTTATCTATGGTTAATAAAACATTTACCGAAATAATTATTCATAATGTCTAAAATTAAAAGTTACTTATTTACACAACTTGGACCTCCTGATTACAAATATGAAATCTGATTTTCCAATTTCAAAACACAGAAGTGGAGGAAGTTAATTTATAATTAATTTCTATTGTCCAAATAAAAAGCGTGTTTTTAACAAATAATAACTATCAAGAGATTGATAGTTCTTCAAGTCATGTTTAAATGTGAAATTACATCCAATGACCTAAATTATATTAAATGAAAAAAATATATTCTAATGATACTTTAAACCCACACAAAATTTTAATTTAACACTATAAATTATTTCAAATAAAAAAGTTGTTTTTAATTAAATTTTAATATTTTTTTCACTCTTAATCAAAATATAAAAGTTATCAGAAAAGTACCAAATTTAAAAAATCTATATTTCATGTCACACATATAAACATGAATTTAATTTCACTAAATGGAATATATAAAATTGTTAAATATTATATTTAAAAATGATTCTCTATTAAAAGGGGGGAAATATCATTTTGTTTAAAATAGATATTTTATATTAAAAATATATTTATTCTTATATTATGTCTAAGAAACACAAAAGATGAATGTTAAAATTATATAGGTTATATAAAATTTGAAATGTTTTTAATACTATTAAAAACCTTCTTTTTTTAATGTCTAGTATGTTGAGTTATAGTGCGGTCAAACATAGTGTTGCGTGTAGAGTAAATTATTGAAATATGTTGAAGATAAAACATACTAGGAAATATTGGGGTGTTACATTGTCCCATCCTTCAATAAATTGTTTCCTCGCTATTTGAAATTGTTTTTTTTTGAAAATAAATTTTTAAAATCGAAAAAAACCATTTTGGAAAACCGACAACGGAAATTAGGTAAATAAAATTTAGTCTTAATAAGAGTGAAAGGGAAATGAAAAAGTCACTAACAAGTTATGATATATATTATGAGAAAATTGGTGGAAATTAGAGACATATAAAAGGAGGAATAAATTAAATATTTATAGTGAGTGATATAGGTAATCAATCATAAACATGTGTAAAATATAGGGCCTTAATGTCATCAATATAATATGCTTTAGTATAACAGCGGTTCAACAAAACCTAACATATTGGGATAACACATTTTTTGTTTTAAAATCACATTAAAAAGATTAAGAATTAATTTCATCATAGAATAATATAATATATAAATATATATATATACTTGAAATAGAGAGTTCAATCATTTAACTTATTTCAACCAAAATCTCATATTTCACTCCAAAAAAATAATAGAACTCAAAAATATTATATTAATCCTAATTGTATAAGGTTACAACCATATAAAACGAAGAAAAGTAAGTTATTATAACTAGGGACTTCCTGTAGTTTAGTGGTAGGTCATAAATCCATGTCATGCACAGGTTGTGGATTTCATTCCTTCAGCTTTGTCTGACGCGATGGGTTATCACCTGACATCAAGGTTGTCCATTTTCTAAAACTATAGTATTATTATATTTTAAAAATAATACTATATAATGTTCAACTTTATCCACTCCAACGGTCATATATTTCCCAAATACTTGTGCCCAAATTCTCTCTATAAGGTCTCTAAATACCATAATCAATTACATCATATGATTCTCCTAATAATTCAATGTTTCTCTTATTTTCACATACTGGAAATATGATTACCTTCATTATATTAAAACCATAATGAAAAAAAATACTACAATACAATCCTTATATATATCACCTTCTTCATATAACTAGAAAAATATTCTTGAATCCAAAAACTCAAATACATTAATTATTCCACATCAACTGTAGTAACGACAATATCATGGACATTCTCCAATGGAATTTTTTGTTTTATGGTTCCCTGGTGATTAGGACATTCATTAACATAATGACCCATTTCTCAATAATTGAATCATTCAACATTGACAGCCTCTTTCTTTCAATTGTAATCACAATCCTGGTGTTATTTTTATACACATTTATAACAATCTCCTATTCCTTTTAGACAGGCACAAAGGTTCCTCCATCCACAGTTATAATAGGGTGGATAATAAACTCTTCCCTTCTTCCGAGTTTCCTTATTTCTTATTCCCAGAGTGTTCAATAGATCTCTTCTTCTCTTGCATTTCATTAATGTCGTAAGACATAGAGAATTCCTTTTCTGTATTGATAGCACATGAGACAACATATTTATAGTATGAGAAGGATTAAAAGACTATAGCCCAATGGAGAAATATTATAACCCATCAAATAAACAATAAATCTTACTTCATGGGTTACATATATAATATGCAACATGTCTCACTAACCATGTAATGTTTCCCACATACTTTGCGACATCATAACCCCCCTTTTCACTCCAACTAAAAAATTGTCTTTCTAGGTCCACTCGATCTGTAACGCCCTGACCCTAAATTCCCAGAGTCGGTACATTATATTAATACATTGGCATGATTACCAGGAATAAATTCTTCAATGACCGATCAGTTTAGTAGTCTTGGAAAATAGATTAATCACATGAACATTACATTTAACATTCCAACATACAACATAAAAGAATTTTTTGATAATTCCATTATTCCCTTAGCATAACCCTTCTTCTTAAACATAAAACACATATTGGGATCCTGGGAAAAAAATCATAAGAAAGTGGTGCGCTCAGATGCTCCATAAGGGTAAATAATTTCGTGGAAACTATAAACTTTTAAGAAAAGATGTGTAATAAAAACAATATCCATATAAATATAATCATGAACATAATATGGAGAAAATAAATAAAATTTTACAATATTAACATGCACATGGATATTATATTAGTAAAATAATAACATGTAATAAGTAATTGTATAATGAGAAAATGTATAGTACAAGACATTATATTCTATGTCAAGGCCTCGAGCTACGACCAAGGGGATAATTGTAACCGGACCCCTACCCAGAGAGTCTCTATAACCAGAATCCAACTCGAAGAGCCTATGTAACTAGACTCCAACCCTGAGAGACTCTGTAACAGGAATCTTACCCGAATAGCCTCTATATCCGGACTCCAACCGGAAGGCCGCTATAATAAGACTTGAACCCAGAGATCCTCTGTAGCTAGACTCTAACTGAGAGAGTTTTCTATAACAGGACCCCAACCCAGAGGTCATACTTTAACCGGTCCCCAACCCTGAATAGAAAATTTCAATAATTTAACCATAAAAAATTAATTGAATTAAAATAACTCATCCATAGTCAAACATATCAAAAAACCATGAATACAATATGGATGATTTTTTTTGATAATAAATATACTTCAAACAAGTGTAAAACTTATCAAAGGATATTGAAAAAAAATGATATCAAAACTATTTGAGAGAAATATGTATTTCTATTTGAAATTATTTCATAGTCGCATAATTATAATTAAAACAATTATTGTGAAAATATTTTTATAGGATTTTTGTGAAGCTTCGTTGATGTTATAATGTCCGAAAATACCTGCACATGTCGTATAAGTTAAAAAAGATATTCTTACCTTCATTTTGTTGAAAATGTTATAAAGTTAATTTTTTGGAAAATGATAGAATGAATTCATTCAAAAACATTTAATGACAAATAAGGGTATATATCAATTTATCCCATTGTCTAGTAAAATATAAAAATGTTCTTAAATACATTTTATAAAAACATTGATGTGGATGATAAAGAGGTACCAATAGATAATTATGTATAAACAACCTCGGATAATGAAGAGATTGTCGAATTAATCCTTACCTTGTACATTTCCTTAGTAAAGGGTATGTTAAAATCCTATATAATATTAAAATAATTGTCATTAAATTATACAACAACCATATACATAATTATTATATCATATACAATCTTCTAATAATTCTTTGTTAATGATATTTTAGTATTATCGTCATTTCTTGTGTTAACAGATTCATTTTCCATTATTTTAAATATTATGTGAGTCATGTTTGTTTTAGATGGGATGTATCTTATACATATACAGAATGATATGAAGTCCATAAAAATTATTTTTATTCATCAAATGAAAATTAGTCTTGAATGGATAGGACAAGAAATTAATTTATCGCGTTCGTGGAGACAGTAATCTGTACGTACACACGAGCGACGTTATAATTCTTTGGATGTTAAAATCATAAATAATTTGATGGTATATCATATATAAAAGATCATTATCAGGTTATATTTATTATTTACATCAATTATAAATCATTGTTATATCCATCCAAATAATAATTTATTGAATAACAACTACACCACGACGTGGAGACGATAAGCCATAAGTACGCACGTATGGCGACATGTCATTCAATGGATCGATAGAATAATGAAAATGGTTGTAACATATTTATAATAACATAAAATTATATAGAAGTTACTGGATTTATTATTTATGAATGGAAACAACATGGAATGAAGAAGTGGAAGAATAAATGAACATAAAAGAGGTGATGAAATATTTACCTCTTCTACAGATTCCTATTTTTTATAAGATCATAAGGCCCCCATAAGGTGTCTTTATACCTAAAGGAATGCCTCTAGGATTAACGGAAGGTAGTTGGGTGGATATTTGGGTAGAGTATGGCTGGGCCAAATGGCTTGGATGGTGTAAATTTCTGAGAAGGGGGAGTGCCCTTTTATAAGAGGGGTGAGGGGCACCGTAGAAAAAGATCGAAATATTATTTTATATTAAATTCATTTTCGGTTTATAATGGCTCAAAAATAATTTATTTATAGGATAAGGTGGGGATGATTATTGATATATATAGTGGTTATGTTTTTGTGTAAATCTGTTATAAATATTGATGTGGTGTAGTTATAATGTTATAGAGTGATGAGATGGTATACAATAATTATGTGAGGAATTATAGGATTGAATTTTATATAGGGGTGATATTATATTTTAACTACAATTTTTATATATAAAAACATTATTATATGGTGACTGATTATCATAGAGATATAAATATTTCGAATTCCATGGTGTATTATTTATGATGCAGATACATATCAATTAAATTGTGCAAGGTAAAAAAAATTCTGTAATTGAGGATATGAAAATTTTCTATTTGATAATAGAAATATATTAAAATAATATATTTTCATTAATGAATATGTGATAATAAATTATGATTTAACAATTTTTTATTTTAGGAATTTATGATTTTGATAATGATGTGTTTTCTTATAGGCTATGGATCCAAATTACATATAATACATAATATATATATATCATTTACAGGTCTTGTTAGAGGAGTTAGAGATTCATACACATAGTGATCATGGTGTGGTGAATGTTTTGGGTGTCATTGGGTTAATTCATATAACTTTTATGCATAAATAGTGGTTGATATTTATTTTATTATCTGATTTTTTAGTTTCCAATATTTTTTTAAAAATTTAATTTACGTTATATGATATTCCATTCATTTATAATGTTTGGTGATTAGTGGGTCATATATTCCTTATTATTTATGGTTTGGTTATTAACATTGGATTTTTTAGTGGTGTACTATGATTTTCTACAAGGAAGTGCATTAACTTTTTCTCCTGTTGATCCATAACAATAATAATCCACATATAGACTATTGAAGGATGTTAGATTCTGATACAATTAATTTCATCATGATCCCATGTGGTTTATTATTTAATCTATTCAATAATGTGTAATATTAATGTATTTACATGAGTTCATGGTTACTTTATGTTGATAATCCCTTTATATGTTTTGGTAGGTTAGAAAAATTACTTGGAAATATTATTATATGTGTTAATTTTGGATAGAAAAAATAATATATGAGTGGGTGTGATAATAGAGATATTCCTTTGTGTTGAAAATTATTATTTATAGGACTCATGATGTGATTAAATATTGAATAAAGTACAAAACATTGAATGTATGCACAACATAAATTTGTTATGTTAAAATTTTTATTAATTCTTTCTTGTGGTAGGGGATCAACAGTTTATATGAAATTATGAAATTCTAGTGATATATTATAATTTTCTATTATCATGCCATCACAATATAATTTAGATTTACTGTTAGTTTTCACATAACATTAATTTTTTATAGAAACAACAAAATAATTCCACTAGTAAAAGATGATTTCATCTAGATATTAATTCATAATCATTATTTTTATATAGATTTTATCGTAAGTTATCCTTGTGAGTGGTTATGATTATATTTTATAGGTCGACAAGTCTGGGATATGTGATGTTGTATAATTTTTTTGATATTTTATCTGTAATTTTTGATCATATATTTTTCTATTTAGAGTTTTAAAATTTCAATTTATTTTAATTTTTATTCGTTAGAAAATCCCCACATTATTTATAAATTATTCTAATAGATGCATCATAATAATTGTGTTATCAATTATTGTCAATTTTTTTATATTTTATTGCTATTTTGATTTGTTTTGATAAATATTATTTTTAATTTCTTGGGTATTGATTTGAAATATGTGATATGTGATATTTATATTTCTTATGGGAGACATATTTGGATTAGTATGTTGACCTATAGAAAAAGATAATATTATTTTCCTGGAATTTTTTCTAAAAAATAAAATTTATTGATTTTTTATATCATGATATTTCATATATGTATATTATTGGTACCTAACATAAATTTTAATATGTTTTAACCAAAATATATATTCAAAATGATGGTTTTTATAACTAAATTATATGTTCTAGGGGGTTTAGTGTCATATCCCGATTATTTGTTATAGAATTTGATGCGTTGAAACCAACATTCATCTTCCATTGGGTGATGTGAATTGACATAGCTTCAAGTTATATATGGTATTGTTTTTACACCAATATATGAGAACCTATTATTCATCATTTTTATTAGAAGACAACAGATGATACCTAATAATGTTATAGATTATTGTTTTATATTGAATGGTTATAATATGATATTTAAATTGTAATCATTTTTATATGTTTCTTTCATTTTCAGTCAACCATATAGATTTAAAGATGATTTATTATATATTAATGGACATTAAATTGTGTATCATAGGTTATTACATATATTTTGAATATATCATAATTGGGAAATAAAAACTGAAGTAGGTGTGTCATATATTTGATTTTATCGAGTATAGAATGTATTATTATTTGAGTTTGAAATTTTACAATTGAAACCATAATAATATAATTATGAGTGATTAAAATTACCTAAAAATTTCAAACATGTTTTAATATTTGAATTTTAAGGACTTCTATCCCAATATACACATCATTGTTTTCACCAATATGAGGGTTACATTGTGATTTTTATTGACTCAACATTAGTTTGGAAGAAAATTATACTTACTAATTTTATAAAAAAAATCTGGAATTTTTTTGGTCAAAATATTATAAAATATTATATTTAATTATACCTCTTATATAGGTATAATTTATAATTAGTATTATTAATGATATAGTTTGAAGAATTGATATTAGTGTAGTGATTGAAATTTTTTATTAGTTATTCATATATTATTTAGACTTTTTCATGTTTGTATTGATGCTAATTAGAATATGATTCTTATAAAGTTATTTATATATAAAGGGATGATAAGAGTTAGAAATATGTTCTACATGTCTATTTTTATTATCTTACAATATATTTATTATGAAAACTAACAATGTTACCAAAATAAATTTTGAATTTCTAGTTGGATAATTTAGAAAAATGAAATGACATTTTCTATAATGAACTATATTTTTATCTATGCATTGAAAACAAATTATATCTTTAAAATGAAATAATTTCATTCTAATATAATTATAATATTCTAAATTCAATAATTAGGTTATATTAATAAAATTGTATTATAATCTCTATAAATTAATCATAATATTTTATTAAAATATATAAATTACAATACTGAATATTTTTTTTGATGAATAAAATCACTTTAGTAAAATTTTATTCATTATATAAAAATAAACAATAAAAAAATATATATTGATTATTAAATTAATATATTTATTTTAAAAATTTGTTAATATTATTCATACCAATATGTTTAATATTAATGATATAATGGTCATATTTATTGAAAATATTTAATGGTTTGTTTATGCATGGTGTTCCATGTCTTGTACGCTATTGTGCATAGATACGATTTAGAACAAACATGGATGTTACATCATCCCCTTTTAATTTTTTCTATCCTCACAATTTTATAAATATTGTAACAATTAATTTTTTCTAATTTGATAATATATTTATTTTGGAAATCTCACATCGTACAAAGGGTTAATAAAATGACCACTTGATAATAGAGTGATGGAAGTATTAAGGTTATATGAAACGACACATAAATATGATTCCTTGTAGTAAAAAAATATTAGGGTATTGAAAATGTGGACACATAAAAAACAAATAATTCATAAATTATTCAAGTTAGTGAAAAGAATCATTCATGAGAAGAATAAGAATTATCATGACAAATTCAAAAATAATAAGACCATAAACAAATGTTCGATGTGGAAAATACCATCATTTCATATAAATTAAATTTAATATGATAAAATTTTCATTCAAATGATTATTTTACTTGTGATGATGAATTACATGAAATATAGACTATGAATATAAGGAAATATAATTACATGATATGTGGAATTTAATACATTAATCATTTTTATCCACAATATAAATTTTTTCACCAATCAATGAGTAATCAAGTAAATTTTTTCATTTTTGATGAAAGTAAATCTCCTTCTAATAGATCACATTATTCAAAAAATTATTTATTTTTATTTATTCTATATTTATATATTTACCAAAGACCAAATGGTTTGAAAGGAAAATGATAATTCCCAAAATTAATAAACAATCATATCACGAATCATAAAAATTCATCACAAATACCAAATGTTCAAGCTAAATAATTACAAAAATAATATCCATATGATTTTTTAGAATATTCTTACATAAGGTTAATATAAAAATATTATAAGTGTTTTTTCACATAATCTATTGAGGTTGATTTAATATTGATGTCCAAATAACACCAATCACTTATAATGTGTCATACCAAATATCTTTTTTCCAAAATAATTAAATGATCAACAAAATGTAATAACCAAAATTACCTCAATATAATAGATTTGATAGAACATAAAAATATCCAACATAATTAATCTTATGTACAAAAATTTAATGCAATAATTCATGAAAACCCAAATTGGTCCATATATGCCAACATAACAAAATATATCAAAAACATTCATCAATCACATTAATATAAAATTACATATAATGGTAAATCTCATGTGTAAAACATAAAAATAATATATACACTTATTGTCATTAACTAAATATTTATTCCATGAATCCTAATATAATATCACTTGGAAACTTTATAATAATCAATGATCTATAAACATTGATCTAATACCAACTATAATATCTCAAAACCCATTGTCCAACATCTAGTTATAAATCCATAAGAATTAAATTCAATTCTATAACAGTGATTAATGTGATTCAATCTTCACAACAAAAATCTGAATAAATCAAAAGGAAATATAGTAATACTTACATAACAAAGGACCTTTTATGTTTATAGTTTTATATAATTGTTTAAAAATTATATATAAAAAATAAACATTTCTTGAGAGGACAATATATTATCTAATATACCCAACCATAGAACATCCATATTAGGTTATCATCATGATCTATATGAAAACCATATATGTAGAATTAATTTATAACCATTTTTCATAATATTGGGAAAAGGAAACAATATAATGGTGAGATAATTTCATAGAAATGGTAAAGAGTAGTATAAAAAATTAAATTTCTTCAATCAGATTAAGTTGAGAACACATGTGTGATGAGAAATCAAATAAAATTAGATTAACAAAAGAAATATCATAATCCTCAATCATATATAAATAAACATATGTCCTATCATAATGATTTATCAATGAAAAATGTCCATGGAATCAATCATAATGAACTTTGAAATTTCAATGATTATAAAATGATTCATCCCCAAAACCTAAAATTAATAATAAATCATACATATATTGTTGGTAAATTATTTACATATAAAAAATCACTCTTACTAATGTATTAAAAAAAATATTATTTCCTTACCTAATGAATTGGAGGACTATCTAGGTGCAACAGTCATATTTTCATTATAGGGCTCACTCGGAACTACCAAGTATGACCGTTACTATTACCTATACTAATCTCACCCAGAGTTTTCGATGAACAATGTTTATATAATATATATCAAGATAACCTTTGAGATATAAAGGGGATACACCCATTTCATGAAAATTACCTTAACAACACATAAATATGGTACTTAGAGTACACATCTCCTAATAAATAACATAAAAATACATATTATTCCTTTTGATTCATTATTAATATTTATTAAAAAATTGTTTTTATAAAAATTCCATTGAGACCATCAAAAAATATCTAAAGTAATATTGGGGAATGTATTATTACAAAACATCCTAAATGGATCATAGTTAACATAATGTATTTTTGATGTTATTGAATGGAAATATCGTTAAAAATTTACAAATATTGTTGGGGAGAATAATCTTTTCACCTTGAGTAACATCAAAGGTGGTCAAATAAAATGATTTTTTTAAAAATCACATAGAACATTTCATAGTGAAAATACCCATCACATTTTGAGAACATAAATATAAGAATATTTTTTATAAACAATATATATAAATTTTTCATTGAAATTACATTTTAAACTATAAAAGTAATCAGTAAAATATTATGTGGTCATGGCGGTTGAGTTACCATCTAATGTGTAATATATTAAAGACAATGATTCCAGTCATATTT
This sequence comes from Viscum album, assembly GCA_963277665.1. NCBI lineage: Eukaryota > Viridiplantae > Streptophyta > Magnoliopsida > Santalales > Viscaceae > Viscum > Viscum album. The sequence goes on along the minus strand of OY728121.1, from coordinate 527,372,550 downwards.
ATAGTTAAAATGTAATAATGTACCATTTTAAGAAAATTATTGGATGTTTCCACTTAAAAATGTTTCTAAAAATATAAATAAAGGTATATTTTACCTGAAAAAATCAATATTAATTTTCTTTATTTTTTTAAAAAAACATCGATTGGTAAAAAAATAACTTCTCACTAACGGGAGAATGGGAGTTTGGATTTCTATAAAACCAATTCTAAAAATATTGATGTACTTGGAGGTTAATTTTTTAATATATAGAAATTGTTTTTCATTTTCATGGGAGAATAAAATATATTTTATTAAAAATCATATTATTTCCTCCCAATTGACCATCAATAATAAAAATCCATTAATGAAACCAAATTATATCATCAATATATTTTCACTTTGGTAATTATTCAATAATAATCCCCATGAAAAAATAAAATTAAATGAAAAATAATATATCATTATCTTAAATGTATTCAAGACATTACATGTAAAATTGTATGTAGATATATTTATTAAAATAAAATAGTTATATAACATAACATATGTCTCAATTTTCAGAATTAGGGGTGAGAAACCCTTGTAATGATCATAACATTGATGTGATAAATAATCAATGAATATATTATCTTTATAAAATACAAAATCACATAAAACAAGTTTATATGAAATTAAATATAATAAAATTTCATTACACACATTATCATATAATATCAAATGAAAATAAGTATCAATATAACTTAATGAAAATATATCGTTCTATGAAATTTATAACCATATGGTAATTATCAGGTTGAAACCCGTTAGTTTAAATAATTACAATTGAAACATAATGTTTAATAATATTTAATGTATTCATTATATTATATATAAAATGGATATTATAAGAAAAATATATATGAAATTAGGTCTATAACAATAATATAAGCCTCAATGAATGAAAATAGAGATGATGTCCCCAACCTTGAGTTGAATCATTATTTATATGTCCTATAACTCCAGTAAATTATATTAATTTAAATTACATGATTATATAGAAAAACAAAATTAAATACCTTATGAATAAATAATTTTATTGTTTCGTATTTATATACTTAATCCGACTATTTCTCTTCTAGTGTTTTAATGATTCTTGGTTCATTGTTTCAAAAATAAATAATTGTGTTGAGAATGTCTTAAGAGAGTATTGATTCAAAGTCACCAACATTAAAATTTCAAAATAATATTCAAATATTTTAATAAATAATAATTTTAATATAAAAATACAATATTCTCTTATAAATAATAAACAATGTTTTTATTACTAAACTGTAGGATATACATATTCCATTGTAACGTATCAATTTTCCAACGATCATTTTCTAGAAAAGATAAGCATTATATTTTCATTAAATAATTATCATATTATAATAAATGCCACCAATTTATTTTTAAATATTATACATATAAATATATATATCCATGTGATGTGAGGATTAAAACATAACAACATCACGTCGTAGAGGTGGAAGTCATCATGTACACAAAAATGATGTTATAAATTCTCAATGAATGGAAATGTAAAAATAATATAATATATTATCATTTCAAATTGAAATTTTTTCAATAAAAATCATAATTTTTTATTATATATTACATATATTTATTAACATTATATTTAATATATGACATGTAAAGTGTTAGTAAAAAATGAATCCCTTCTCCTCACGTGGAAAAAGTTCAATATACACCCATGAAACATTATTGTAACCCCTAAAGATAATAATATAAGATTTATTATGATATATAAATATTCAAGAAGTGTAATTATTTAAAAAATATATATTTTATATAATATATATATACATCATTATAATAACACTCAATAGGTTCTGATGTAAGAAATCACATCGGTCTGTGAGGCGGTAGTTCAGTGTACACATGAATTATGGTTTCAATGCCAAATTGATATAAGAGGATACATAATTACGTTATTAAATTAGCATAATAACATACAAGTTTAATGGAGATTTTTTTTAAAACAATTATCCTTGAATTAATTTTTAAGGGTTTTTATGATGAAATTAAATTAAACACATGGGTGTGGATGATACCTTTTCTTTGGAAAAACTCATTTGTTTAGAAATAAAATCCTTTTTCGGATGGACTTATGATTTGTATAAAGATTATAGAATGTGTGTAATGAAGTAAAAATGTTTATTTCGGTATGTCCTGATGAAACCAAAATAGTATTTTGGTATGAATAGGAGAGGAGGGGGTTGGCATATAAAAAATGAAGTTAAACTCAATCTAGTAAAGTGATTGGAATGTTTTTAACAATTAATAATCCTATAAAATTTTCCATTCCACTGAAAAAGGAAATATAATATGACAAAATTCACGTTAAATAATTTTGGGATACTATTGATTGTTTTAGAAATGATTATCATTTTACATTATCCACTGATATATTCATTGATACCTTCAGTACACTAAAATTGTTAAGCTAATTTCACTATTAAATATAAAAATATTATCTGAAAAAAATAAGATAACATATGGTATTCAAATAAACAATATTGAAATTTTTTTACCTATATCCCTTAAAAATAGTAGAATGATATTATTTAAAATAAAACCCACAAACACGATAAATAATATATTTTTGGAAAAGCATATTTTTTAAGGAAATTATGATTTTATATTCACTATTTTACTATTAATAATCACAATGATAACCTTGAATAACATTTATCTAAATATAATATATATATTTCATATTAATTATTATTCCTTACAGATTCCTTAAAATAATTAAAATTATTATTTTTTGTGTACTTTAAAATAGTTTTTTGAAAAACCAGTTTTTAAAAACAAAAATTCGATCTATAAAACAATTTGATATAAAATTATTTATAATGTATTTAAGTGAAATAAATATTAATAATGAGTAATTATTTTACATAAAATCATATTTATGAAATAATTATAATTTTTAAATAATTAATTTGTTATATTTTAAAGGATATTTTTATAAAAATATAAAGATTTCACTTTTCAATTGACAATAAATGTTCTCTGATAAATAAAAAAATTTCAACCAAACATTATTTTTATATTAAATATTTAAATTTTTTTGTATTTTTAAAATAAATTTTATAAATTCATTAGAAATATTTTATTATATTTTCCCATTAAAATAAAATGAAATCATTTCAATGTAAAAACCATTATTGGTTGAATAAAATTAATTTTATAAAAATATATTTTAAAAAAACATTTATAAATAAATTAATATTGAGTCGAATATTTAAATATATTTGATAAATTACATAAAAAAATAATAGCCAAAAATTTAATAGCAAGGATATATTAGTCATATTTAATTCAATGTTAATTTTCAATTTGTTTAAGGTTGGTGGTGTGTATCTTGTATGTTATCGAGAAAAAAATACAATTCATAAAATCTTATTATGTTACATTAGATCCATTATTTATATATTTAAATATTTACATTTTCATTATTATGTTCACATGGACCATCCAAATGAGGTTACAATGTCGTATACTATCCTAATTATAGGGTTAGAGGTCCCCAATGAGGGTAGTTAAATACTGGGTTATAGGATACTATACAAGTCCCATGGTGAGGTATTCTATTCCCTACATACCAATGAAGTGTCTGGTATCTTGTATCAAATTTCTATGTCTATTATACCTATTTCAATTGGGATAAAAAATTTATTGTAAGGTTCCATGATTGTCCCTTGGTGTGATCCCCAATATTTGTATCAATATCATCTAAAATTTCAACATTTATATGGAAAAAAACAATGAGTGTGAACAATCAAATTAGTTCTATTACTGCCAGTGGGATTCATTTAATGGTTTCATTTAGATTTTTCTATTGGACCCTCTAGAAAAATTCCTCTTTTTTTTGTAAGGCCATTACACTTTTATAAATCTTATAGTGTATTTTATTTTATATATAGTTTTTACAATTCCTTGTTTGTAATATTCATTTTATACATTTGAGAGGACATTGTTTGATTAAATTTAATTATTATTTCAATGTATCCTACAGGGTATGATATTGTTCCCAAATTCATGGGATCTTACAGTATTTTTCCTGACATATGTAAAAAACATGACTAATGATGGAGTTCTAGGTTGACTTTGAGATGGTGGATCCTAGTCCATCCAGTTTGTCCATTTAAAGTTTCCAGTGTTTCATTTCAGTAGTTGTCCTACTTTTTTCTATTAAGAAAACTATACATTATTTTTGAGAATGTATCACTCATATTTTAATATTATATAATCTATTGTCTTACTGTAATTTAGGATTAGATGTTTTCAATGAATTTATAATATCAACAGTTTAACATATATTGTTTGTGTTAGTGGAGGGGTATGTGTCTGAGTTTTTCTGTACATGTCCCATTGGATCAGGCCACACATGCTCATGATATTTATAACCATCAATATCTATCTTCCCCCTGATTATTTGAAGAAGATCTATTGATTCAGAAATGGAATACTGCTGGGAGGTGGTCCCTGATGGGTTATATAATTACAGTTACACATTCAAACATAATATCTCCCCAATTATTTATATAATGAAATTAAATATCAATTATAGCATATATAGAATATATAACAGGAAATATGGATATATAGATCACACTTCATAAACATTAGTGAGTGTAATGTAATTAAACATTATTATATTTTTTTATAAAAATAACATTGGTGTTTGGATTCAAAATATTGGGAATTCCTTATTCTATTGTCCATTTTTTAATAATTATATATATATATATATTAAATAATTTCATATATTAAAATAAATTATGATAATGATTTAGATTATAAAGAATCAATGATCCCTAGGATTTAATATATTGAAATCTTGTATATTAAACGTAGAACATTCCCACTTTTTATACTCATGAAACTACTCAAAATTAAAACTGTCTTTATCTAGTGGATACCAATAATGTAATAAACTAATGGATTTTCTATACATTGTAAATATATTGGTTGAAATATAAAATTAAAACCCATTATGAGTTATTTTAATTAATATCGAGATAATTTTATTTCCAAAGATGACGAATAATGAAGAGAGGGATTATTAATTGATAGTTTTTGGGAATAGGATTCGCAGGAGAATTACATAAACCATGATCCTGAGATAGTTTGATTTATTATATTTTATGATTGTTGTCCTTTATCCAAAAATAAATTTCAAGAATTTAGTGGCATGATTCAAAAATGTAATGAGTATTGGATCCAGTCAGATCACATATAAGTCTATGTCATTACTCTTTCATAAGATTTATTTGAGTAACATTTAGTTCTAAATAGGTAAATTTGATTGCTTACATGAACATTTTTAATTAAATGAAAATTCAATAAAATTTACGGAATATATATTTTATGTTCATAATAGTATCATATTATTAATCAGTGATATATCAAAATATATATTGGAAAAATAATGATTTTTTTTAGAATAAAAAAACAAATAAAAATTATATAACAACAAGCCTAATAGAGTTTATAATTTCAGCTAATCAGACATTATTTTTTGATTGGGAATTAACATTGAATGAAAAAAATAATTATAAATTTTCAAAATAATAGAATTTGATAAAAAAACTATAAATTTTTATTGAATAATAGATTTAAATTATATAAATTTTAATCTCATATATTAACGGATGTTAAGAACCATAATGTCATTACCCCATGTATTGTATCTTATTAAATTACATGTGAAACCAATTTTAAACCACAAATGGTTATTTTATTTAAGGGCTTGGCCTTATTACAATACATATTCTATAATTTATTCAATTAATCACTTACTTTAAAATTGAGGTTCATTTCATGTTTAGAGCATTAGAGAGGTGGATAATGTACACTCATAACATTACACATTATATATCGAGTGGATACAAAAAAACAGTATACATTTCATCCAACAATATAATAAATTTCCAAAAAAAATTATTACATTGACTCTCATCGAACATTTAACCATAATTATTTATTTTTAGTACACATCCTTTTAAACTATGAAATTTATTTAAAATCATATGATGGTTACTAAGAGCTCAGTAAGGGGTATACTAAGAGATAACAAACACATTCGTCCATGAATAATTGTAACATATGAAATCATTTTCAAAAGACACATTAGTCACCCTTATATATGTTATTTGTGAAACATGAGATTTCCAAAATATCCTCAAAAAACAAAATAACATAAATAGAAACATAGAGGTATCTTGTGGAATTATTTACCTAATTGTGTAACCCCCATGGCTGCCATACAATTTGTGTAACCATCACAGTTACACTTAGAGTAACCGTACAGATGAACACCAGCATACACATACCCAAATAATAGGAGGTAGATATAGGTCCCACCCTTTATCATATACAACACCCATGAACCAATACATAATCATACGACATGTATAATTTCATAAAAAAATTATTTTGAATTTTGTAAACATGAATTTTAAAAGATGATTTTAAAAGAAAATCCCCTAAGAAATATCATATAATTCATTGAAGACTTAAGAGTTGATGGAATAAGTATACCCAATGTAAATAAATATAATGAAACATAATATAATCCAAACCAATAACACAACCAATTTTAATACCACATAAATAATGAAGTATAAGGTTTACCCAATGAATGTAGATCAGGTTAAGAATTCACATCCCATGGGTTTTTCTTACATAAAAATTATTTAAACATCCTATATAATGGTTAAAAGAGTTTTATTAGTATTTTATTAAAACAGTTTCATATTTATAAAATCTTATATGATCATTTCATAACTTCAATTCACACTTTAATTGTTATCAATTTTTATTTTAATTGTTTTTGGGTGCGTTCTTTACATGATTTCCTTGATTGGTTAATGATATATATTCATGTCAATTGGAAGTGAAACTCTGGGACTAGAATGGTGAGGTATTTACATTTTTAAAGAAACATATATTATAATTTTTATCTTTTTGTATTTTGAAATGAAGATGATTCATAGGATAAATAATTATTGATATTTGTTTAGTTCATTATGGTGATTCTTTGATTGTAAAGAACTCATTTGTTTTATAAATTAATAACATGTGAATAAAATTATTCCAAAACATTATATAAGATGTAATACCGAAATTATATTTTTTTCATCATAAAAATTGATTCATGACCAATCATTAATAATGAAAAGGAAATTGAAATCACATCGTCCATGATGTGGTTAAATCGACACATCACATACATTGTTTAAATTTCTTAAATTAGTGGGAGAGGGGAATAAATATTATGGTGAAAATTATGTAAACATGTTGAAATACAGAATATGTAATATACTAGATCATTAATGTCTACTAGATAACGAGAGTAGAGTAATGAAAAATAAAAGAAAGGAATCTTTAAATTAAATAAAAGATGAGAAATACCTTTGGAAAATTTGGCAACTTAATGGTGTCACTAATAATTTCGTAGAATATTTTAATTAGAGAAAATGTGTACCTAATAATTTTTAAATTATATAGGATTTAATGGGGATATGAAATTTTTTATTCCAACATAATCCAATGAAAATAAAAAAATAACATAAAATTTATGAAAATAATGAAAACAAAAGTGGATGTCTACCTCTTTATCTATTCCCCATCAGAACCTTCTTTTGTCCTTTGGATTTTGCCATTATGTGAGATAAATAGTTCTAGGACGTGGGGAAGGGCCATGGGAATAGTATTGGGAAGAAAATTGGTAAGGATCAAGGGTATAGAGGTGTGTTAGGCTGATTGGAATGATTGTTATTTTTATAGTGGAAGATAGGGGGTAATGTTTTTCATTTTAATCTTTATTTTAACATTTTTTCTCTTGAATGTAAATTGTACAAATTCATTTGACCCAAAATATTTATAATGGCATGTGAGTTCGAACCAAGTGGTCTTACATGATCCTTGAATCACCCATGATTCAGCAAATCGGGTATTTTTAATTAATTATATTTTATCTTATTTTACAATTCATAAAAAATTCTAGAATTTCTGAAAATTCCTAAAAATTCACCCTATATATTTCTCGACATGTACGATTCAAAAATAAACTACATTATTTTTTTAAATAATTATATATATATTATTAATTTTAAATTAAAAATAAATTCATACATAGTTAAAAAATGTAATATTTTAAAACATTAACTGTTTTTATATCACAATGAAAAATAAACCAAAATTAAATTATCATAAATCGTTAAGAAAATAAAATAATAACTAAATTTACTATTCATTAGGGTCATATTACTATTCATATTACTATTCATAAAGGTGTGTAACTATTCACAATAAATTATTTTGTTTACATTAGACTCCAAATAACATACTGAACAAAGTTATAAATGACCATTTTTTAGAAATTCAACACATAGACATGGAAAAATTAGGTTTAATGGATAACTTAAATTTCTACATAAAACAATATTTTATGCATTTCAATTTAATTGTAAAATAACGGTGAGTTAAATTATCCCCACATTCTGGAAATCGTATCCTCACAATTTTATTTAATTATTAGACAAGGGTGGGTATTTTTTCCTTATGAATTTTCAGACTCCAATGTTTCTTCCTCAACCGTGTGGTCTCTCTAATAAACAATCACCAGATGGATTTTCTTATTCTACATTACAAACACCCTTCATTAAAAAAATATGAACTGGTTTCTCTTCAAAATAACGCTTTTCTTCCAGTTAAACTACTTATGGGCTCAAAACATGAGTTGAATATGGCACATAATTTATCACCATTGAAACGTGGAAAACATTAAATACCTGAGAAAAACATGGCGAAAATGCTACATGATATGCAACTGGTCCAACATTCTATAGGATTTCAAAAGGACCCATGAACCGCAGACTTATATATCCTTTCATTACAAAATGAATCCCACTTTTCTATAGAGAGATATTAAGGAAAACATGGTCAACAACTTCAAAAGAGTTTTATTTCCATATTTATCGGCAATAATATCCCATCAACTCTGATATGTCCTCATCTGTTGCTGGATAATCATCAAATTCTCAGCCACATCATCTACTAAATTAGGCCACATAATTTTTTTTCACTGACTTTCTCCCTAAATGATAGACTCTAACACCACTTCCCATACTACACCTCAAAAGGATCCATCAGTATACTGGAATAAAAATTTTTATTATAAAAAAACTAAAATAAAGGATGATGTTGATCCCTACAACTTCACTTCACCATTGAACAAGCTCGACTCATATCCTCCAATGTCTGAATCAGTCAGTCTTACCGTCTATTCGATTGAGGGTGATAAGCTATGCTTACATTTAATTATATTCCCAACAACTTCTAAAGGCCCATACAAATGTTATAAGTAGCCCCAATATAATGTTCAGATTCAATAGAACGAGTAGCTCCGTGAACCTGGAAAATATCATTAAGGTACAATCAAGAAACCTGATCCAAATACATTATATCTTGAATTGAAAGAACATTTTCAAATTTTGTCAGTCAATCAGAAAAAACCCAAATAAAATTCTTATGATTAAATGTATACTGTTGTCCAACCAAAAATTACAAGGATACATTCTATCATTTTCTAAATGGAACCGGCAATGGCTGAAGAATCCCCTTCAGTAATTGTAGCTCTTCTTTAACCAGTTGAAATGTCGAAAAATCGTGGTAAAATCAGAAATATTTGTTTTCTTTCCTTCCCATATATAATACTCCTGAATGACTTTATACATTTTAATACTACTATGATTAAGGGAAAATGGGGAACCATGAGTTTCACACATCAACTTATTCTCCAAATGATAATCACAAGGCACATACAATATTTTTCAAAATCATAACAAATATTATTTATCATGATTAAATTATGGAATCATTCCCATTTAATCCAACTCTATCATTTTAGGTTTCACAATGTATTACTTATGCACTTGCTTAATTCAGTATAATAAGGATGGAAACAATGAAACATGAAACAAAACTAAGGTGTTTCCTGCACCAACAACTCTTAATAAAAAATTCATCAAATCATTAGTCAATGAATTATGATCAAAATATATCATGTTTAATGATGCATGATGTTTTTGACTAAAAGCATATTCCATATTATTTTCTTTCCTTGGATGGTAATTGCATGTGATATCATAATCCTTTATCAGTTCAATCCATTTTCCTTTTCTCATGTTTAATTCCATATGAAAGAATATATACTTCAATTTTTATGGTCAGTATATGTTGGATATTTGGCTCTGTATAAATGATACACACAAATTTTCAATGAAAAAATCATGTATTTAAATTAGAAGTCATGTGTGGTATATTTAACGCATGGGGTTTTATTTTTCATGAATCAAATGAAATTACATGATCATTATTCATCAAAACACATAAGTTTCTAATCAAAGAAGTATCATAGAAGATGAAAATCTCACCATTTCAGGTTGACAAGGACAAAACTGATGAATTCAACAATATCATCATCAGTTTTGAAAAAAACATCACATTCATCTATAAAAAAAAATTAACCCCTTTTCTTGTTAACTTATTTATTGGGAAACATAACTATGCAATGTTATTAACAATCCATTGGTAATAACCTAAAAATCCAAGAAAACTACAAATCACTATTATATTTTTTGGTCATGTCCATTCATGAAAAACTTTAGTTTTAGATGGATCAACTATTATTCAAACCTTATTTACAATTTTCCATTGAAATGAAATTTTTTGTAACCAATAATCACATTTGATGAATTTTCCATATAGATTAATTTCATTGATGGTTTTCAAAAACACCCATAAATGTTTTTCATGATCAATTTTAATATTAAAAAATAACAAAAAGTCATTAATAAATATAATCACAAATGCATCCATGATCTGATGAAATATTATATTTATATGATACCAAAATACAACAGGGGAATTAGTTAACCCAAATTGTATCAAAAAATTCATAATTCTCATATCTTCTATGAAAATATGTTTTTGGGATGTCATCCTCCTTCCCAATTTGTTGATGGTATCAAAATCTCAATTTAATCATGGAAAAGTACTTATCTACATAGAGATGATAAAACATGTAATTGATATGTATAAATGGATACCTATTTTTAGTAGCGATGTTATTCAATGCACTGTAATCAATTAAAGTTATAATATAACTCGCATTATTTTAAACAAAAAAAACATCTGCACCCCATGGTGACGATCTAGGATGAATGAAGCCTTTATCAGAGGAAATCCTCGAACTGATTTTTCAATTCAAGAAGGTCAATTTTTTCCATACGATATGGGGGTTTTGAAATTGTCTTAGTATTAGTAACTAAGTAACATGTGAATTCTACTTCGTGATTAGGTATGAAACTGAGTAACTAATTAGGAAAAACATCAAAGTATTAATTTACCATAAAAATGTCATTATTATAAATGGTCCTCTTATTTTAAACAATATAAGAAATATAACAATCTTTCCAATCATTCAAATGTTTTTCAGCTTCCGGATAAGTTATCAATTGCATGGGTTAGTTATTACATATAAATTGAAACTCTTTCTAAAAAAAACTTATTTATCACCACTATCAAAAAAAGCATGAAAAATTAAAACCCAATACATTCCCATAATAACATCAAAATGAAAAAAGGAAAAAACCACAAGTTGTGCGGGTAAATTATTTTTACATAACATAATTGAAAGATTCATAAAATTCATCTTTTCTATTGTATTTCCACCTGCTGTTTTAAAAAGACATTCTGGTCTCATTTCTTGAGGTGAAATATTAAATAAACTAGAATGTATCTCTAAATTGAAGAAATGTGTAGAAAACATAACAAAAAAAATATTAACAAAATCTGAGTAAAAAAACAATGTCCATGATATAAATTCATTGGATGGCTCAACGTATAATGAAGAAGTCTCAAAGGATCTCAGTAAATCATTTTTAATATATCTCATTGGGAATGCATTTTCATAATGACCCATCTCACCCAATTTATAACACTTTTCTATTTTCTTATCAGGACTAGTCTTAGGATAATTTTCATTATAATGTCGGGAAATAGGTCCAAACAAACCACATAAAAAAAACTTCTTAGTTTTAGTAATACATTCCCTGAGGTGTTCTATCCACACTTTTCACAAACTGGAAACGGGATTTTCTTAACATCTGATTTCTTTGGGTGATTCTTAAAAAAATCATTTAATATGTACCACTACTTCTCATTGTTTCCAAAATGCACGTGATAAAGAGAAAAAACCATCTCTACCCTCTTAGCACATCAGTAAAGATTCTAATAACATTTGAACTCATAGGAGGGAAACACCCTCGATACATTTTCTTCAATCTTGAGTAAATGTGGTTATTTTGATATCCTAACCCAGAATAAGAATTTCGACATAACTCATTTATTGGGAGAATATCACTTCATACACTGCCACTAAATCATCCAACTTTTGATTTAATTCAACAAATTTATTCTCCATATTATGTCGCACAACTATAGAAAAATACTTTTCAAGGAAAATTATTTTAAATTAATCCCACTCTAATGCATCAATATCCTCTCTATTCCTGATATTCCTTACAATTGACCACCATTGATCATATTCAACTTTATATAATAAAAGTACTAACTTAAAATTTGATAACATAAATAATCCATTTAATCAAATATCATTACAAGGGATTTAATCTATCCTTCTGCCGCTACTGGTTCAGAATGTCCACTGAAAGAAAGGGGTGTTGTCTAATAAAATTTTCCACTATTTTTTTATACTAATGTGGTACCTCTGGTTTTTTTCATGCATGGATTCCACCACTATTTTTTCTAGAATTAGATAATTGATTATTATCTCAAACTATAGGGTTCCAATAACAACAATTCTTGCCCACAAATTCAGAATGATCTTGTTCTATCAGTGCCTCTCCTCTTCAGATACCTTGTTCCTTATGAAAACAACCATTATGAACAGAAATACCTTAGTCGAAGAACCATGGTTGTATTTAAATGCAAAAATATTTTAAATTAATCGTTGAAAAAAACATTTACGCGATTATATTAATATTAACCTAACACCTAATGTTATCGACATCATCCTCTGATACAAAATATAAAGACCCAGTGTTTTTAAAATACATAATTTTGAATTTAGTCAAGAAATTACTTCCTTTCAAACTGGGGATCATTTCATGACTACATATTTATAGATTGTTACATAATACATTCATAACAATACATAATAAATTTAGAATGGATACCATAAAAATAGTACTAATTTATTCAAAAACATAAATCTTTTAAAAAAAACATAAATTATATGAATATTCTTCAAAAAATTTCCATGGTTTCCATATTCATCTTACACATTCTTATAGCCTTTTAAAATCATTTAAAAAAATTGTATGGGCACATAGAGCACAATAAGGGGTATAAAAATTGTGAAATAATGCATTAGTCCATGAATATTTTTAACATATGAAGTCTTTTTCAAAAGAAATACTTGTCACCGACATATACATACATGGTGAAACATGATATTTCTATAAGATTACCTAATAAAAGAATAACAGAAATAGAAAAATAGTGGTATTGTGGGAATTACATATATAATTTTGTAACCCACACAAATACCATATAATTTGACTAAACATTATAGTTACACTTGGAGTGACCATATGATCGAACTCCATTATACACATGCACAATTATTTAGAGGGATATATACCTAACAACCTTAATCAAAAAAATTTCAATTAAAAATATCATAATCATACTAAATAAATAATTTCAGAAAAAGTTTGTTTTTGAATTTTGTAAAATAGAATTTTAAAAGTGGATTTTAAAATAAAATCCTGTTAGAAATATCATATAATTCAAGTGATACATATTAGTTTGGATGAAATATGTAATGAAACATTAAATACACCTAATTAAACATAATATATACCAAAAACATCACACAGAAAATATTAATACCACATAAATAAAAATGTATAAATTTATCCCAAGGAATAAAAATCTGGTTAAGAATTCCCATACCATGGTTTTTTATTATATCAAAATTGTTAAAATCAACTATAAAATGGATAAAAAAGTGTTATTAGTCTTTAAAAATAATCATTTTCTTGTTTATAACACATAATATTATAATTTAATAACTTAATTTCATCATTTAATTATAAATAATTTTTATATTCTATTGTTTTTTGGTGCCTTATTTACATGATTATCATGATCAGTTCATGATAGATATTCTTGTTGATTAGATGTGAAACACTAGAATATTAATGGATTGGTATCTACATTTTTCTTGATCCATAAATTATACCTTTATTAATTTTTATTTCTTACACGGTGGGGATTCAATTGTTAAAACATTATTGATATTCGTTTAGATCATTTTTTGGAATCTTAGATTGTAAAGAACTAATTTGTTTTGTAAATTAATAATATGTGTATAATGTGATTCCAGAAAACTATGTAAGATATAATATAGAAAATATATTGTGGTTGAACCATAAAATTGGATTCATTTCTAATATTGATGAATGAAAAATAAATTGAAATCAAATTATCCACAATGTCGGTAAATCGACACATCACAGACTATGTTTTAATTTTTTGAATAAGTGTGACTGTTGATTAAATGTAATGGGGAATATTCATTAAACATTATGAAAACTAGAATATTTATGATAATGGGTCACTTAGGTTTATTGGATAATTAAATGTGATGAATGAAATGTAAAATAAATGAATCCTTAAATATAAAAAATGTTGTGAAATCCCTTATGAAAATTTTCCATCCCATTGACATTGCTTAAGATTTCATAAAACAAATTTATAAGGGAAATGTGGTCCATCATATTTCATATATAATATGTTATATATTGGGGATATAGAGTGAAATATAATTATATAATACAAATTAGTTAAAAATACTAACACAAAATGGATGAAAAAAAAGAAAATAAAATATGATGTTTACCTCTTGGTATCTTTGCCTTGAGATCCTTCTTATGGATTCTGTATATTCCCTTGAGGTGAGACCAGCTACTATAGTACTAGGGGATGATCTTTTGGGAGGTGTATTGGGTAGAAAATAGGTAATCCTCAAGGCTTGAGAGGTGTTGGAGGAAGAGGTTAAGGAGGGTGGTATTTATAGTGTAGGAGAGGTGGTATTTTTCTTTTTTTTAATAATTATTATAATATTTTATCTCAAGATGATGTATATTATTAATTAATGTGACAAAAAATAGTAATAATGTAATGTGAGTTCAATTCATGTGGAATTACATCAGCCTCGAATCACATATCTTTTAGTAAATCAAGTATTTATCATTTTTAGAATTTTATCGTATTTTAATATTTATAATTTTTTTTTAAAAATCAGTAAATTCCCAAATATTCACCCTAACCATTTCCCGAAGAGTTAAATTAATAAATGAACACCATTTTTTAAAATTAATTTTTTATATATGTCTAATTTAATATTTATTTAAAATCCTACTTTATTCATAAATTAATAATTTTTAAACAATAACTATTATTATATCCCATTGAAAAATAAGCCAAAATATCATTAACATAAATCCATAAGAAGATAAATTAATAATAAATGTTACTTTCCATAGGGTCATATTACTATTAATATGGGTATGATACTTTTCACAAAAAATTATGTTGGTTTTATTAGTCTTTAAATAACACACTGAAGAAAAATTTAGATGCATGTTTATATAAAATCAAAACATTGAAGTGGAAACATTTTGTGTAAAGGCTATTAATAAATATCTACATAAATCAATGTTTCATGAATTTAATTTATTTTTAAAAAACCTGAGGTGTTACATTTTCAAAATATCATTTGCAAAGCTATCAGTAAATCCACCTTATCTACTCTTTATCCATTAAATATTTAATATAAAACCAAAAAATCGTTGGGATATTACTATAAAAATTATATTTGTAGCTCATTGATTAAAAATAAAACACCATTAAATCATATATAATATATAATAAAATTATTATTTATAGTGTTATTAACACATAATAATCTCATAATCTATAAATGTATGAGAATTAAATCCTTCAAAACACAATAATGGTACTCCACCACAAATGTAATCTGGTGTTATCCCCATCAAACACATGTATCCACATATAGTTATCAAAAATACACATCACATGTTATCAAGGATTTTCAAACATTATGATTTTCCATGTTATCTAGTGATCATTGGGAATAATATATATCAATCACATACAGAAACCTCATATATTCACTTTTCAAAATGTATAAAAATACCATGTGGATGAATAAATCACTTATAATTTATCTATAAAATATTTATGTCAAATAACCCTCCATCGAGAATTATGGAATATTATATATATATTCATTATTAGACCATACGTATCCTTAATCATCCACAACAATGATCATCAATTTCATACTCTTCATAAAAGAGGGAAAAAATTTCCCAGTTTTATCTCCAACGGACATCATGATCTGTAATATTCCATAATATAAACTGGATATCTAGTCCATTAGTAATTCATAAGAAATATATAATATATTATAGTTCTCATGTGTGGTTTCTCACCAATTTCAGGTAGTGGGGAAAATATATAAATAAATAACACATTGTATATAAAATATATAGTTTTGGACAATATGTGTGATGTTCTACAAGGGTCATCAATCATAAATAACACTTTTTTTTAAATAGAATATTATATATCATAATGTAATAATTATACTCATAAACTCATTAATATTTCATTTTATCTTATAATAATCTCAAAATGAAAACTCTTAGTTAATATTCATAACAAACCATTATGATTTTAATTATTATTTCACTTCATGAAATACATATATATATATATATCAAGAGAATATTAATGAATGAACATGTTGATATTTTATATTATATGATATATAATTATTCATAAATATCATATTAATAATTAAAAACCCCATTTATTATATCCTATCTAGGATATAAAAAAATATTTAATTCTTGTTAATCACTATCTTTACTACATTTTTTCTTTTTTTATAACTCTTTATGTATATTGAAATAATTTTTATAAATTCTCCACAAGACCATCAGATAAAACCATTACACAAAATTATTTATTGATTATATTCTATGACTATGAACATCTAGATTATTTTTGAGAGATAAGAATTATATTCCCAATGTTAAACTCCCAAAACATATTCAAAAAAAAATTCTCCATAATATTCAATTTTTTAAAATTAATAATAGAAATTATATGGAGATTATTTATATTTTTACCATGTTTATCAAGGAATATTTTTATATCAATATTTTCCTTCATGAAATGTATTGGTAACTAATATTAATCATTAAAACATACCATTCAATATGATAAAAGTAGTATATCTATATATATTCAATTATAAGTGAAACTATTTAAAATTAAACGTTTTTCATTAACATCACATTTAAATACATTTTACGACTTTATTTTAATTATAAATAGTAACTATAGTATTATATTTGAAAAAATGATATTCTATTTCTGAAAATATATTAATGAAATTTTAATCTTTTTATACTATAATATGTTCGAAACCAACAAAGAATAAAATGGAAAATTACTCCACATGTAGACTAATATAATAATATATTTATTAAATTTTAGTTACTCATGTCAAAAAATATATCCAATTGAAACTCAAAAAAAATTCCAATTAGAATATTATATTAATAAACATAATTAAAATTATGTTTTATAAATATCGTTAATATTTATTTGGTGGGAACCAATAGTAATAATATTATTATTTACATAACATATATGTTATTCATTATTTTTTTATATTTTCCCCCTATGAGTAGTTTTATTAAATTTTCCAATATTATGGGGAATCATATTCTATATATTCATAGTAAAAATATTATCCATCTTAAAATCATAATATAATTTTAACCATTTAGAGAAATAAATAAAATTCTTATAAATCATAATCATTATGTATTTGATTATTTTTTGTCGCATTAATTCAAACAATAATTCAATAAAATGACTTATCAAGAAAAAAATGAGATAAATATTACAAATATATTGAGAAAAGCATATTATCTAAATATTCTTCAAGAAAAAATTATATTGTTTTCAGTAATTCTATCATTATATATTTCCAAATATATATTTTCCACATTTAGTATCAAATTAAATTTTTATATAAAAGAGTATTTCAATAACATCAATAACTAATTTTTAATCCCATCTTATATTATTATAGCCTTTAGTTAATCTATAATATCAATTTTCTAATCTTATATTTTTAAATAATGATGGAATTATCCATCTAACCATTTAAAACACTTTGTAGAGTGTGGGTGCTCAATATAACCACAATTTTTCTCTTTTTGTAATTTTTTACACTTATCCCGTTTTTACAAAAGTATAGTTGTCCATAATGGGCCACTAATATACTGATAATCTACTCTTAACATTTTGAGGAGATTTGAAATTTTTTTATTGAATTAATTCCCATTATAATTCATAAAAAACAATCAGAACCATTATATAACCAATTCGAAATTGTATTAATTTTCTATTTTATTTTTTAGAATATAACACTACATCCCGAAATCATTTAATTTTATAATTTGGTCAGAAACGTGAGTTGATTTCGTTTCTCCTTCAATAATATTTCACTAAAAAGTTTCCTTTTTCATCTCATACCATTCATTGTTATCTTTCCCCAAAAATATATTTTTAGATTATCCAATACATGATATGTATCTAAGGACCTATGTAGTGATAAAAATGTAGTCTCCAATGAAATAAAATTTATGTAGTTGAATTTTTATTATTAATAACATTTATATTATGTGAATATAAGTATCATTATGAATATATTCCAAAATTGTTTTATAATTTGGAGATGTCCAAACTCATATATTTTTCCTTCTAGTAAGAGATCTGTAGTAAATATAAATGTACATTTTAAGGAAGTTGAATCTATTATTTTTCTCTTATCCAATATATATTTAATGGTCATTTTGGATTTTAATGAGGAATACATTTTCAATAATACTTTATTTTATTTCATTTCTATTAAATTTCTTATTACTTTTTTATTTAAAATAAGAATAAATATTTCTAAAAATGAAGATACTAAATATAATATCAATTTAATCAGAGAAAATGAATATTCAAATATGTAATTATTTTTTTTGTAGAATTTTCACAAAAAAAAATAGATATTTAGGTAATGAATTATCCCAATAACTAAAAAATTGATTAATGGAATATTAAATAAATAATAATTTTTATTTTGGTATAAAATAGAAATTATACATCACTATTCCTTTAGTAATAGAAAATTATTAGTATGTAATAAATAATTTGACCAAATTAAGTAACCATGAAATGTTAGTGAATCATATTATGGTCACCCATTAAATTTCACCATTAATTAGTACAATCTCTAGAATTGAATTTTTTCATGACATGCTAGATTGAATGATCATTACACTAAAAGGATCCCAATTATAAAAAATCTCAGAAAAGATACATTAATGGAATTCATTTATTTCCTAAAATAGTACCATATTATTTAAAAATATATTTATTTAATACAAAAGAATTTATTGGAATCCATCCGTCATTATCACTTTATGTATTCCTTCAGGAATAAGTGATTACAATATATAATTCAGTAATCCTTATACCATCTACCAAATAAATAAATAAATTCCATATTAATTTTTAACTATTACATAATCCATAGTTTTTGTTAAATGTCATGTAATAAAATCCAATAACATTCATTTATTACATAATGCATCATATTAATAAGTTACATACTCTCTTAATGAAAATTATTATCTTTTTTTCTGAATGTCACAACTCTGATAAACTATGGGACAAAAAATCCATCTTTCACATTTTGAGTAAAATTAATAATCTTTTAGAATGTGGTAATTAAACAAAAAAGTATGTATTCATGATGATATGTCACCTATAGGTGGATGTAATTCAAAATAATTCTAATACCTGATATGAACAAAATATTTTAATCCCCAATATTCAACTGATAACATCATTTAAAAATAAGTTAATGTTTGTTGAAAAAAATACATATAATATTACACTTATATTTTAAGGAATGGTATATCAATATAATTGATGTTATTAACCATATTAAATTAAATCACATTATATTCATAGTATTTATACATTTTATATACAATAATATTTTGAGAAATAATAAATTCATTTTTTTAATTTTCTTAAAAATGAGATATGAATATATTTTATTAATTTTCTTATTGACAGGAAAATATAATTTTTTATTAAATAATTATTATCATTTTTTTAAGACATAATAAAAATGGTTTAATTTTAAATTTTCTATTAAAAATATTGTAATTCCATCATCAATATTAAAATTATAATATGTTGACCATTAATTTATTTATATAGAGAAATTACCCAAACTTAGTTTTATCATAATGTTTTTTAAATATGATTAGTGCTTGTTATGATTTATCAAATATTAATATCATGTATGGAATTTATGATACTCTATCTTTCATGAATGGAATAAATGATACATTATAATATACAATATGTTTCACTATGACATATATATTATGTTACTAGAATAATGGGATTTGAGAAACTAGTAGAAGATACATGAATATATAATGAATGTATGATGAAATATCATGATAATAAGATATTCATAAATCAGTTTCATCATATCATTTCAAAATATGTGTTATTATATTACATAATATAATGTAATCCATCTAGGACAATGTTACCTATATAATATATTTTGTGACATAGTTCGTTATTTCGAATATTATGATTTCAAACAACTTAAATAAATAGAATACATTAATTATAATATAATGTTTCAAATATTATTGTTAACCACTAACAAAAAAATTTAACATAAAATCCATAATTTCCAATATTACCATGTTTTGGTAAATTTATATTGAGGACCATATATAATGTGATCAATTCTATATGATAATGATCCTTCTGAAGTCAACCGTCTATATTTGATGATATTTATTAATGAAAAAATAATTATTCTTACCTCTATGGTGTATTAATGTAAATTAACATATGCAAAAATATGTTTGGGTGAAATTATTATAATGTTCACTACATGATAAATTTTTAAAAGAAAACATGTAAAAAGATAAAACATATATAGGGACAGTTTTGGGAATTTTGTTCATGGGGTGATTATAAAATGCAATACAAAAATGCATACCTTAATTATATATTATATGATAGGGATTCTAAATCTATTTAATCAAAAAAATAATTTACATATACATTTAAAAACCCATTTTCATTGGAATTTGATACATCCCATATAACTCTTATTATATTATATCACATTATTTTCATTAATCCAAAAATTTTATTAATTACTAATAATATTTTTCTATAAAATAAAATTTATCACTTAATTCAAAACAACCTCATAAAATTAGATATAATTTTTTGAAATGTATTTGAATGATATCCATCATATCAATGTCATATATTTTCTAAAATATAAAATTTAATGTCTATCCATGAGTTTACAGAAGATGATAATGTATTGTCAATACAAATGGAAACACTACTTTTGAATCATACATTAACATTTTATTTGAATGTGTAATTAAATGGATTAATACTAAATGTGTTATGATATAATTATATTATATTATATTATATTATATTATATTACATATTAAATCGTATTAAATGATGTATTTATGTCACATATCCATTGTATGGTTGAAAAAATTTATTTTAATTACCATATTGAGACTAACCTCCTCACATTTCCTATGGTTTACATATTTTTAGCCATAGAGTATTTCTAACGCATTATCATCCCCCATAATTTTTTCTATGTCATAGTTGTAGGAACTCTATGGTTTTATATAACCTTTTATTTGAACTCATAATTTATATATACATTTTATACACTGTAAAATTTTACCTTGTCAGTAGCATTAAATCGGTTTATGGTTATATGGTTTTACCACCTCTATAGAGAGTTCAATAACTTAAATTTCGTATCATTATTTTTAATTGTAAAATTTTTTATTTTGTAATATATTTAAATTTTTACTAATTATTAAATGATCACAGTCATTAAAATAATCATATTCTACCATCATTAAAACAATTTCATTATCGTATGATGAAATATTTTATACCTTTTACAACACAAATATTTTAATAAAATTCTTCAATAATAATTTCATAGTGGTCTTACCCAATATAATATAATGGTTATATTTTTATATCGTAAATATTATCATTCAACATAAATTATTGTTTCTTATCCCAAAATAACTATTATAGATATCAACAATATATTCTCCCATTATTATATCGTTCTCCACTTTAGTTACCAACCTACGAATTTCCCGCTATGATATTATGATAATATTCATAAGATATATTCATTATCAATGATTTTCCGCCCATATATTTATAACTCTATAGTATTTATATCTTGTTATGTATTTAATTATTTTTTCAATTATGTTGAACCATCCTACCGGCAATTTATTGGTTCTCCATTAAATTAAATACATTTTAAAATATTAAAAAATGGTCATCATCGATAACTAATGAATAATTAAAACATGAAAAATATTTATTTATTATCTTAATTGGTCCATATATGAAGAATTAATTTTTAATTTTATCAAAACCATTATTTTTAATTTGCAGTCAAATATTATTTTATTTCTGCATATATTTTCATTTTTTGATCCAAAATCATTATCACTACATGTATCCAATTATCCCTACTTTTTAATAAAAATAAATTACCATGATATTTTTTATCACCCACAAATGTGAAATGGAATACCAACAATTATTATATTTTTATAGTTTTAAATTAAACTATATTCTAGTGATTTTTACCTCATGAATTTCTTAACCTGGCATTTTATTCTGACAAATGGATAATAATTTTACATCATTTTCTACTGGGTAAAAATATATTGTTATATTGGCTAGTCCATATACATATAACACTTTGGTAATATTGGAATTATGTTATTGAAAAATTTATTGATGTGATAATGAACCTTATATATGGGTAATAATGTCAATGTAATGTTGACCATATGTTTTGATAATTATACTAAGGGATTCCATATAGAGTCTAGGAAAACCAGAAGAGGAATAAGATAAAAAATTACATTGCTAAAAACTAAATATCTATGAAACAATTTTTTTTTCAAACATATTCAAACACATTGAAATATGTAAATGAGGAAAATATGGAAATGATGTTTATTATTTTGGAGACCCATATCACCAAATATTTTAAAATATTTGTATTAAAATTGATATAAAATGGGAAAATATAACACAATCAAATCATTAATGTTACAATTGTAAAGTGTGTTCAAAACTTTTTGTGGGAAAATAGTTGAAAAAAATAGAAAATTGTGTTTTCATTAGATAAAACCATACTATAATTTCAATATAAGTGAACATGATATTGGTTTTTTAATTATTTTCTCAAATATTTTCATATACTTCAGGAAAGATGTCAATTTTATGTGTATTGTAACATAAATTTTGGATTTATCTTTTACGATGGAAAATTTATGTTATTATTTATTATATTTTGTAAAATGGATGTTTATTAATTAGAAATGAATGTAATGTTGAAGGAAATTGAACTAGGTCTATATAATAGTCTTTACTTACTAATAAGATTATGCATAAAATATATTAGATATATGTGGAAATATTTTTTTGTATTGTAGAGATAGAGACTATTTGTTGTATGTAAAATATTATATATGATATTTTTACAAGGGTAATTAGATCTATAGAGGGTTAAAATCTTTTTTTCATATATTATATAAACCAGTTGTTGAATTGATGTCATAGATTCTAAATAGATATTTTACATAATTTTAATGTAAAATTATATTAATTTTATTATCATAAACCCTTGAAGTGTTTCGTGAATGAGGGTTTCAAAAAACTATAATATAACAACGCATTCTATTAACTACAGATTATTGGGTGTTTTTTGAATAATTAATTACATAGTATTCCTGAAGGGTATTGATTAATTGATATATAAAATTTACATAATGATAAATACATGTATGTTGAAACACACTTAAGGAGATTAAATTATATTAAGGGTCTACAAATTATAATGTTTTTATTAGGATTTTATATAGATTCATTTTTTTTAAAACATGTTTTTCTGAGTTAAAAGGGAACATTTATATTATAATAATTTATGTATTCTGTATAGGTGAGGGAAAAAATTAATGATTTTATAATCCTTTACATTGAATGTTATGAAGTTATATAATGTATTATTTAACATAAAATGCTCATATGATATAAGGATTTGAAATTTACCAACATCATAGACACCCCATGATTATGGTTGAAGCTAAAATTTGAAGGTTTGATAAATAGTGACCTATAAAAATAGGGACTTAGAATGATCGGGAGAAAAAAGATATTGAAAATCATAATTTTCATTAAATATGTTAAATAAAATGAGATATAATAAAAAAAATTATGTGACTATTGTGTAGTTATTTTTTATTCATATAGAATCATCCAAGATGAAATTTTTATATTCTATGAGAACAAGAATTAAAAAAATCTAAAGAAGTTTTTACAAAATTATACAATGTAACAGAAAATATATTGGTTATGTAACTATATTGAGACAAATGAGAAAATATATTTGTTATTGGGAAATAATTTGATCATTGAATTGGTGGTGTGATTTCAACATATCCAATAAAATTAAAGGTCATTGTAAACCAGAAATATTTTACTATTTTTAGGACATGTTTTGGTTTCCCCATATTTATAGAGTTTACCAATGATCAGAAGTAACACATTAGAATATTTTTTTCCCATGTAATTTTTTCCGTAGACATATTATGATATAGGAAACGATATAAATTGTGGAAGAACATAAATCCATGTAAAGAATGATATAATTTTGTCAATATTCAATAAGTGGTATGAATACAAATTTGAAGATTAGTAATTGTTTTTTTATTATATATTTTATGAATAAATATATTATAAAATTGTATGCTCATTGATGTTTTAAATATATTATTATATATAATAGATTTTTTATAGGTGATGTAGTATTATATATCATAAATGACTAGGAATTTTCATCACATTAGGATTTTAGACACTAATTTAAATAAAAATTACACTTCTGTTTTTTTATTTGTTCAGGTTCCCCTATTGAAATTTACATTTAATGTTAAATAATTAATGATTTAATTATATATTTTCTAAATTAGTGTGTGTCCATTTAATGACCGAAATTTAATGACAGGTATAACTATTTTATACATAAATATGTAAAATAATTTACATTGTTGTTATAAATCAATGAAGCTAGTCACATTATATACTAGGAAATTATGATTTTGAAAACAAAGGATCGTCAGATAATAAATTGGTTATTTTTTTATAGTAATCATTTATTAATTGTTTGACCAATGTAGGTAGTAAATTATCATAACCATACAAGTAAACTATTTCCCAATAGAATTTGTTATGTAAATTAATGAATTGTAAAAAATTTGTATCCCTCTTTCATGTCTAAGTCCATATTAATTAAATAATTTAATTTATTGGTATTTTTCAATTCTAACTAAATTATAAATTAAATTGGTTAGATGAAAATTTTATTGTTGATTTATATTGGAAATAATTTAAAAATTCTATTTATTTCCTATTTATTCAAAATTAATTCCCCAATCACATGTATCACTTCAAACAAACAAACACACACACACACACACAGATATATATATATATTAATCATCTAAAATAAATTTACACCAAATTAATTATTATTATGTATTTATCTATTTACATACATTTATAATTATGTCATAAATTTCATCTTCTTATGGTATACATTATACATAAAGTACTTCTTTAACATTTAGATTCGATATGTTACTTATTTAACTACGTATTATATGGTAATATGAAACAACAATAAAAAAATTGAAATTAATAAAAAAATCAAAATTATTATAATTATTAATCCATTATTATTATTAAAAAACTAATAATGTTTTTTTATTATCATAATAATAATATATATCATAATACTTGATCATAACAAATATAAAATTTTATAAAATAAAAATTAATATAAACAATTTAATAATTATGTTATCTTATTAAAATATCAGGATTATAATGGAATTTTCATTAATTCGAATATAATTATAATTTTTTAGACTTATTAGTACATTCCATCTAAATTAAAAATTGGAATATAATTCCTTATTAGTTATTTTGTTGGGAAATGTATATGTATATGTTTGGGATAAGGGATGATAATTTTATATAGAATATAAAATGGATTTATAGTAAAACGAGGATTGTGGTGTAGAATATGGAAGAAAATGTAAGAGAGAAATAATTATGGAACAAATACTCCAAATCATGTATAATTATCTATCCAATCACTACATAATCAATTTTCCAAATAGAGTTATGGAATGAATTTCAACTAAACATATGATATTATAGGAATTAAAATAATACTATAGGGATAGAAATTAAAATTCACTTGTTAAAATTTATCACTACAACAATGGAATGATTAATAAATCCATTAAATACATGTTTATATGTAATTATATGTAATTTATATAATGAATTAAGAGTATCATGAAATAATACAATTATTAGAAGTTATGGTTCATCCGGTTAATGGTGTATTAGAGACTATTGGGATGGAATTAAATTTTATAGTTAAAAAACTGACACATTACACATACTAGGATGATAAATTTTTACGTGAATATTTTAATATGTTATTATATATATTTATGTGGTTATATTTTAAAATAACTATATTTTCCTGACACGGATATAGAAAATCGACCCAACAATGTACATTTTTCTATAGAAAGATTTTAATCTCTATGAAAAATTCAAAAGAAATTTATTTATCGATTAAAATATAATAATTATAAAGATGATAAAAACTAAAATTGTAAAAACGAATGTATTTAACTATTTTAAGATACCTTCAATGGTTTATATCAAGACTATATTTCAATATATTCCTTAATATATCCTCGTGAAGGAATTTTAAATTTTTCATATAAAGGTGAAGGATCTCATAATTTCATATTATTTATATTTGAATAGTTAAATAAATACATTAATTTGGGAGTCACATGATCAAATAATATAGGTAAGATGATACATTTTTTATTATAAATTTTATAATTTTAACATTTTGTTACAATAATAAATTGATTCTTACAAAATTTGGAGATTTGGAATTTTTTTGAATGGTTTGGTTTCATTCCAATATATTACGCGTCAATAAATTATTATTATTTTCGAAAAATTATTTAATGAATTATTTATTTTAATAATCATATATGTTATAATGTCATAGTATCTTGATAGAAAAATATTGTATATGTAATAGATTCTTATAGTGAATGT
The DNA here is from genome assembly GCA_963277665.1 of Viscum album. Taxonomy (NCBI): domain Eukaryota; kingdom Viridiplantae; phylum Streptophyta; class Magnoliopsida; order Santalales; family Viscaceae; genus Viscum; species Viscum album. Next base: position 527,344,986 of record OY728121.1, on the reverse strand, counting down.
TTTTTTAATGGGGGATACATGTATTAATTTGGAATTATAATGTTGAAATATTATTTAGTTAGAAAATATTAAATAATATTAAATTATTGAATCAATGTTGATGTTTGGATAAGTAAATTCATGATGGTTGATTTCATTGTAGAGAAAAATATATAACATTACCTTAATACCAACCATTCTCTCCATATTAATTATCCACCCATTGAATGATACTTGGGAATATTTTTGTGATGATTGTTTATAATTGGGGTTGTAAAATAATTTGATTAGATCGAGTGATCATAATGAAAAATGTAGTATCATGTAAAATTTATGTTAGAATTAGTGTAGATAAAAATTGTATTATCATCCTAAATATATTATCCATATTGTTTTCATTTTGATTAAATTAGTAATAATGATATAAATGCAATAAATATATGAATTTTAAATTTAGAAAATCGAATGGTTTTAAATATTATTTTACTAAAAATTTATTATATTTTAATTTTTAGAATAAATTTCATAAAATTAATTTCAATTAAATATTAAAAATTTATATGCATATTAAATTTATTTCGTAAAAATATATTCTAGATTTTGGATCTCTTTCTATAGTAGGATTTTATGTCTCATAACTTTATAAATAATTTTTAAATGATATTTTTCTTCCATTCATGGATTATGTCACATATGTTCTACATCAAATTGATATCAATATATTTAATCATAGAGTCCGCTCGACAATGTAAATTTCACGAAAATAGTTATATCTATCCCCAACATATTTATGATTTTTAATATTGAATCATTTAACTTGTTTAGACCATCTTTGATCTGTGTACTGAAATATCTCATGGATATAAGGGTTATTTGATAACAAATTGGTTTTATAAAATGATTCAATATCATCAATTATTTCACATATTAAAACTATTTTTATAGAATCTCGGTGATTAGATGAGGAGATTTTGCTGGATATCTTATGAATGTTGTAAAATAGATCCCTAGTTTCGAACTTTATATAATATCTTCTATTTTCCCAATTTGACTTGAATTAATCATATTACCACCTCACCTATTTAACAAAATTGTAGTATTTATGAAATCTACCCCTTTTCTAATAAATTAATTTTTGATTGTGAAATAAGAAAACTCAATATACTATAGGTTTCCTTATTTCTAGATGAGATCAATCACTCTAAAAAATATCAACTACAAATCAATATTTAAAATAAAAACACTATATATTTTATATAAATTATTTCTAAAAACCTTCGTTCTAATTAAATTTATTTTATTAATATTGGGAACGAATATAATGACTACTATATGACATTACAACCACTAGTTTTAAATGAACACTATGAGTGAATTGAAAACTATGGTCGGAACTATAGGAACACACCAAATAAATAGGGATTTCTATGGAACCAACTCATGATTTTAAAACTATGGAATCTACTGGGGGTATAATGATGTTTTTTCTATCTTTATGAACATCATAATGATATTATTATAAATAATAAATTTTACTATTGTCTTGAGAGGAATACACATGGGGTTGAAGTCATCTAATGTTTTATAGTGGTTATACAACATTCATTGATTTCCTCCACTATTAGATCCCCAAAATTGGCTCAGGATCATGATACTCCATGTGATTCTACATTATCCATTCATCGTATACATGATATTTCAAAAAAACAAGCTGAAGAAAATTCCAATTTCATTTTCCAAAAATAAATTGAAATTTGTGATGGATTAATATGTTAATATTAACCCTCATCAAAAGAAAAAAAATTATATTATTCAATGTATTAAAAAACCCATTTAAACTATATCATCATGATTACATTATGATTTGAATATTGACCCTCCAAATACTAAATTTGTTAATTAACTATCCCTATTATAAGATAATGTGAATTGGAATGATATTCATTGAGAAAAAAAGCATTATTTGGTGATCATGGTGGATTTTAATGAAGATATTTATATTCTTTTTGATGATAATGGTTATCTGATGAGTAAATGATGTCAAAATAGGGATAAAAAATTGTATTAATATTATAAAAATATGGAAGTTATCGGCTTTAAATATCTAGTGAATTTTTACTAAAATCCCATAATTGACTACCATCATCTCCTATTCGAACTTCTTTTTTTAGATGATCAATTATGTATACACCATGGATATTATTTGATAAAGGGACCCTTTTTTATAATTCAATGCAGAGTGGATGAAGATTACTGTTGATATTGTGTTATGTCTGAATTCTGTTAAATATATTTTTATGTTGATTCAAAAACATTATCTCAAATGAAATTGGATTTTTATTATATTATGATGATACATGTTTTGAATAAATTTGTGAAATGAAATTGTGTTATATGATGGGTGAAGTGGAATATGTTTCCTATTTCAAAGGATTATAATATTACTATAGGGATATGTCATGAATTTTTTATCAATTTTCTTTATTACTCTTTCATGGTTTTTGAATTATTTTATTTTGAGGTTTTCAATGTTTTATGAGTTTTCTTTAGTTATTGTATTAATCCTAGGGTTGTGACATACAAAGTTTTTTTATACACTAAAGTAATGGAGATCATAATGGATTCATGTTATACTAATAGAATTGATGAAATTGAATTTTATTTGTTTCTTTCTTCTATGGAATTTGATGTTACATAAATGAATATAAAACAATGTAACTACAAAAATGGATAAGAATATTTATGTAAGGTATATGTTTTTTACATTCACCAAAATTGATGATTGACAAACCAATTAATCCCTTATGGGTGATAATCCAATCAATCTTCAGTCTGAGTATTCAAAAAGTTGATGGATCAAGAATTTCATGTGTTGAGAAATAAAGGAATATAATTGGTGTTATTTTTAATATATCATTTAATTTCTATATTTTAAAAAATATACCTAATAAAGAAGGGATGCTTACTACTATTTAATGTTATGTTCTCGTCCAGAATTATCATTATTCCAAGAAGGAAAAATTAAATAGAACTTTTCCTTCCATTTTTGGTCAGATGAAGACTACTACTATAAAGGACATGACAATATTGAGAAGGATTCACATTACATATACTTATTTATAGATTTAGACAACTAGAAACATATATAATGGTTTATTTTATTTATAGAGTTAATTGATTATGAGAACCAAAAAATTAGAAGACAAGAATAATATATGATACTTGTGATATACCACATCAGTTCCACTACATTCTATGATGATCAAAATGGTTTTTATATTTTTTTATTATATTATTATAATTATTTTCGTGTTTCTACAAAAACATTGAACCTAATCTCATCACATCATATCTACCATTTCGTTTAATTAGTTTATACGTTATGGGTTGGGTACTAAAATAAATCAACAACAATTCTTATAAAACTTGTTTACATAATACATATATTAAATACCTTAAATGAATGAGAGTTTATTTTTATGAATAATGAAATTGGGTTCTCCAATATAGGATTTGGGACAACAAATTTTCATGGAAATTTATTTGACCTATTCATGAGGGTTGTGGAATGAAGAGTTTGTGTTACAAATGAAGCATTTAAAAAAATATTTCTTATTTTTCATCCATTAAAAAAATTATATTTCATCAAAAATTATTCTTTAAAAAATTTATAACATATTAATATTAATGTGTTTTATATGAGATAAACAAGTATTATGTATTTATATTTTTCACGTAATACAAGCATGAATAATTTATATAAATATATCTATAAAAAAAGAATTTTTAATTATATTATATAATACTATTTAAAACATGATTAATAATGTTAAAAATAATTTATATTTAATAATAAATAGTCAGGGATGTTTGTAGTGATTTTATTCTGAACGAAAACTTTATGTATGAATACTAAATTTCAATTTTATATTTTATGGAAAATAAATTTGTTTCATTCTATCTTGATACATTCATACATAAATACATATATATATATATATATATATCTCTGTGTGTGTGTGTGTTTCGAAAAACATTAATATTTAAATAATAAAAATATAATATAATTTCATTAATTAAAATAAAAATATATATATTTGAATGCTAAATTGATAATATATAAATGATTGGATATATGAACTATTTGTTTTAAAAAAAACATAATATATAGATCAATATAGTTATTAGAATAAAATAATAATTAGAAACAATGTTAAATCATATAAATTTAGATGAATATATATATCATTGTATAATTGTTTATTTATTAGGTAGTTTACTATTTTTAATGAGTCAGTTTACATTTTTTATAGAATTTAAAAATCCTTTCAATATTATATGGAATTAAAATTTCCAAATCAACTTATAAATTTCAATGATAATTTAAGAATTATTATTATTTTTGTTTTTATAATGAAAAAAAAGAATAAAATTTGTAATAGAATGTTCCTTTACTTATTTATATTATGTTGAAAAAATAGTCATATATATATGATGGATTATATATATATATAATTATATTTATAAAGATTACTATGTATATTATAAAATATATTCGTTGAATATATATATATAAAATAATGAAAATTATTTAATATATATATATATATATGATTAAGAAAACAACATATGATAATATAGAAAGTAATAAAATGGAAAAAAATAAAACAAAGAAAATTTAAAAAGTTAGACATTCTTATTCCACACACTACTACCGACCACCACCTCTCTCTAGAATGTTAGGGTGGTTACCCCTTCTAATCCCCCAAAATCAATCCCTTATTGACTACATGACAATAACAATCCACCTTTTCCACCACACCTTCCCAAGAAAATCATGAGATGAGGAATTACATAACATCATAAACCCAATATTCCCTATCATCTCAACACCCAAAATTGTAAACTAATTGTGAGAAAAGAAGACATGTTCATGAATCTCTGTTTAACTTTTAAAAAAAATTATGACCCACATATCATATAAGATCACATTGAATCATAGAATGTAAATTTATCACTTACAAATGCCAATTCAATCTGAAACTGATGATGTGAGAGGTCACAATATGTTATTCATTGGATATTCAATATGTAGATCAATATATATATATATATATATATATAATTCAATTTCATATCACTTACATATAAAGAGGAACAAAAAAATTAATGACACTTTATCATTTTATGGTGGGATTAAATATAGTTTTGGTTGGAAATAAAAAAATATATACATGCTCCAAGATATTTGTGAGTATCTATTTTAGTTAAAAAATTTAATTATATAAATTATAATTTAGTAAAACAATATATATCATTTTATCATGGAAATTGGTTTCTAGTACACCAATCCCTCATATAGTCACCTAACAAGGCTTCATAAAATTATGTGTTCACTAAATTCCTAGTATCAATTTTACAGAATGATGTAAGTTAAAGAGAATAATTTTTAAGATCTAAATAGGATGTGTAGGCTATCTCAATTTGTAGTATTTTGTATGGACAAAATGATTTAACATTTATCATTTCATGTGAAATTTATTTGTATAATGTTATTTTTTAGAAAATAGTACATGCATTTATGGGTGTAATTTTTTTAATTATAGTTTTCAATTTCCATTCTTAAAGAATAATTAATGATTAAGGGGTAATATTTTACAATTATCTAATTAAATAACAAAAATAATAATCTTATTTTGGAAAATTTATTTTCATTTGTATTTTTCAATACATTCTACAAAAACTTATGTATAATTGATTACTAGATTTCATTATTATTTAAGGATCAAAATATTATCTGTTAATCTGAAATTATTGTTAAATTCAGGTTTTAATATATCTATTCATGAATATTATTTATTTTAATTGTTTGAAATTGTAATGTTATATTTTTTTATACATAGTTGATTTATTATTTCCACACATATAAGAGGATTTATATTTTATAAACATTATAATTTTGACAAAATTGTTCATTCTATGGGTAACACTCAATAATTTTATGTGTGAGATATTTATTTTAAAAACATTATCATTTGGATGTAATTATGACATTATAAATTGGATTCTTCCATGGATGATAATTTTTTTTATGATTCTACCATACTTATTCTGATTTAATATAAACGTATATTTTAATATATGTGTAAATATTTTTTATCTCAATTATTTTTTGGTGATTTTTTTTAGAGAGAAAGTATCAATATTTATATATGAACATATTTATTTATACAATTATATATATATATATAACAATAATTTTCGCAATTTTAAAAATATGATTTAAATAAAGTATAGAATTTGTAGAAATATTTTTTATATACAAATTTTTCTTGTAATTTGTAATCATGATGAGTAATGGAGTGTGAACCTAAACATCAAGGGACATTCTTCATAGTGGTGGGTAGGACCTATACATCATACTATGTTCAAATAATATAAATTTTTATTAATTATGTGAAGTTTTTTTAATGAAAATCTATTTTTTATCAATATATATGATATTATTTTCATGATATTTCATGGTTTTATTTAATTTATTGCTTTTTGTGAGATGTATAATAATTTTTAGTGATTTTCAAATCTATTCCAAAAATTCAATGTGTTTTGAAATAATCTTCCTTTAAATTTTACATGAAAAATATATTTTAGAATTGATCATGGTATTATATAAATGAAATACCATCAATTAATTTATTTTTGGTACTAGACAATGTATAAATCAATTTTAAAACCCATTAATGAGCCATTTTCTCACACATGACATCGAAAAAATAATCTTAGTGTAATATTTTGAGTAATAATTAATATAGGTACATGACTAAAATTAGTTATTATTAATAGGAAAATGATAAATATGTTAAATATGTATTTAGATATGAATAAATTTGTACACAAGTGATATAATTTTTTAAACTTTTTCTATAATACAAAACATTTCAGAACATATAGATACTAAAAAGGGAAAAAATATTTTCTGTGATGATAAATATCATTGTAAAGAATATGATTTTCCTAGTTCTGTTATTTGAAAATTCTTGGGAAAATAATGAGATGAGGCACTGAGACGATGTGTAACTCCATGGCCCAGAGTGCCTATAATGATACATTGATAAATGTTTTGTTTTAAAATAGCATTTGTGAGAGGTTTTTAGAAAAAGGGGAATAACTCCTAAATTGATGCCCAAATAAAAAATATGAGTCCATGTTTCTTCTAGGATGATGATTTAACCATATGTGAAATATAAAATTGTTCTTCATGGGTCTCCCGAGAGAAAAACTGAAAATGGAATAACCATAAAAAATAATTAAATAATTTCTTTTTCAAATCCAAATAACTCATAAAAAGAAACATAGATTGGAAATTTGAGAGTATCATTGAGTTCATGAGGACGTGCTTTCATAAGGCAGATTCAAACCACTACCAATAATGATCAAGAGGAAATGTTAATTTTTAGAATTTTAAAGGATAATAAAAAAAATTTAAATATGTTTATTTTTATTTTCATTTAAGGTTTCGATGTGTGGTAACGTAGTGACACAAAAATGTCGAAACTCATTCTCCATTCCTAAATGATGCATCACGGAGATGTAATTTCATATATAAATAGTAATGTTGTAATTCATTAACATGTTTGTAACATTAATTGGGGGAGTGGTCTAATGTTTTAAATTATTATATTGCGGTGTTTCTCTAGAGTCTCCCAATGTCACGGAGGAGGAGGCTATCTCATCGTCGACAATGTATTGGAGGTCAGGATTTGATCAAGTGGCGACGAATTGATGAATGCTAGTGGAAAAAAGATCGGAATAATGTCCTAACTACAATCTATTTCCACATGATATCCAATATGGGTTAGGGTTTGTTATTTTAATTTGAACATTTATTCATCCTTGAATTCCAAAAATAGATAGGATTCGATCTACGAACTGATAGATCCACAGATTGGGAATAGTGTTGCATGATGTGTTTCAACATGCGTGTTTTATTGGATATTAAAGATCATTTGATTGATTATATGTTTTTTTGTGTTTTCTTTGTCCTTCTAATTGATAATATAAATGTTGTAATGAAAAACTGGTCGAGGATCGAACCTCCAGTTCCGTATTGTGATTTTCTTCCACATGTTCCTTAAACACATAGTATGATTATGAATGATCGATCATTCATCAATTGTTTAATGGTTTATTGATCCATGATGTTGGATCTAGACTGGACATGAATAGATAGTGGTGTTTCGATGACGCTGAATAATAGATTGAGGCGGTGAGGGACATATCTTCTCTCCAATGACATTGCACTGTGGCAGAATTCAATGATGATTCAAACCCCAACCGATGATTAATGTGGATTAAGGATCCTTTAACCTCTTTCATATCGACGAAAGGGAAACCTGAGCATGTCGAGTGGCCTGAAGAAGGTCACACTTGTGCACTAGTGGATGCACATGATGAAGACAGAATCCCCCATTGTTGGGGGAGCTAGAAAATTGGCTCAGGCCACATGGAGGTTGAGGAAACAATGGCTAGACAAGCCATCCATGTAACACAAAAGGGACATAGTGTGTCGCCACATCTTGGACAGACAGACTGGCCCACTACAGTGTGTTAGGGGTAGACAGGTGAGCTGGCCTCAGGACATGTTAGTGTAGCGGGCTGGGTTGGGCTCAGTTTGTGTTGCATTAGACCTAGACCCAACCAGCACCTTTTTATAAAAAAACCATAACATTCAAATCATATGTTTGATTAATGATCCATTTGTAGTGTTGGGCCCTCGCGATGAGGTGTTCTTATTGAGATGGCTTGTTGGACATTCAGAAAGGACCTTTATAATAGCTGATTCCTCCCTAGGATCTTCCCATGAGGGTATTTAATTTCATTACAGAGTATTCCCCTCGAGATATTAGTCCCAAATACAGTTTTAAATCCTCATTGGAAATGGAGTGATACACTATCACCATAGATGAAGTTTCTTGGGTATTTATGTGACTTTAAACAACTGAGAGTTAATCATCCATCTAGTGGGCCATATCATAGGGTTCATGGTATTTTTCTAAATACCCTACATTATGTTCAGCATCATCTGGTTCTTGGAAATTTCTAAGAATCCACTAGGGTTTGGGGTAATACATATTGTTTTTATGGTGTTCTTCAAAATCCCCTATCTTTATTTCCTGACCATTGAAAAAATATTTCTTTTTGTGCTGTGCCCAAGTTCAGATGGACCTCATGTATGAGTCCGAGATAAAAATTCTAGTAGGGATAAGATGTCTCCTAGAAAGAGTTGGGCGTAGGAAACCTATCTATATATTGAGATCATTCATTCCTTCATAACTTGACCTGTTCAGTATACATCGAGCAGTTCTTAGTTTTTCTTCTCATGTAGGGTCCCAAAGAAGAGGGATGTGGTGGAGAGGGTGTTTGATGAGTTCATAGATCAAGGAGTGAGTACATCCTGAACGATCATTCCATGAGAAGAATCTTGTAGCCATTTATTTTATGAAGATATAGAGACTCCATGACTTAGTTAGAGTAAACATCATAGAAAAACATAACAATGTATTGATACTAGTTGTTCTCTCAAGTACATTTTGTGGATTAATTATTCATGGTTACTATCAGAATGATCGAGGAGTGGGATCTCCCATAATTTAGCTTTCTAGGAATGTAACCATATGGATGGTAGTGGATGAGATCTTTCATCATTGAACCCTTTATGAGAATAATTGGATATTCATGTTATACATATTGTTTAAATATACATGTGTCGAGCTAAATATACCTTCATGGTCATGTTTCCTTTGTGGTCTTTCACCGTTTGTTTTATGGTCCCCTACAGAGTAATGTTTTACTCACCACTTTACAATATTTTCACACTTGTGTAATTTATATTGATGTTGAACTATGCTATGGTGGAGTCCTAAGTGGAGTAGGACTAGGAGTAGGACCCGACAATGCCTTGGGAGATTATGAGATCCAAGGTGCTTTCAACTGCATCCTACAAAAACATTAGTACCCTTGTTTATAGGTCATAAATTGTAGTTGTCTTTATTTTTCTGGGATTTTGTTCTATCCTTGTAGTATATTACAATATTAACTTTTATAGTTCATTGTTTTTGGGTTATAGTGGTATACATTCATTTTAATTACATATGTTTTTCTCTCCCCAACACGGTTTCATGGTGATTGGTTGGTGTGTAATGGTTCATAAGAAAATGCCTCCAATTTGTGCTATATGCATACTTGGTACTAGTCTCTAAACCCAAGCCTTTCTAAGGTAGGTTTGGGGTAGTCAAAACATATCCATCGGGGGATCTATGGTGACAGAGTGGTATCAAAGGATGGTTTGGTTCTACCTTAGGACCGATATTCTTTGAGATTTGTAAGGAGAAACAGTGTTAGGTATCTCGAGTACAACATTCATTACATGGATTTCATTGTTAGTTCAGCAACCAATGTGTCCAAACACTATGAATTTGGGAACCTGGTTTACTACTCAGTAAAATAAAACACTATTAGTAGGGAAATAAAGGTACATGAAACATATATGAAAGGTTTATGTTTTCATTGTCCATTATTTTTCAGGACAACGAGTATACTCAATCAACCAGGAAACATCTTTTCATCCTAGGGATATTTTCATGAAGCTAGCCAATGGGGTTTCCATTGAGGGATATCATGTTTTGCCCGATGCTCGACAATTCCTCCATGTTGGGAGGAGGATATAGAAAATGATATTCTTTAAGATGGTCAGTTGGTGACAGTTTCTACAAATGATCTGTTACAAAACCCATCACTAGGGCTTCAAGTGGATGAAACATTCTAGGACGAGTTATGGATGGATCATTTGGTTCTAGATGATGTAGCACAGGGTTCAAAATATTATCATCCCCTTCCAAGGATGTTATTACCTAGGAAGATGGGTTTACATGACCTTCCAATAAAAGCTGTGCAACATAATATATAGAACACGAGGACTAAATAGATGTTTTTTGGACATGATAGTTACCAAAAGAAAAGGATTTTTAAAGCCTTCATAAACGGGGGAATCTTGTGTGATATTTCCCCACTGTACTTGTTTTAGTGGGAGAGACAGTTGATGAAAAACCAAGTAAGAAGCATCATCAAGAGAAGATAGATTTCTCAGGTGGGAGTACGTGGAACAATAGAATAGGATGTAGTATGAATTGGATGACATTTTGACATATTACCACCACCACCTCTAGATGGTCGGTAGAAGAATTAAAGATTTGGGGGATAGTGGGGGAGATTGTTGTAGTGTCTCGTGCCTTATAACCCTATAAATCATTGAATTATTAAAGGTATTATCTATGTTTTTTACTACAGAAGATACTATATTGATAGAAAATTGTATTTTAATTTTCATTCCACTCAATTTTATTACTCCTAGATTATTTGGTTACACCATTTACATCATCATCACCTTTAGAGGCACTTATCGGAAGATACCCAGGTTCCACACTCTGGTGAAGATAGTGTGACTGGACACATGGATGTAAGAGTTTCGATTTGTATATATGGTAAGTGGTCTTGAGGAAATATGATATAGTTATCTATATGGACTAAATCATTGTTTCATACTTGGATTTATTGTTTTATCAAAAAGATATTGTATATCTGTTGTGTTAGAATTGCACATAACCATTTCAAAAAAGAGGAAATCCTTTAATCTCATGATGGACATGGGAAAAAGAGGGTGTAGATTATTTCAATTTAGTTGGATATTCCAAATCTCATTATAGTGGATTTAATGAGTTCTCAGGTTTCTATGAGTCGATAGTATATAATGATGCCATACTTTTAGATGTTCTAGGGTTACCTCTCCAAAGAGTTTTAGAATTTTGAAATGGTCTACACCCCTTGGTGGAAGGGAAATTTACATCAGTATACCAGTTTCATACAAAATAGCATCATGGGATAGGGGTGAATATGAGTTACTAGAAGAGGAATGACATACTATGTCCCAATGATTCATCTAGGGAATCCCTAGGTCCTCTATGTTGATGATGTCACAGTGTACTTGACATCTGAGGAGGATCATACAAGACATGTGATGATGCTCCTCGACCATCTTGGAGAGAACCACATACACAGAAAGCTATTGAAGAGTCTATATTGAATTACATAGGTCACATTTTTTTTGAACGTCACCATAGAGGATATATTTATAGTAATTATAGTGAGGGATAAGGGAATTTTTAATGAAATGAATTTTGTGACCCATAGTGTTTGAGTTAGCAGTGGAGGTATTCATGTTGAATATGAAGTAGTACTAACTTTTGGTTGAGCGATACATCACTATCATCATCCTTGACATTTTCATGTTTTCATTATATTATATGGATTGAGCCATGAGTTGGATTGGATTACTAGATTTCATAAAAAAAATACTGAGTTGGATATTTCAATAGCCATAGGACGAGGAATGTGGAAGAAGATGCTCTCAAAAAGTATTCAGTAAATATTTACTGAGAACAAAATTTGAGAAGTGGGACACATTTCTGTTTTCCTTCTTGGATAAATGCACAGCGTCTTATATAAAATAAGATATTGTTACCCATCAAATAATAAATTATTTAGGGAGGCACACCTCACTACTACAAACTACCCAAATTAACGTTATCAGTTGTTCATGGCCAATACCCCTAATGGACATTCGAAAGGTAATGAACACATAAATATTTCTAGAAAATGCCCAATGGTAATAGTGACACCTAGAGTGGAAATATGCATCATGATATGCTTATGGGTGTCACGGAAGACACCGAGGTTGACAGAACATGTTATAACTGGGCTTACTACTGGGTATGAAATCTGAAATCCTGTTTTAATCTGTTACATGGGTTGTTCCTTATCTTTCATGAAATACTAGGAAGAATTTGTGAAGGAATATCAGTAGACTTTGTGTTGGTTTTACCACATATGTCCATGAGACATGATACCATTGTTGTGATCATTGATAGACACACCAAGTTATCCCACTTCCTAAATAACGAGGAGAAGAGTTTAATAGAGGGAATTGGATGCCTCTATGTGCAAGAGATAGTTCAACTCCCTATAGTTTCACCTAAAATAGTTTCAGATCGTGTAATGATCTCATTGAATTCTAGTTATTGAAGATATTATAGATTGTGTTTTCAGAAAAAAATGTAGGAAATCTAGGATTGGATGAATATTTCACAGGGCCATCCTATTTTTTATACTAGAAGAAGTTGGGGATCCATTGGTGTTATGCAGAAGAGACCTTGTCATCCATTAGGCCTCAACATGATGTGGGTTATAGTGATCTTATCGGGGAAAATCCATTGTAGAGGATTATAGTCCCTCTTTTAGATTATATGATGATTTGGAAAGGTAGCTTACAACTTGGATCTTCCTTGAAGTGGCACTAGGTACACAATGCCTTCTACACTTGTAAGTTGAGGTGATTCTTGCATTAACACATTGAACATCATAATCTAGGGAGATTTGGACATTGACGTTGGAGTTTTTTGGGTTAAATTCCCAAAAAAACCTGGGGACCTTTAAAGATTATCTTTTCCCTTAGTGATTCTCTTGAGGTAGTAATTGGTTCTTATGAGGAGCACATGAGAGAGAAAGTATGAGATTCTAGATTGGTTATCTCTCCTTTTGTTCGATGAAACCATGATTATATTATTGAGGATGTAAAGACATAATGTGGGAATAATGTAATGAATCATATTTACATGGTTCTCTTTTTAAAGAATTATTGGGAAATTTAAGAGATTAAGCACTGAGGCAACGTGAAAATTCAGAGACATTGATTTCTCAGAATGATCCTTTGAAAAATTTTATGTTTGAAAATCGCGTGTGTGAGTGGTTTTGTTGAAGAAGTAGAACAACTCCTAAAAGGTTTCCCAAATCCTAAATATAAGGTGACTATTTCATTCCGGATGGATTGTTTAAAAAATGAGAAACATAACATTATTTGTTCTGGGTTTCTAGTGATAAATCATTGAAATAATGTAATTGTAAATAAAATAATAAAATAAAATAATTTTATTTTTTTCCAAATCATTATAACTCATAAACGGTAACTCAGATTGGAAACATGAGAGTATTTTTGATATCCCGAGGATGTGATTTCCTTTGGTGGATCCTTATAATTACCAGAAAAAGTTAGGTGTAAAAGTATTTTTAGAAAATTTTATTGTAGAATTCAATAAACATAAATAGTTTATTTTTATTTCTTTTTAATGCTTCACAGTGTGGAAACACTGCGACATAGAGACAAAGATACCCATTATCCTCCCATAAAAGAAGCAGTTTGGCAATGATTTTTCAATGTGATATAGTAACAACTAATTGTGTAAAATCATTAATGAATTTACTTCGTTAATAGAGCAAAGAGTCCAGCATTTATATTCATGACACTAGTGAATTTCTCTGGAGTTATCCTAATGTATGTAGGAGGAGGCTCTCTAATGGACAACTGTGGATCATAGCCTGGGATTTGATCAAGTGATGATAAATAATAAAATGGTGGCGGAACTATGATCGATGTGATGACACAACTTTAATCTACGTCTGCAAAATATCTAACTTGATGTATGGGTATTTATATAAATTTCCTCATTTCCCAATTGTTAAATTCCTATGATGAACATATATCAGTTGAATATTAGATCAATTCACTGATCTTTCACATTATTAATGGATGGGTTACACGTTCAAAAACTCATTGAGGATTGATGATAATTAGATTTATTTCTGCTTTTCTAATTAGTTTCATGATCTGTTTTTGTGTCAGATCATGGCCTAATTGAACAAAAAACATAGGTTCAATCCATATGATCCTTATTATGATTTTCTCCCACAAGTTGTCTATGTTCATCATATATTGACGAATGATATATCATTGTACAACAATTTCATGTTGAAAAGAACTATAATATTGGATCTAGAATGGACATAGTACACTAGAGATGATACTATGAGTGTCAAGAATGGTTCGATTTGTTGCGTGATAGATCATCACTCAAATGAAATTACACAACAGTTGATCATAATGTGGATTAAATCCATCAAAGATGATGAAAATTGAATGAGGCTCCCAAAACCTCATCTGGATCAATGAACATAACAATGTACCATGATTGGTGGCTCGTGGAAGTTCCCTTTGACACTTCGGTGGTGGAAGAACCCACCGTGTCGGGGGAGCTGCAATTGGAGGAGCAGGATCTGTGGCTCAAGTCATTGGGTGCATACAGAAATAGAGGATGGTTGAGATGGTCACATGACATGGAGGGGGAGAGGTGGGTTGCCACGTCTAGGGTAGATAGACTGTCATGCTCTAGTGTGCGGGGTCTAACATGTGGACTAGGCCTAATACCAAGGGTCGAGCCTATGTAGTGGGCTGGTTTGGAACCGGCCAGTCTATTCTAGGCCTAGTTTCCTGGGACATGGCTATGATGTAGTCTTGTTTGGAACCAATCAGTCTACGATAGTCCCAATAGGTTTGGTTGACCCGATGGGTGGGGTTAGACCAACCAGATCGGGTATTACTGGACCCTTACCCCATCAACCCCTTTTAATAAAAATCCGTAACATTCAAATTGTATGTCTGATTGATGATCCTTTTGTGGTGTTGGGACCCACATGATGAGGTGGAAATTTTTAGATTGATTTTTTGGATGTTAGTAAGGACATGTATAGTTTCATATTATTCCCTTTTTTCTTCCTTAAATGGTTTTGTATGATATTGCATGTAGATCCCCTCAAGAGACAAGTCCCGAATAGAACCGTAAAGACTACATCGGACTAGACTGATATTGTATCACCCAAGATGGAGTTATTTTTGTATTTATGTGACATCCAGGTGCACGGAATTAATCCCCTATGTAGTGGGCCATAACATAGCATTTGTGGTATTCTTAAAAACACCCAATGCTGGAACAACAACATATAGTTAATTGTATTATCTAAAAATTCTCTATGTTTCGAGGTAAAATATATTAGGTTCATGGTTTTTTTGAAATACCCAATCAATATATCATGACATTCCAAGATTTTTCTTTTATGGTGGGACCCATGTTATTAGGACATCTCGTAAGAGTCCCGAATGACAATTCCATTTGGGCTGGGATATCCCATAGTGATCCCTATGTGCAGGACCCCCTATCTATGTAAATAGATCTAACCTTCCTTTGTGAAATGACAAGTTAAATTTACATTGGTAATATCATAGAATATCTTCTATGGGTGGGGCCTCAAGAAGTTACACCCCATTAAGAGTGTCTCTGACATCTTCATATCTCATTGAGATAGCTCATCCAGAAAATTAATTCCTTGAGTAGAATCCTATGACCATGTATTTTGATATGATATTGACACTCCTTTTCTCTGTGGGATCAGACATCATAGGGAAACTTCACAACGTATCAATACAACATGTTCTCTTGTATACTTTTGGTATATTCACTCTATATGGTAACTATTATATAGCTCAATGAGTGGTCCCCATGTGGATCTAGTGTGCTATGATCGGAACCGTATGTATGGTAGTGGATGAGACGTTGTTTCATGGTTGCCTTCATGAGTATACCGAGATGTTCATGATATTTTTGATGTGGACATATAACTATGTTGAGATGAATGTACCTTTAGGTGGAGTTTCCTTTGTGTTATTTTACCCGGTGTTTTCATGTCCCCTAATACCTATTCTTTTACCCACCCCTGCACAGGATTTTCCACTCATGTGACATGTTTTTTACAGTTTCCTGACGATTTGGTGGATTCCAAGGTGGTGCAGTACCTGGACCAGGATGAGATGGAGCCCTGTGAGATCAGACTAGATGAGGTGTTTTCTGTAGCTTCCTATGACAACTTCAGCACCAGTGTTTATAGGTTCAACTTTGTCGTTGCATTTAATTTAGTGGGATTTTATTCTAGCCTGGTTATACTTTATATCATTAATTTCTTTTATACTATTTTGTTGGGATTCAGTGGTTTTCATACATTTTCATGACATAAGATTTTCACTCCTCACCCATATGGTGTGGTGTTGTGTGAGTGTGTATTGGTTCTTAGAAAATGCCTCCCATTTGTGGGATTTTCCAACTCTATGCTTGTCACCAACCCCTGGCCGACCAGAGGAGGCCATGGAGTAGTCACTGCAAGGGTCCCAGGTATGGGTCCTGAAAATGATAATTAAATTATATTAAACATTGTATTTGGCACAGATCTCAAGAGAGTGGGCCAGGGTTTCATAATTATCATGAACGGAAAAATTTATAAAATATAGTAATATACAATATGAAGGATAATTTCATAACATTAAATTTTTGAATGACGATTTATGTTATTATATATTAGATAACTTGAATCATGTGAAACCAAAAAAAATATAATAAATCCAAGTTAATAGTAAGGGTTTTGATGTTTCAAAAGTAAAATTCAACAGAGTTTTATTAGGCACCAAACTTTTCCAAAATTTATTCTCCAAAAAAAAATCAATGAAATTACCTCTAAAAATAATATATTCGTAATAAGAAATAAAATAAATAACTCTTTTTTACAATTTTGAAATTATAATATTAAGTTGATTTTTAAAAATTATGAGGATTACTATTTTCATTTGGTTAACATATAATTACCAAAACCTTGAAAATGTATTTTAAATTTGTAATCAATATAATAGTATATTTATTATTTTTTGATATATATTAATTCATTATAAATTTATTTTGTAATAATATACATACTGAATATATGAAAAACACGAATAATAAGTATATATATTTTTAGAGAAATGTTTCATTTGTAATTTAATAATAATAAATATGTTTATAAAATGAAAATTTGATGTAATTAAGATAATAAGAATTAAATTTTAATTATAATGGTTTGAAATGGGATATATTTAATGAATAAAAAATGGTGGAAAATTTTAAATTAATTTATTCTTGTTACATATACTAACTGGGAATGTAAAATTTTTTACATTAATTTTAAAAAAGTTGTTAAATATATAAATATATAATATAAAAAATAAAAATATTATAATTTTTTTAATTAAACATATTTAAGACATAATATATATATATATATATATATTGAAAAGGTAATTTTTGACAATAAAAATCTTATGATATATAAATTTTAAATTTCATGTTCAATAACACAACATTTAAATTTACATAGGTAAATAAATATTCTATTAATTTAAAACATCAAATTATGACATATATTTGAGAATAATATATATGTGATTATAATTATTGATTAATGTAACTACGTAATATTTATAATTTCTTAATTAATATTATTAGTATAATCTTAAAATAAGTATTATTTTTTGAAATATAAATTATAAAATAATAATAAAATATTCAATGATAAATTTATTTATTTTAGAATTATAATTATTAAAATAAATGAAAATTATTATGATATAGATTAACATGTTCTATTTTTTAGAGGATGTTAATTAAAAATATATGTTTATTTCTAATTTTGAATACTAATTATGTAAATATATATATATATATAAATTGAGTAATAAATGGTGTAATATTTGATATATATATATAGTCATATATTATGTACATAAATACAAAAATAGTCCAATATATTATAATCAAATATGATAATTATAGAAATGAGAAAAATGAAAATGAAAAAATGGAAATGAAGAATATATAAAAGGTAATTCATCATTTTCCACTAAAGACCTCCCTAATTGGCATCCCTCAGGAAACATGTGGTCATTTTCCAATTGTACATCTACCTCCCTCACTCCCTTTTCAACTACACAATTCCAACAATACTCACTAATATTTCATCATCACACACCATGCCATATCAAATAAATTACAATACATCTTTCACTTTATATTTCACACCTTTTGTAAACAAGTTGCAATATACTCATTAGGTAAAATAATATTAAATTCAAAATGGGTTTACCCTATGATATTTTTTCATGATATTTGGATCACACCACTCTATCTATCTAAATCTTATTGAATCTTCATTAAATCAATGTATTT
Source organism: Viscum album (assembly GCA_963277665.1). Taxonomy (NCBI): domain Eukaryota; kingdom Viridiplantae; phylum Streptophyta; class Magnoliopsida; order Santalales; family Viscaceae; genus Viscum; species Viscum album. Next base: position 527,325,976 of record OY728121.1, on the reverse strand, counting down.
TAATTCTAGGATAAATAGATAATTTAGGAGGTAGTTATATATAATTTTTATAACTTATGATATTTTGAAATATATATATAGATATCAATAATTAAATATAGTGTCACAATAAAATAGGGAAGTCAAAAAATAAAAGAAACATAATCCATGGTCAGTAAAAACCATTAATATTTTTGAAGGAAATAACATAATACATATACAATTCACCTCAAGATTGAGTTTATTTTATATATTTTATAAAATTATTAATTTAGAAATATGAAATAAATATTTTTTTCAAGATTAATTTATCTATAAAATAAGTAATCGAATGATATAGTCACAAAAAATGGATAGGTAAATTTTGGCTCTAAAATTCATGTTCATAATTGCAAGGACTAAATCAAGACCAATATATAGATCATCTAGACCAGAAAGACAGCATAATTCATCTAAATTCATCAATGGAGCCTATTTAAAAAAGCTCCATCATAAATATTCCTTGAAACCATGACCATGATAATCTGATAGAGTGTCTCTGTGAGTCTGATGAGCATCGTGATAGCTGTAAAGACAGTTTACAATACCTCAATGATTCTGATGAAGTTTGACCAGACTCGTATGCTTCGCATCATAAATTTATATTCATAGATCCTTATTTATCATCTTGACAATCCCCACAAGGATGGAATACCCACATTATTATAAATAGTCAGTTAACCCCCCCCCCATTACCATTACTACCCTAACCATTCACCTTCACCTAGGCCTCTTCTATTCGAGAAGCTCAGATCTACTTTGATTTTCATGAGGCTCTACATACCATTATGCATTTTTGGAGAACTATCCATATAGTAGTGCATATTACCAGTTCAGGAAATTCCCTGGAATGTTTATTCATTCATGAAATAAACATCCATTATGAACCACCGTCCATTCATGAAGAACCATTTATTGTGATGCTTATTTTCCTTGCAAATCACATGTTTACTTTCTCACTGCCTTCGCTCAATCCATTCATGTGCATCCCTCCAGGATTGTATGATGTTATATCATGGATTCATGTGTAGAATTTAATGTTATGATTTTCTAACTAATTCTTATTCTAAAGAATATGTTATCATCTATTTCTTATTCACATAGATATACTAATTCTGACCACCCAATTTATCACTCTTCCACCCCTTTACTACCGATCATTGTGTGTCATTTACCTTCCAATTTTGGGTTGTTTGTTTTTCCCTGACCCAAGTTACCCATTTTTGGATCATTATTACATAACATTTTCATGAAAACAAGAGATCAAGTCTCGTTAGACTAATTAGTTCAGTAGAAATGGAAGTAACATACACATACATATGTTTTTAATTACATCATGAAATAATGAAAAAAACATTGTGTACACCTTGAACACAGTCATATACATGGAATATAATTGAAAGTTAATCATAATTTACTTCTTCATATCCTTGGGAAAGAAAACATAAGTAAGGGTTGATCTCAGATGCCCAGCAAGGGTAACAATATAATAGAAACATTCATATAAAAGAATAAACATTTATGGAAATGTATAAAACTAAAAAAATCCTTTTAAACATAAACACAAGTTTAATAAATCAATGATAAATAAAATAATTACATTTATTTATTCATATGGTTATTCTAAAAGTCTAATAATCACATTTTATATCAATATATAATTTAATAATGATGAAATGCATAATGCCAGACATCAGAACCATATAGTCAAGGCCTCTGGCCCAGAATACAAATTATATTTTTTCAATGACTTGTGAAAAGACACTAAATTGTATCACAATAACTACCTATGATTCGTAGATCTATAGCGCCCTCCACCTGTCACCTACTAAGTCAATTTCATTCCTCATATGAAAAGGTTGGAACATAAGATAAACATTTTTATTAAAACTAGAATACGGAATATTAATACATTAACCATAAACTATGAATGATATAAAATTAAAACATCAATTTTAAAACATATCACTAAACCATAAATACAACATGGAAGATTTGTATCATAATTAATCTAATTCAAACAAGTATAAAATTTATTAAACGATGTTTACATATATGAAGTCAAAACTATTTGAGTGAAATATCTCTTTCAATACAGAAATCATTTAAATGTCTTGTAGTTATAAAAGAATAAATTTACTTTGATAATATTTTTATAATAATTTATGATGTGCTTCTATGGTGTTATAATGGTGGAGAATAACCAGACAAACCATATATGTTAAAAAAAATTCTTGCCTTAATCTTTCTAAAATTTCATAATATACCTTGTTTGGAAGATGATGAAATGATTCTTTTCAACCAATTTGATAAAAATTAAAACAAGGGTTTAAATGGATTTAACCCATAGTATAGTAAATATTAATTTTATTTGAAATACATTTTTATTAAACACATATGAGGATGCTAAAAAGGTCCCAGTAAACACTTTCGTAAAAATGACCTCGGATAATGAAGAGATTGTGAAATTAAACCTTACCTTGTACTTTTATTTAGATGAGGATACGTTAGCATCTTGTATAATAGTTAAATAATTATTTTTAATTACTAAATAACCACATATAAAAATATCATATCATATAGGATATTTTAATATTGCATTGTTAATAATATTTTAGTAGTATCATTGTTTCTTTTGTTAACTGATTAGTTTTCATTATATGTTTTGTTACATAAGTCATGTTTATTTATGGCTAGGATGTATTTGAATCATAACCAGAATGATAAAATTCTAATAAATATAATTTTTAATATGAAAATGAATATTATTTTTGCAGGGTTATTATAGGGAATGAATCTCATCACGTTTCTGGATATGGTAATACGTATGTACACATGAATGCTACTTCCATTTCATCATTTTATAATAAGAAATAAGAACAAATTATAAATAAATATATTATTATACCATTACAATATAATATTTTATATACATTACCTATGTTCATTAACAACATCCTTTATAAATTCCATGTATTGTATGAACGAGTCATTTCATTTAGAGGTGTAAGTATTTCACACTTCCTCAAATAATATTATTGTATATATACAATATGAAAATAATTTGGGTATTCTATAAAAGATAATTATATAAGATTATAGATAAAATAAATATCATATATATTATATATATAAACAGTTCCAACATAATGGCCACCATTAGAGGTGGTAATAGAAGGTTGAACAATCATTGTTTCATGAGGAAGTAGTTCACCGTCCATAGAAACATTATGTTAAATACCCATTAGATGGAGGTGTGTGCACTTGTAGTTCAAATACATCTCATAACGACAACATAGTATATTTATGATACATTTTTTGTTATAAAAAAAAGGAATAAAGAGAGTCTAGGTGGTTGGAGAAGTAAAATGAAAGAAAAGAATATAAGAGGATATGTTAACATTAAATCGGGTAATTTTATTTTGTTTGAACCGAAAGGCATCCATGAAGTTCCTTCTATATAAATTATTGCTTCTAAAAGGAAGAGAGGGATTCAAGGTTCTTAATTTGGTAGAGGTTGGTGGATCCAATGGGCTAGAGAAGTGTGGAAAATGGGATATAGGTGAGGGCTTTTTATAAGGGTGGGAGGGACTCTTGAAGAATGTTTGAAAATATTATTTAATTATATAATTATTATCCATTTCAAAAGGTCAATAAAAATTAAATTTTAATATAATATGGTTCATGTCAAAGAAGAAATCATCTAATATGAATATAATAGGTTTCAGATATTTTATTACTTTTTATAATTTCATTAATTTATATAATACTTTTATGAGGTAAGAAATGCATCATTATTGATTCATAAATAATTTTTTAATATGATGTATAAAAATTAAAAACAAAGTACCATGATTTAATAAATATATTTATCTTTTTAAAAAATTAATTATTGAAAAATATATAACTTATATATTCCCTTGTAAAAATTATTTTAAAAAAATATATGATTAATTCATTTTTTTTCTTTACTTTAAATTAATTAATATAAAATATCAATATCACTCTAAAGTGGCTCCGTAGGTTCCAAAAATCGAACCAATGATTCCCATGGCCGTACATGAATCAACCAATTAGAATTGGACACATGTTACAATAATTTAATATTATTTTGATAATATTTGTATATCCTTATTTATAAGATTTATCATTATCCATGGAAAAAAAATTAATTACTGAAATAAATATTCATCACTTCTAAAAATAAATTTTCTATATTTAGATAATATAGAAATCCTGATTTTTAATATTCTATACATATTACCAAAATAAAAACAAAGAATTGTCAGAAATTAATTTAAAATTAATTCTCGATTTTAAAACAAAAAGGGTGTTTTTATAAAATAATAACTATCAAAATATTGACACATGTTTATGTCCAGTATAAAAATGAAATTATATCCAATGACCAAAATATTATTAAATTATTAAAATATAATCTATTAATTCTTTAAACCCACTCAAATATATAATTTCACACTATAAATTTTATCGATTATCAAAATTGTTTTTAATTAAAACATAGTATATTTCACTATTCATCAAAAATTAAATGTTTTTAGAAGAGTACCAAAAATTAACCCTAATCTAATCTTGATATTCAATTTTAAAACCTAAAATTTATAAAATTTTAAAAAGTGTGTATTACTATTCATAAAGGCTTTTTTGATTGGTCGTGGGGTTTTAGAATCTCAATGTTTCGTACTGCCCATGCTATTGAATTTTTCAATGGGAAACATACCGCGGAAGATTTGGGTGTTATATTGTTCCCTCCATAAAATTATTTCATCCTAAATATTTCTAGAATGATAATACATAAAATGATTCAGGTGGTTCTTCATCATAAGTTCCTTGATTTTCCATGTTGCCAATTCCATCTTATGGTTTCTATATGGAACGTTCACCTAACGAGTTATTTGGTTTTTATCAACACATGTTCTATGGTATCAAGACTTCTGATAGGTTCTTCACAATAAGGAAAATCAGATTTCAGTTCTATTTCTTCCAAGGTTTGTACCTATGTTGGGTCCAACTTTTATTTTCTCAATAGTGATGCGTTGAACACATCATGATCTTTGTAGAGATATGATGGAATTTCCAAATGATAAGCTACAACTCCAATTCGTTCTATAATTTGGAATGTTCTGATTTACCTTGGACTTAATTTTCCTTTCTTACTGAACTATATAACACCCTTTCCCGGGAGATGACTTCAGAAAAAAATGATCACCTACTTGAAATTCCAATCAATTCCTATGGTTATCGAGATAGCTCTTTTTCCAAAATTGAGTAGCTTAGAGGTGGGTTTGGATAAACATAACCTTTTCCATTATTTCCTAAACAAGTTTTGGGCCTACATGTTTTATTTCACTAACATCATCCAAACATGTGGGTGTGAAACACCAATTTATATATAAGTCTTCATATGGTGCCATATGAATACTTTAATGGAACCTATTGTTATAGGAAAATTCAACCAGAGATAAATATAGATCCCAAATACATTGATGGTGAACCAAGAAAGATCACAACATATATTCTAATGTTTGAATAGTCCATTCTAATTTTCCATCATTTTGAGGGTGGTAGGTAGCAATCAAACGAAGTTCAGTATCCAAGGTCTTCAGAATACTTTTCCATAATCATGATTAAAATTGGGATCACCATCAGAAACAATCAATAGTGATAATCAATGAATACTTATAACATCATTTATATATACTATTTCCAGATGATCAACTGGTAAATCTTCTCTTATAGCAGGAAAATTATCTGGCATGGAAAAACGATCCATAATGTCCCATATTGCATCATTCCATCTAGGAATATTTGATATCCCCAAGAAAACATCCTCCGTAATATCATCCCATTTCTACTCTAGTATGGGAAGATGTTGCATGACTCCTATAGGATGTTGTCTTCCAGCATTTACTTGTTGAAAAACTATACATCATGACACATTATCAGCAATCTCTCACTTCATGTTGTCCCACCAAAAATGTTCCTTTGGATCCATATACAACTTAGTGCAACCTGGGTGTATTAATAAATTTGAGCTATGAGCATCATCGAACAATTGATTTTTCATATCAGGTGTGTAAGAAACACAAACTCTATTCCAAAATTTCAAAATATAATCTTCATATAAAAAGTAGATTAATATCTTCTCATACATGGATTCATTATTCATTTGAAACTCATCATCAATATTTTGATAATATTTTATCCTTTCTAGTAAAGAAGTTTTAGAAAAAAAATTGAATTTTATTTTATTTTTCACCAACCATGATTATTCCAAAATCCATATCTTCTGGATCCAAGAACATGGTATCCCTTTCAACACATATCTTTTCAAAATACCATGTTCCATTCTACTCAATGAATATTCCACCATATTTTCCTTCCCCAGGTGGTATTGTATGTTGCAATAATAATCCATGACTTGTTCAAGACATATCCATTGACAAATGTTGAGTTCCTTTTTTGAGAAAATATAATTCAAACTCTTGTGATCAGAATAAATCACACAATTTTCACCCTAGATATACTATCTCCAAATCTTTATTGAAAAGATTACAGCTATTAATTAATGAACATGAGTAGGATTTTTTTGTAATTAATTTTTATCTATCGTGATGAATTTTCAATAACTCTATATTTATACATAAGGGAATAACCAATTGTTTCTTTGAAGATGCACTATAAATAAAAAACCCATCATTCCCCGATTGTAGAGTCAATATCCTAGAATTGATAAATATTCTCTTCAGTTATTCAAAACATTCTTCCCACTCTTTGGTACAATTAAATTTAGCCCCATTACATATGAGATTTGTTAATGGGTTATCCTATCAGGAAAAATTCTATACGAAGTGATAATAATAACCTAGTATGCCAATAAAACTGTGTACCTTAGTTTTACACATTAGTGCAGGACATTCTTGGATTGAAACGGTATTTGAATGATCCATATAGATTCCATCCATTGATACAATATGGACAAGAATAGAAATATCCTGAAGCTTGAATTCATGTTTTCTAAACAACCCATATAATTCATTTCTTCTGAGTGTTTTCAGAATAGAGTGATAAAGATTTTCACATTCTTCATATTTTTTTGGGTAAACCAAGATATCATCAATAAATCCCATTACAAATTCATCAATATATTCCATGAAAACTCTATTTATTATAACCATGACTAAAGAGGGATCATTAATCATTCCAAAAGGAATTACTATAAACTATAAATTCCATTACCTGGTTCAAAATGTGGTATTTGGAATTTCTTCCTTCATCACACACAAATGATGGTATCCAGAGCGAAGGGAAATAGTTGAAATCTATTAAGATCTCTGAAGTTGATCAAATAAATCATAAATGCGAGGTAGGTGATTCTAGTATTTATTGTCATAGAATTGATCTCTTGATATTCAATGCCCAACCTCATAGGTCTATATTTCTTCATAACAAAATGAATAGGGGCTCCCCATGGAAAAAATAATAGGGAAAATAAATACATTATTACTCATCTCCTCTTATTGTTTATCTTGCTCCACTAATTCTACAATAGTTTTCTATAAGGGGAATTTGATATGGGCCTTGAACAAGGAATTAAATCTATGGAAAACTCAAGTTTTCATTCTGGATGATGTTCAGATAAATCCTATTGAAATACATCAACATATTTTTGTACAATATGATCATTCCCTATTTGACCATTCATTACCTCCCCCATAGTTATTTCACTATCTTCATCCACAATAATTTAATTTATTAGAGAAATAGGGGTTGATATAGAAAAGAATTAAATGATGGAGTTTCTGCTCTAAATATAAGGCATTCCTTGTCATCACCAAAAATATTATCCTTATTCTTCTTATAATAAATTTTCACATTAGGTCTGAAAACCAATCCATACTAAGGATTATATCAAATTAAATCATGTGTATGATGAAGAGATCAGTAGATGAATAACATTTATATTACCTAATGGGGACTGATTCACAATACATTGTTGCAATTATACATCCATTTGGTTCTTTGACTGAAAACTCTTTGTTAAATAAAATCAGAAATATCTAATTTTTTTAGAAAACTAGGTAGATAGGAAATCATGGTATGAACAAGAATCAAATAAAGAATTGGATAAACATGAATAAACTATTAAATTACCTTCCATAACATATGACATAGCTTCAACCTCAAGAGTAGTGATCCTTTAATCTTAGCATTGCTCGCTTGGCCTTTTCTAAGGTAATTTTCTTTGGTTGTTTGGAAATTAATTGGCATAATGCCACTTTTCTTTAAAATTATATCTTTAAACATTAACAACCTCTTTCATTCCATTGAATTCACAAGCATGGTGGCCTCTTTCACCACAAATTTAATAAACACTCATTCCATTAAATCATTTACCAGGGTGTTTCTCCAAACATTTTCCACATGATGTATATTCAATATTTTCCATCATCCATTTTTTTCAATTTCCAGAGTGTTCATAAGATCTCTTCTTCTATTTCTTTTCATTAAATTCGTACGAAAAAAGATAATTCATTTTCATTTTTGATAGCACATGGGTCAATATCTTCATATGATGAGAATGATTGAGAGACTATTTCTCAACACAGAAATAGTTTTAACCCATCACAGTATCAATCAATATTACTCCTTGGGATATGTATATAATCTAAATCATGCATTTCTCTCCTTGTAATGTTAGCCTCATTCTTTGTGACATTCTCTTCCTCATTTTTCCTCAAACTTAGTAATTGTATTTCCATATCCACTTGATGGTCACCAAGAATATATTTTTCTATGAAATTCTCATAAAATCCCACCATTCTATATTTGATTATTCTTTATCCGCTTTTGTGTGTTGAATTAATGACCATCATTTTTTTTTCATCTTCTGTTATGTGATATACTACCATGACAACTTTTTCCCTTCTATCACACCCCAAAGAGTGAAATATTTTATCTAAGGAACTTATCCATTGCATAGCAACAAATGAATTGTAGTCCCATTGAATTTTGGGGGTTATTTACTCAAGAATCGATCTAACATTGATCGTTCACATCGTGGAATAGGTTTCTCTATATGGAAAAGGATATTATTCATAACCTAAGTGATTTGTCCTAGTATGGTGATTAGATGATTAGCACCAGTTGCATCACCAGCTCCATTATAATTATCTTGACTATCAGGGAAATTCCTACATGGATTATTTCAATTGATACAGTTCTTGTTCCATCCACTAGTAATCATTTATAAATAATGTCATGCTCAAGATTAGTTTATTAATTGCAATACATAATTCAAAACATGTAAAAAACATAACAAAAATTGAATAGTTTCTGGATATAATCCATAATCATAAAAATGTTTTATTTAAATATATATATATATAATAATGAATACTTAATAATAGATTTTAATGAAAAAGTTAATTATTATAAGAATATTTCTTGGGAGTATTGTAACCAAGAGTGTAGTTAGGCCCATTTTCATATACAAATATACCACATCTCATGATCAAAACTCACAGTTGGAGTTTCCACTCCTAGATACATTTATGGAAAAGACGCCTCTACCTAATCGATCCAACAAGGGTTGTATTGCCTATAATACTCAGAAAATTTCTAAATTAACAAAATTCTAGTATATTCTTCTATATTAATCATTAAAGTCCATGTTAGGGTATTGTTCTCTAATCAATGTTATTCAAATCTGGATTTCAAGGATTGTACAAAACCACCCTCTGATAAAAAATATAATTTTAGACAATAGTTACCCAGAGTGGGGGCATTGTTACAAAATTGTGGAATGATAAAAAGAGATCAATTAACAAAATAGCGATTAGTTTAGTAGCTTTGGATGTAAAAGTACATATATATGTTTTACATTACATCATAGAATAATGAAAAATGAAACTGTTTTTCCTTTGAACACACTCATATCCTTGGCCATTACCTTTAGGATAAACAAAATTAACATATTCATATCCTATGAAAAGAAAACATAAGAAATGGGTGATCTCAGATGTTCAGTTAGGGTATAAATATATCCAAATCTATCATAAAAAAGAATAAACATTTTAATCAATGTATAAAACTAAAACAAAATCCTTTTAAACATAAAAATATGTATAATAAAAAAAATATAAATAAAATAATTCCATTTACTTATTCACATGGATATTTTACTTTTTGAATAATCACATTAAATATCAATAGATAATTTCATAATGATTAAATTCATATTGCATGATATCATAACTATATAGTCAAGGACTTGTACCAAGACTACGAATAAGATTTTTTCAAATCAATGTTCCAATACAAAAGTTTGTCTCATAAGACCTTCCGATGAATTGAAGAGCTATAGCAGGATCCCCCTATCAATAACATAGTAAAATTCATTCCTCATATGAAGAAATTGAATCATAAAATAAACATTTGTATTACAAATATCATACGAAATGTTAATACATTAACACTAAACCATGAATTGTATAAAAATAACACATCCATTTTCCATCATATCCCAAAACCATAAATACAATATGGATGATTTGTATCACTATAAATCAAATTTAAAAAAGTAAAACATCCCTTAAAGGATGTTTACATAGATAAAATAAATACAATTTGAGAGAAATAACTATTCCCATTTTGAAAAAAATTAAAATTCATAAAATTAAAAAATAAAACATTTATTTTGAAAAATATATTATAAGATTGTATGGGATGTTTCAATGGTTTTATAACATTGGAGAATTATTTCTTCTGCTGTATATGTTAAAAAACAATGATACCTTAATTTGTCAAAAAGGTCATAAATTACATTGTTTGGAAAACGACAAAATAATTCCTATTAAACCATTTAATAAAAATTCAAATGATATAAACCGGTCATGGGGAATAGAAAAACAATATTTTCGTTACCTAAGTATTGTATAGTAGTTGATCTTAGGTAGTCTCTTGAAGAAGATTGCACAGAAAACAAGGTTGTCACTATTTGTATTTTTTTTTCTGACAAGGTTTAGATTTAATTAATTTGAATGACTATTAGAGAAACAAACTTCTTGAATTGATTGTTTTTAACAAATGATAAATATGGTGATCGGACCAGGTTCGGGTAGACCTAGTGTTGTGCCATCATGGTTTCCAAATTTTATGTCTTCTTCTTCCTTAAACTTGTAAGAGAGATATTCATCAATCAAGTCCTCTCTCTCCCTTGGTCAGATAGATGTGATAAGAATTTTCCTATCTAAATACTTCTATTTGTCTATCCTCCTTCCAATGTGTCTAGGATTTTAGTATGTGTGTTGATTATTTAGAGAAATCCCAAACCCGGAATTTGTGTTCCCTAATAAACCAATATTCCAAAATACAATCTTACACATGTGCATGACTACCACCATGCACTCACAACCCACCCCTAATATTGTTCCACCGTATACATATTAGAATTGGGTGGAGGGAGATATAATTATTGACCAAATAAATTTATAATAATATAATCAAATCCTAACAAAACCACATTTCGAATTTAAAACTAAATTATGAATTGAAACCAGACTAAGAAAGAAGAAGTAATTGGACTCAATAAAAGAAAAAGAACTCACACACACATAGATCCACCCACCCCAGTTCCCGATCACTCTAATGAAACTACCTCTCCATGGATGGGTTAAATGAGATGAATGGGGAAGAAGATGGAACTAAATAATAAGAAAAAGATATGAAATAAAAGATAAATCCAAAAAGCTCGCATCCTTGGTGTCATAGAAAGAATAGGATGGAATGAGAGATTAATTTTGAAGGATGTGAGGGAAACATTTTATTGGATGAATTATGGAATCTGATGGATTGTGCATTTTTGTCCCAATAAATTGTAGATTTGTTGGGAAAAAATCTCTCAAGGTATCATTGAAGCATTTTTAAGGTGATTGTGTTTGTTTACAAAGTGGACATATATGGGGTGATTGTTGACAAATCAAAACAATGACATGAAAATTTGTTGAAATATGAGATTTCATGGTGGATTGTCGAGTTCAAGGGCTATGAACAACGATCCATTTTTTATTCAAGAACGTCGTCAAAGGAATGGATGATCTGGAGGGGGTGAAAAAAGAACATATACAAGGTGGCAGAGTTTTTTTGTGTTCGTCAAATATTTGTGCCTGAAAATAGACAAATGGAGAACAATGGGTTAGGAAAAGAGACTTGTGCTCCATGTACATGCATGAGAGGAAACTTGTGTGCCTACTTTTTTTCAAGATCATATCATGCAAAAATAGAAAAGTGATAAAGGTCATAGAAGTATTGTTTTGGTCATGCAAGTGACCTGCGCACCGTGAATTGACTTGCATGCTAGTACCTAGGAGGATTGGAAACTTGCAGACCATGTGTTTTTCAAGATTAGAACTTCATAATATGGAAAAGGAAAGATGGTCGCACTAGTTTAGAAGTGGGTCGTGCAAGTGACTTACAGGGGATGAGACCTTCGCGCCGAGACGTGCGTGCCGAGAGGAGTCTTGTGCGCCGTCACGTAGGGTGTTAAAAATTCCTATAAATATTAGACCACCCCTCCTCATTTATAATGGAGTTCAGCACATAGATAAATCAGATCTTCTATTGTGTAGGTGTGGTGGTCGGGCAAGTGGTGGTGTGTTGCGCAAGTAGGACTTGAGCGCCATATTTGAAGAAGGTAAATTGTTGTTTGTTGTGAACCAATATTGGTTTGGGCATAAAAGGAAGTGTGTCGCCCATGTTTTGAATTGAAGGAACGTGTGTCGCGCAAGTGTCTACGGTGGACTTGCCCACTAGTTGTGACTTGCATGCCGAGAATTGCATGCCTGGTTAGACCTGCACGCCATGTATGGTTGATTTACATCAAAAAATATAGGCTACGTGGAAGCTGGGTGATTGCCCGATACCTTCGATGCAAAGAAAAATTCATCTACGGGTAAAAGATAGACTTCGAAAGAGCGTCAACATACAACAGAGGATGTATTCATTAGAGATAATGAAGAGACCTACAAGACTATAAACTATGAGTGGATCCTTTCTGGAGTAGTGATCAAAGGAAGATGAAGAAGGTGATCCTCTCCACCGACAGTGTGCCAGAGAGAGAGAAATAGGGAGTGACCCTTGGAAAAGTTGTGATCTGACCCTAAACCTTGTAAAGGTGTTGAGTTTGGGAATAAAAATGGTCTAGCCATAACATAGTAAATGAAGTGAGCCTGGGAAGATTGACTATTCTCAAAACATTGTATCCACATCTAGTTAAGAATAATGGAATTTGGTATGACTGTCAACTTGTTGGCGTATGCTCCATGGACGTAGCCAATTGAGGGTGAACCATGTAAAAATCTTCGTTTCTGTTTGTTTTCATCCTAGCATTTCATTTAAAGCATCATCATTGGTTAAATAGGAAAAGAAGTTATCAACATAGACCCACAAGTGAAAACAAAGTGAACATAATAATAAATAGATCAAGATACGGTGGGGTAGGAAGAATTTAACAAAAAGAATATCCATACGATGATTCAAACCCCTCTTAGAGTATATTGGCCATTATTGGTCCTAAAAAGTCTCACGCAATGACCCCTTCCTAAAATTTTCCCCCCAATGCATTGGCCATTCACCCTCAAAATTTTATCTCATTTGGACATGGTATGAAGGAGATATTAATTTTTCATTGGAGGTTTATTTTTCTAGATGAATCTTCCAGGAAGGTTTCTCCAAAATTATAACATTCAATAGAGGCATTAATGAATTCAAAACACCAAAAACGTTTCTGTAAATCTGGGTCTACATTTCATCAGGATATCCCAGGAGGAATCACCTCAATCTGATGTGTGAATGTCGAGTTGTGGTTCCGTTATGGTAGTGGGCTCCATGCTGACTGCCTGGAAACATTTCCAACATTAATGAATTGTTACAACCTATGGATGACGGATTCATCCCCTAGTACAGAAGACCAAAATGAAGTAAATAAAATATGGATTCAAAAAAAATTAATAACAATATTTTTAATTACGTTTTTCAAGAAATTACCAATATACCCTTGATGAAAAAATCTGTCTAAAATCCAGAATTTGTCGTTTTTCACTATATTTCATAAAACGCATCAAAAATCCAAAATTGATTCATATAAGCTCAAATTTATTATTAGGGATGATTATAACAATTTAAATTAAAAAAATGTAGATAATATTTGCTCTATCAATTACCCAATACATAAACTATGCTTTTCCTCAAGCACGAAATCTCAACATGGAATTCAAAGGGCACCAATGTAACCAATATTTAAATTTCAATGAAATAATATTAAACATTTATCAATGTACAATCATATTTTTTTGTACCACAATAAATATCAATTTAATTTCCAATTTTTTCAACGAAACTATGAATTCATGCATTTTAATTCTCCCTTTTGAAAAAAGATGGAGCTTCTCATTTCATTTAGTCAAGATTCTCAATTTATTTATTAATTAAACATTCTATATCATGATGTACCTACCTTTTTAATATTTTCTCACATCACTCAGAATACAATTAATAGTGGAGTTAGGATCATATCAGGAAAACATCCTCCTTTTACATATTCTTGTAAAGGAGCTACATTCTCCACTTTGTAAAGAGAAAACGCACATAAAATAATGAGGACATGTAATAAAGGTTCAAATGACTCTATGGATTTGGGATGGATGGTAAATGATAGAAATAGTTTTAGTCCAGAAGTTGGAGGTTTTACTCATAAGTACAATGCATGATTTATCAAGTGAAAACGAAGGATGAACATCAACCTAATCCCTTTCATAATGTGAATCACTACAACACCTCACATATAATGACATGGGACATGAGTAAATAAATTATTACAAAGAATGATATCATCCATGATCACCGATTTTTTTTAAATAAATCCCTAGAAAAGCACAACTTAATTTATCTCTCTTTATTTTTGTAAATCTCCAGAATGAAACAACATTATTTTCTCCTTTTATAATGAGAAAAATATGAAATGATAGAAACATAATTAAATGATGACTCATGATAAATTTTATAATAATATATTACCCAAAATGATAATGCACACATCACACAACCCAAAAAAGGATACACATCCCAATGAACGCAAAAAAATGGCCCTTTCCCCCACATTCAAACATGAAATATCCAGGAAAAAATACGAAATGATTGGGAAGGTATGGAAAATTTGCTTGTAATGTGTATTAAACCTATAAGTCAATTCATGGATTCTATGGGATAACAATGGATAAATGTAAGGGTGGGTCTCAGGTAAATATTTTTCTAGCTAGTGTAGTGCATCAATCATTTAAAATGTGTTTTTCCATAGTCATATTGTTGACAAGTTTCAATACAAGTTCTGGTAGGTGACATATCCCAGGATCACTCAACAAATCTGGTCAAGATAAAATAAGAAATATTTTGTCTAGAAATCATATCGAGAATGGGAATATGATATTGTATAATCACTGATGGCATGATTCATAATTTCAAATTAATTCTCATGAATTTCAAAAATTTAATGCATGAAAAATGGTAGGGAACATTCCTTTACATGAATCAACAAATTCCCTCTAAACATGAGTACTTATAACAGTATCCATGTTTCAAATCAACCATAAAATTATACATTTTAATCATTCTATCTCATTAACATTGGAATCTAAAACTTGGAATCATCAGGTTCCTATGAAAATCATGTATCCTAGATATGTCAAGTAAAACCAAAGTCTAGTGTGGGAATGAATTTTCTAATTAATGATTTAAAAGACTAAAAATGTGGGGAATAATGTCGGAAAATATAGAATTATTCCCGGACTCCTTATTCAAATGGATGAGTTTTTTCACGTTGTGTAATCCCACTAAAAATTCATCATCAATGGACCTAAAATATTAGAATGAAAACTATTGATAGTGCAGGCCAGTTCTATCCTACTGGTATATGACTAAGAGGACAAGTGGAAAATGGGGTATAAATGTGGGTTGCCTCCCAGTAGCACCTTTGTTTAATGTTGTTGTCTTGATTAAAAAAATTTAAAAATTTAAAATATCCTAGACGATAAGATTGCCTCCACCACACATAGTTGATAGAGTGTCCTCAAAGCTGGAATGTTTTTTACGTTTTGAAAATATGGAGTAACTGAATTTAATCAAGTGTAATTGAATTATGAAACCTGATAGGTCTTCATTAGTATTCCAGGTGAAGTAATGCGATATCATCCACTATTGCTTTTCTAATTCCTATTAAAGACAATATGTACCAACAAGAGTATGATTTGTGTCTATAGATACCACAACTCTAGCAAAACCCCTGAAATCTTATTCTTCTTGAATGGTTATCAATATTTCTGGATATTTGCATCATCCTTGTTACAATGTGAACATAACAGTATTTAAGGGGTTGTGGTGTCCTTTGAATATTCATCTCTTCTCTTGAAGAAGGAAATTGACACTAAATTTTTATTACCCATATGAAACCGTTTTTGGGTTTTCCTCTTTCCCTTGTGATCTACTCTTCCCATTGGTTTGAGAATATCCATTACACTCTATAGTTTTAATGGGGGTTTCTATGACCTTATTCAGCTCATGTTTCATTACAAGTAATATGGAATTATTCTTAGCTAGTTCTTTTTTCCTTTTTAGTAAGTTCTTTCTAGAGATCTATGATAATATTTCCATGTTCGGCCTCCTTGAGTTTATACATCTTCAACTCAACATATTAATCTGATTTTGATTCTCCAGCCACTTCTAAAAAACTATCAAATAATTTTAAGGTTGTATCCTCTCTATTTTTACTTAGTTCTTTTCTTTATTTGTGGTAGATTGATTTCAGAAAATGAACATCTGAACAATTCTTCATAGATTAGTGTATATTGAAATGCACTCGACTATCTCTATGCTCTATTGAGAGTGTTCCCTAATATACACTAATAATGGTCATCACAATCATTATGAATGGTCTCCCCATGATGATGGATGAGTCTGATGAACTCCTATCTTCTTCCATTGTCAGCACATTAATGTCAATTGGGAACAGTAGATCATTTCACATTACAAGAACATCTTCTTGAACACCTACTTCAAAAAATGTGGATAAGTTTGTGAGATGGACAACCACTCTAGTAGCCTTCAATTTTCCAATTTTAAAATATGTAAATACTAAGTGAGGAATAACATTTATTAATGCTCTAAGATCACACTGTGCATCTGTAAAATTTAAAAAACAGATAGTTTAGGGAAAATAGAATGTACTTGGATCTTGACTTTTTTGTGGTATCTATTCTGTGATCAGTGATGAGATGCTTCTTCCTAAGATGATTCTTTCATTTCCATCTAGCCTCTTTTTTTTAACACAACCCTTTCAAAAATATTTCCTATTTAGGGATTTGTTTGATTACATCATGCAATGGTATATTAATCTCAACTTTTTTGATTGTTTTCCGAATTTCTCAATGAAGTCGTTCTTCTTCACCATTCTTTGCCTCAACCATTTCAGATTGAAATGGTGCTGGGATATACATTTTCTCCCTTTGTTGTTTCTGCGAAGGGGTTTCCATTCATTAATTTAAGAACCTTGTTCTTTCCCCATTTTTGTTATTGCCTTCATATTTTTCATGGATACGAGGAGCCTCAGGATGATCCTTAGCATCATCCCCTTCACATTGTTCTGGTGGTGTGAGCTCTGTCCCACATCGGGTTGTGATTGCACTAACATTATCCTTTGTATTGGGAATTGTTTGTGCAAGAATATTACATTGGTTAATGGTGAGAGAATCCATAATTATTTCAAATTGATCAGTTACCTTCTCCATTTTATATTCTATTCCTGCAACTCATGTCTTCAACTATTTATCTTCAGTTTTCGGTGCACTGGTGTATGGTTGCTCATAATTATTCCACTTGAAAGTTGGTGGTTGGAATTTTTGTTGTTGTTGGAAGGGCGAATAATAAGGTTGTTGGAATGCTATCAGGTTTTGATATTGTTGCTGAAAAGGTGCTATGGCATGGTTCTGTTGAAACCCAAACCTTGGTAGGTTTTATGACTGGTATTTCCCTTGTTGATAGCCACCAACACAAATTTCTATCCCCTAAACTTCTAGAAAATGATCTATGTAATTGGAATTAGAAGATCATAATCCACATTCTTAATTTGGGACTTATTTTTCCATCACATGGGTCACACCTATTTGTCGCCCTAGCCTAGTGAGTTCACCCATTTCGTTTGAAATTAAATCTTTGGAATCATATGTTCTTACCTCATGGATTCCTCTGTTGATCATACTTAGAGTGCGAAACTTCTGTGAATTTTGTGTAATCCTTTCAATCAGAACTCATATATCTACATGAGATCATTCAATGAGGGCTCCCCCTGAAGAGGAATCTAGTAGATTTCTATCATTTCCTAGCAATACTAGGTAGAAGAACATGGGGAATTTGTCCTCTTTTATTTATTAGTGTGGGAAACAAGGACAATGATTCTTGAAAAGTGCTCAGTATTCATTTAGGGTTTTTGCAGTTGATTGATGTATGACATAAAACTAATTTTTTATTGCAGTGCTCCTAGATGTTGGGAAGAATCTTTGTAAGAAGCATGTTTTTCAGATCTTCCTAGTCACAGCTCTCCACCGGCTGTAGATTGTACAACCATTCCTTCGCTTCTCCCTCTAGTGAGAAGTGAAATTCCCTCCACATCACATTATCTTCCACAATTTCTCGAGGATTGAAGCTAGAGCAGACATAGGAGAATTTATTAATATTCCATTTCAGGTCTTCACCTGGAAGACAATGAAATATAGGAAGCACATGGATCATGTTAATTAGTAGTTAAAAAATATTTTCTATGGCAGGAACTGCATGTTGATAATTATTATTGACAAATTGAGTTGCACATATGTCGTGTAGGGTTCTGTTGGGATATACAAGAACTATTAATGGTTGAAATTCTTCACTCATGGTATCACATGAATCTGTGAGATTTATTTCTTCCAAATCATTGGGAAGATATTGATTTCTCAATTTGGTTATTGTGCGCTCAATTTTTGGATCGAATTCTAATAAATTTCTATTTGAACTATGGGTCATTCAAAAGATATTTTTATTTTTTTTAATAATATTTGAAAGCCCAAACTCCCTGGAAATGGTTCCAAGTTTGACGCACACCTGTCATGGGTCGTGGAGAAACAATATTTTAATTATATATGTATAGTATATTAGTTGATCCTTGGTAGTCTCCCAAAGAGGAGTGCACATAGAACAATGTTTCACTTTTTTTATTTTTCCTGAAAAGATTTTGTTTTAATTTAATTGAAAGACTGTAAGAGAAAAAAACAGCTTGAATTGATTGGTTTTAACAAATGATAAATACAGTGATCAGATCGATTTTGGGTAGACCTAGTGTTGTGCCATCATGGTTTCCAAATTTCCCCTCTTCTTCTTCTTTAAATTGGAACGATATAGATATATCTAATGAGTCCTCTCCCTCCCTTGGTTAGATAGATATGATAAGAATTTTCCTCTCTAAAACCATATATTGGTCTATCCGCCTTCCAATCTGCAAAGGATTGTTGATGGTGTCTTGATTAATTAGAGCAATTCCAATCCCAGATTTTTTGTTCCCTAATAAATCAATATTCTATCATACAATCCTATGCATGTGCGTGACTACCTCCATGCACTCACCACCGAACCCTAATATTGATCAACCATATATATATTATAATTGGGTGGAGGTAGATGTGATCATCGACCAAACCAATTAATAATAACAGAATCAAATCCTAATACAACCACATTCATAATTTATAAATGAATTATGAATTGAATCCAAAATAAGAAATATGATTGAATTATATTTAATTAAAGCACAAGAACTCAAGTACACACATAGATCCACCCTCCCATGTTCCCTATCACTCAAGTGAAACTACCTCACCATGGATGGGGTAAGAGTGATGAATGGGGAAGATGATGTCATTAAAAAACTAGGGAAAATAAAATAAATAATAGAGAAAGCTGAATTTTTTCCTCCTTGGTGTCCCATAATGAATGGGATGTAATGAGAGGTGCTTTGGGAAGGAGGTGAGGGCCTCCTTTTATATGCAGAATTCTAGAATCCAAAATATTCTGTGTTTTTACCCAATAAATGGCTGATTCAAGACAGTAACCCTTAAATGTTGTTCCTAAATGTGTTGGCCGTTCACCGTATATATATCAGCTCATTTGTGCAGCAGATGCTGAATGAAGCATCTAGGAAGGTTCCTCCAAAAGAATAGCATTCAATAGAGGCATTTATGA
This sequence comes from Viscum album, assembly GCA_963277665.1. Taxonomy (NCBI): domain Eukaryota; kingdom Viridiplantae; phylum Streptophyta; class Magnoliopsida; order Santalales; family Viscaceae; genus Viscum; species Viscum album. The sequence goes on along the minus strand of OY728121.1, from coordinate 527,305,618 downwards.
CTTCATAACTCCACCAAATGTTGTGTAGATCTGTGCCTATATTTCATAGTTATATACCAGGTGTAATAACATCAATATGATGTCTGATGGTCGAGATGTGGTTCTTTTATTGTGATGGAGTCCACGCTGTCCGCCCGGAAAAGTTTCCATATTTATTAAATTTGCACGACCTCTAGAAGATACATTCATGCACTGTTCCAGAAGAAAATAATGAAGGAAATAAACTAAGGATTATAAAAATATAATCACAAAAATTGTAATTATATTTCTCAAGAATTGACCATAATAACCTTTATGCAAAAATCTATCAATCTAGAATTAGGCATTTTCACCATTTTTATGAAAACACAACAACAATCCAAATTGATTTATAGAAGCTCAAATATATTATTTCGGATGACTAAATAATTTATATTTATACAAAAAATGGGGAAATTATTAGCTCTGTCATCAAACACGTGTATAAATGACATTAAACAATATTCAAGTAAATAGTTAAAATGTTCTGAAATACATTTTTATGAAATACATATCTAGAGGATAAAGGGGTCCCATTAGACCCTTACATAAAAATAATCTTTGATAATAAAAATACTGTGAAATTAAACCTAACCATGTACTTTTCTTTGGTTGAGGGTACATTAACCTGTTGTTAAATAGTTAAATCATAATTATTAAATTATTCAATAACATCAAACATAAATCTGATATCATATATGTTCATCGAATATTACTTTGTTCATAATATTTTAGTAGTATCTTTGTTTAGGGGGTTAATTGATTCGTTATCCATTATATGTTTTGTTACGTATGTATTGTTCGTTATGGATATGATATATTTGATTTATATAAATAATGATATAATGTTTTTAAATATTATTTTTAATAATCAAATGAAAATTATACTAGAATCGTTATGATGGGAAATAAATCCTATTGCGGTCATGGAGACGGTAATCTATACGTATGCATGAACGCTACTTCAATATCAGTTTTTTTTATTTCAAATGGAAGGAAGAGAAAATGATACATGAGAATATTATTATTTTTGTATAATAAAATATATTATATAAGTTATGTGTTTTAATTAACACACTACATTATGAGTTCCTTATATCGTATGAACAAGTCATATCACATTGAGGAGGCAGTAGTCCGCACTTCCTCTAATTCAATTATTGTATTATAAAACTTGAATTGAATGAAGGTAGGAAATAAATGAAAATTAAATATTAATATAGATAAAATAAATATCATAAATATAATATATAATTATTTTTCCATCATAATAGCCACAATAAGAGGTGGTAGTAGAATATTGATCAATCATTGTTTCCTGAGGCAGTTGTTTGCTATCTAGAGAAACATTATGTTCCATACACATTAGTTGAATGTGTCTGTTACTATAGTAAAATTACTTCTCATAAAAAAAACCTACTATATTTATTAATTTTTTTTGTTATAAAATAAAGGAATAAAGATAGTTTAGGGGGGCCGTGAAGTAAAATAAAAAAGAACATTAGAGGAGGTATTTTATTTAAATCGGGAAACTCCATTTGGCTTGAATCAAAAGGCATCCTTGATGTTCATTGTACCTATGTTAAGGATCCTTAGAGGAATATATGGATGTAAGGATCATAATTGGGTTGAGGATGTATGATCCAAGGGGATAGAGAGGTGTGAGAAATGGGTTAGAGTTGACGGCCTTTCATAAGGGGGACGAGGGGCTCTTTAGCAATGTTTCAAATTATTATTGGATTATATATTGTTTTTTGGTTTCATGGGGTCCAAAACACATTAAAGTCTATGATAAGATGACTAATAGTCTAAATAAAATCATCCAATAAAAATTGAACATGTTTTGAATATTGTTTTAATTTTTATAATCTTACTCATTTAAATTATTTTTTAATGATATAATTACTGCATCATTGTTAGGTCATAAATAATTTTATTTATAAGATTTCTAAAAATTAAAAAAAGTTTACAATGATTTATGAAATATTTTTATATTTAATATGAATATTTAAAGTCTAAATTATAACTTATATAGCACCTTGTAAATATTATTTTACTAAAAGATATATGTTAATTTAAAATTTTTCAATAGTTTAAATTAATTAATATAATGTGTCAATATCACTGTCATGTGGCTCCATGGGGACCCTAAATCAAATAAATATCCCTCTAGTTGGACATATATAAAAAAATATGAATATGACACATGTTTGGGTAATTTAATATTATAATAATAATATTTTTATACCCTTATTTACAATATTTACCCATTAACCATGGTAAATAAAATATTAACTGAAGTAAATATTCCTAATGACTAAAAATAAAAGTTACATGTTTACACAATTTGTACCTACTATTTGAAAATATGGAATCCATTTTCCAAAATTCAAAAAATCGAAGTGGATGAAATGAATTTACAATTAAATCATGTTTTCCAAACCAAAAGCGTCACTACTAGAAAACTTCCCAATACCCACGGTTCAAAACCATGGGTATAGCCCCCAAAACTGTGGGTATAGGCTATACCAACGGTTTTGGGAAACGTGGGAAGGAATGGAGTTGGGATAGGGGGGTCGACCTATACCCACTATTTGAAGAAACTGTGGGGATAGGAATGCCACAGCGTGGCAGGTGTGTGAACATGCTGGCATAGCATTGACCCCACTGTTTGAGAACCGTGGGGATTTAATCTTCAAAAAATGTCTCCAGGGGGTTTTGAACCCAAACCTCACGCTACGCTGGCGGCCGCTCCCGCACCAACAGACCACCCGAGCTGCGCCTTCACTCTATTATATATTCATATATCTGTCCATTTATATTAATATGTGGTATTAATATTCAAAAAATAACATCCAACATGTTTTGAACTCGTACCTCCCAAAGATTCTCGCGGTCGTACCCCACCAAACAACCAACCATGCTGTGGATTATATTTTTTTTACACAGATATATGCTTATATATATAAATATATTCGACATGGATATTTAAATTCAAAAAAAACGTGGTGAGGGGGATTTGAACTGGAGACCTACATTAGATGCGGATAACCATTTACCGACCGAGCTGCAGAACTTTTGTGATTATATATTTATATTTACGTAAATATATTAATCTTAACCATCAATATTCGCCTTCCCGCTAAATTTTTTTCATGTCCCGCCTAATTTTATTTTCATGACGTAATGCTGGAAGGCTATACCAACGGTTCTGGAGAACCGTGGGTATAGGTCTTCAAAAAAATGCTCAATACCCACGGTTTTGATGAACCTTCGGTATAAATCTTCAGAAAATACCCTTTACCAACGGTTTGGCCAAAACCGTGGGTATAGGGTGTGAATAAAAAACACATATACCCACGGTTTTTGAAAACTATGGTTATAGGTCCCCATATTAACCCTATACCAACGTTTTTGAAGAACCATGGGTATATGGGTACTTTATACCCACAGTGTTTTGTAAAACTGTGGGTATAGACCCATTTTCCAGTAGTGCGTGTTTTTACAAAATAATAACTATCAAAATATTGACATTTGTTTATGTCATGTTTAAATGTGAAATTACATTCAATGACCTAAATTATATTTAATGATAAATATATAATATAATGTTAATTTAAATCCACTCAAACATATAATTTAACATTATAAATTATATCGATTTACAATATATTTCTTATGTTTAATTTAATGTTTTTCACTATTCATCACAAATTGGTTTTATTAGAAGAGTACCAAAAATTCACAATAAGCTAATTTTTCTATTTCATTAAGAAAAATAAAAGTTATAAAATTTTAAGAAGTTGGTATTATTATTCATAAAGGCTAGTTTGATTGGTCGTGGTGTGTTAAGAGGTCGAAATTCTGTACATTGCAAGATATTGCACTATTCGAAGGGAAACATACTGTGGTAGCTTGGGGTGTTATATTATTAGATGTTATATACGTCTGTTGGATTAGGAGTGGGTTTTATAGTTTCAGATAATGGTTGTTAAGATGAAAAGCACCAATGTCCCCAATACATGATGTTAAATTGTGTTTTCCACTTGTCTGTCATGTCTAAGAGGACCAGAGATAAAATGGGAATGCATAACTCTCATCCCTCTATCCCATTGGACATATTCAACATTAGCGCATTAGGATGTCTACATATAAACCCAAAATAGCCTCTTCAGGCACCCATTACTGAGTATGTACCGATATCTATCTCCATAGGTCGCTAGCCACACATAATCCCCACACTATCCCTCGTTGCAACACCTTTCACAAATTGATAGTCAAGTATACTTTTACCCCATGTTTTTCAAACCGAGAATAATTCATGTAGTATTATATTAATTTTTACTATAATGTCCTCATTGATTTTCTAACCACATGTAAGCCATGTCATGAATTTGGGTTACTAACAATGTGTATGCCCATTCCCCTAAATCCCGAACTACATGGAATTTTAGCCCAATCATATAGAAAAAGTATATAGGTATCCTCCATCTAATTCAATACCATCATCCCCACAATCCATTTTCCCAACTTTTTCACATCTATTATCTCATCCAACATGACATTAAATTAAATGCTCTAAACAAAACATGATTTTATCCCTTACACGTACATAGGAATCCTCCTTGATGTATAATCCCAAGAAATGGTAAACTCCTGGGATCCCATATTTGGATATACCCTCCTGATGTGGCATCTTGTATTTTTGGCTCACATCTCTTGGATTCACCTTTTGAGGTGTTCTAACCCATCCAAATGGGAATCAAACCAAGCATAATCCATGCACACTACAGAAAAATTCACAATCCATCTTTTATCCTCTTCTGAAGGACCACTAACCATTCATTAGAACATTGCACAACTACATGTTTTTATCAAATAATTATGAACCGATTATAAGAATCCATATTGAACTATATGGACATTTATCTATGCCTTCCAAATAGGGTATGTAGGAAACCTCCATGAGGTTCAATCCCATCATTTGTTCCCATCTCGAACATTCTCCAATGTCCCTATGTCTTATTAGGATCTTGCCCCATCCTTGAGGTTTAAAATCCTTCTACTGCCCATATACATGTTAATTCTCATGGGTAACCTTATTTTGTGTCCTATTACCCCACTTCATGATCTACGTGGACTTTGATTCTAATCCATTGTGAAATTTTGGAAACCTCCCAAATGTTTAATACCACCTCTGTCCACACTCCTTCCATTCTTCATCAACACTTCATCCATATTCATTCTGATTATTACTTGTGCCACCACATCCTGGTTACATCATGCCACACACTTCCTCACTTCTACTTAAAGAACTGTTGTATTAAAAAATGTGTAATCCATGCATCACACTTTTGAACTATGTTGGTTTTTAAATTAGTCTAGTATACAGGGTGCATAGGAATCCACACCATGCTTCAATATAAGAAAATTGTAAACCTTGGTTTTCTCCATTTTTTGTGTATGCATCCTATATTTTACATATATTTTATACAAATAGAACTTCATTGTTTGAAACCATCCCTTTATGGTATATTCCACTCTCAGATCCATCCACATTGGGCATTCTACCCAATCCATTCGACAAAATCTTGAGGATATCCCTCAATATGATTTGACTTTATGATCCCAAATCATAGGTGTTTGATCTGTCTTATCAGTCCATTATATTCATTAAAAATATTTAATGACACGTTTAAAAGATGGGAATACGTGGAAAACCATAGATACAGACCTCTAGCATAGGATACCCCAAAATTGATGTGGGAAGCATCGAGTTTCTTCGACATTAAGAAGGACTCTGAAAAGAAAGAGTATAGGTGTTCCAATGATTAAACATCCATATAAGTTATTGATTCCCAATGTGAATACCCTCCTGAACAATAGAATATTATTAAAATTTACCTCCCGAAATGGTTTGGTTGAAACAACATAATTATCTTCCATCCATTATGAGGTGGAAACTAGAACGATGATTGCGAACGACATTTTAATCAATGAGGGAGACCCAGAAAAGTTGATTAATTATGAGGTGGAATCCATTGATTGAGGGATAGATAACAAATAATACATTTGGATATTGGATTTTAAATCACTATATATGTTTTTAATTCCACCCACCATTGAAATGTGGGAATACAGAGTACAATTCACCCATTATCAAGCGTCGACAATGTTGACCCTGGTAGGGGCACCCCAGAAGAATGCGTTGGAAACAGAAATTGTGAACCCCAAGTGAATAATTTTCCCTTCATCCATGGGGATTACCAATAATGTTTAGTAGATCAAAGGTTCCTCATGGATGCCATGTTGGGCCACCATAAAATAGATAATCCAAACATGAATATTTTCACCTTCATCCACAGGGATTATCCATGTAGTTCATCATATCAAATGTGGTAATGGGACACCACACTAGGCCACCACCAAAATGGTTAACATGAAATAAACCTTTTCTACTTCATCCATGTGGATTAAAAGTGATCAACTCACCAACAGATGAGTATGACAGCAGATCTAGCTAATCAAAACTAGGTCCTACCATGAAAAAAGTGCTACATTTGTGAAACTAACCACAATTTGGGAGAGATTTTCATATGGTATTTTGGTATTACTAATTTTCATCTTGGAATTCTCTCTCCAACAATAGAAGTTTGAATGGATTTTTGTAATGGGCAATTTTTTCATTATTCCAAAATTGATGGATAAAATGTCTTGATTTTTAGGACTGATGCAATAAGAATACAATCGCCCCACCTATATATTTAGGGATAAGATGAAGTACTATGTTGCACTACTATAAAACCAAACCTTTTCCATGAATTCTTCTATGATCACCTCTAACAGGATTCCGTTTCCCATATCACCAAAAAATTATTATTCACTGAAAGGTGATGGATATTCTTGTTTGGAGATATGAGAAGGAGTGGGTCATTACAATAAGGTATATGGGAATCCATGAAAAAGAGGCTCTTGAACCTCCCCATCACTATCCCCCAAAGGACTGCATAGGTAGATTTTTTTTCCCACCCCAACATCCAACAGTCTTTAGAGTCTCTCCCCATAATGCTGATATAACTCATTCCTCACCATTGACGTGGCCAGAGTGTCAGAGTCATCCCATCAGTGACTACCACCTTCGAAAAGTAGTGGAGGGATCCCACTAGTCACATCCGCACAACCAACTACCAGTTCTTCAAACCAAGGGACATGTTGTCTACACTACCATTCCACTAGCTCCGGTATGGGTGACTTGATGTCAACATCAGGAATATTCTTTTGAATATGCCAATCAGGGGAATCATCATAACAACATTCAAGTGCCTATTCAACCACGAATGAATAAAATCATATCACTATCATTATAAGGATGGGGAACTTCTTTTCTAGACTGGGTTCGAGATTCCATCCCCCCCATGGTATGGTTGGATTGACTTTTCTAGTCTTGTGAAAATATTATCCACAGTGGGATAAGCCACAATGATTAGATTTATTATATATTCTCTCCACATACCATGTTCACCTAGATTAGAGTCCCTCCCCCATCCCACACTCATTGTGGAGGTCCACCTCTTGTTTCCTTCATATGTTCATGAAGAGTTCATCCCCAACATGTTTACACACCCAATGAATGTCTTCCCCATACTCATGATCCTAAATATGGATATTTTTCTTATATATAATGTTATCAACATGATTCCCCTCATCACATAATCACTAGTCCCAAAATAGGTCATCCCCATAGTAGTTCCAACTACATCAATGATCGTCCTTGATTTGTCACCCATCAGCGTAGAGTTTCTCCCCATGATTGAGCCAGCTCCAACAGATGTCCTCCCAATTCCATCACTCCCCTACAGGGAGGTTCTACCCACATATCATGCATCATACCCAATGTTCAACCCCGATTTCAATTTAACTTATGCATTGGTACTCCTTTCACCACATCCCACAGAAGTGGAGGTTCTTCTCTCTCTAGTGAAGAAAGATGTGAAGGTCCTCCTTGTTTCACAAAAAAAAAGAGGTAACCCCACTCCAGCACCAATCCACGTATAGGGAATCCCCATGTCCATAATTTACCCTATCATGAAGTTCAACTCCATTGATGAAGGGAAAATCATTTCCAGTATAGTAAGAACTTTGAGAACACCAAACCATCATCGACGCATTCAATTTTTAGATCCTGATACGGAGGCCATAGTGTAGGAAACGTCACCAAAAACCACTACATGAGGGCGTATGATAGGATCCCAGTATGTGAGATTCATCCTACACAATAGAGGGAGGCACCTAATCCACGAATCCCTCCACATGTTCATGGTGGATGAGGAATATTTTTTTTCTTTTCTGGGTATTGTATTGCAGTTTCCTCTACCATTTCTATATTTAGTAACATCCTCAACACGAGATCATGATTATTGGTTTGGGGATTTTTTAGATGATGGGAATCATATCTACCCACCACCAATGACTGTCACCCTCACACATGATGAAGTCGATAACAAGCCATCCTATATAGATGTGATGGTGCTATCACTGCTTTTTCACATGAGAAGACCTTGAAAGTAATGGTTGTCATCTCACAACGTGTTCTCTCAAGAGGTAAATACACTTCATTAATGGTATAATTTTGTTATATAAGTGGACATCCTATATACCCCTATCAAATAATTGAGAAGCCTGGATCTGGAACCTGATTCAATAAAAATACCTCTATGGGAAAGTCTTACGATGAACCCTTCATCATAGTTGTTTCTTCCAATAAAGTCTCCATACATCAATATTCAAAAATATATTTCCTAGGATGATGTAATTTATATCCACCTGCCATGTTGGTGATGAATTTATACTTCAATAACCATTGGATTCATTATCCAATGTTTCAGGAGAACGTTGACGACATCATTCATCAATTTAAAATTATTGACATAGTAACGTTTCATGTGGAACAACACTCTACATAACCAGATATTCAATGAACAATTCCTTATATTTGTGTTTAGGGAATCCATGTTACCAAAAGAATTATCAAATATGATTCTCTATATGTGTCGATTTTTGGAATGGAGAAGTATGATTCTCTCCACCTCATCCAGACATGTTGACAACCTGACAGTCCTAATGACATTGAGTATATGCCTCCTAGAATAATGAAGATAAATATAACTGATCATGAAAAACATAACCATAAAGAATCAAAAAAAGAATTCAAGATGGAATCCCCACCCCTTGGGGAAACAATATTCTTATTGGACAACCCATGAATTGTTACTCGTCAGCACATAAAGATCCACATACATGAAGATCCCTATTTTCATAACTATTAGGTCAATATCCTAAAAAGGGAAAAGGATCCACAAGTAATGATAAGCCTTTTGAGCCATTTGGATTAATGTAGAAGTTAGAGATTAATATTTCAATTTTTTATATGCATCAGTTTCTAGATGAAAATAATTTACAGATTCATGATCTTCATGTTGAGTGCCCTGTATGATGGAATACTTATTTTGGTGACCCTTAGTACAACGTCGTCCATCATATTAATTGATATAAGGGGAGTCCATAGTTTAATTAATGGTTACTGACTCATTTTTTCCAGAAAACAAAAAGCATTCCAACAAGTATGAGGCTTGATATTAAGGAAAAACACATTGTTATGCATTGTTGAATCATCCAGAACTGGAAGTGAAACCACCACGGGACCAAGTTTGGGTTGTTCCCCATAACATCCCCCAGGTTCCCCTATCCACTAAACAAGCCACACTACTCACACCAAAAGTCATTAAGACTACCTATATTGTTGAAAATCCCACAAACATGTTGGTGGTTAGGAATAAATTCCAATACAAAAATCCATTTTAAAAGGTTTGGAAGATAATCACATGTAGGTTGGGTCCATAGTTTGTTTGAAAGAACATAACATGTAGTTTTTTTATTAGTTTAGCACCACCATGTAGAATACTAGAATTTATGACTACTTTATAGGTATAAAAATACTATCTGAATGGGTTCGATACTTTTCCTCTAGGTGGAAGGGTCTCACATATTCACTCTATAAGTCACTATCTCATGAATAACTGTAGACGATGTTAATGGGGATTGTGAAGAACGAATTTGTACCCAATATCATTAGTCAAATAATCCTATATGGATTCTTGGATTTTTAAGATAATTCATAATTCCTAGAGGAATACTTTCAACAAGCAATGTAAGAACACATGTTTCCCCCCATAGCTCCTACAAGGAGTGAAACCGAGGCTGATTCTATTGATGTTTCATAGGGTGATGCCGCCACGCCACTAGATGTATTAATTATAATGGAACATCCTTATCCACATCGAGGATAGCTACCTTAGGCCCAATCATAAACTCAGTATAAACCAAATTAGAATAATTCAATTCGACGTCATGATGAACCGCCACCTAGGATAGAAAATCAGATTCCACCTCTAATCAAGGATCCATTCCCTAGTTAGATACATGCCCCAAAATTCTCATTCCCAGAGCGGAGAATCTATATATCCATTTTTAATGAGGCACATACCCCAAATTAATTCTGATGTTCCATGGATTTGAAATCAAAATGATTCCATAGTGTAGCACACCCCAAGAGTATGATCTCACTAACTTACCCAACTACCACCCATATCACTGATTCCTTGTACAAAATCACAAGCATTATTTTGTTTTCAAGGAATAATGCCTATAAAAGATTGAAATTGTGGTAGTTAGGTTGGGACCTACTCTGGAATATGAGGCATGTGTTTCTATAAATCCTGAGAATGATAATGAAGGTGAATGGTAGAATGTTTCCCGCTACACGTATCATAAGTATAACTATTGTTTTTCATGAATATCAGTTTATCATGACCTGGGTGTCATTGATACCCTGTTGAATCGAACCAATCTTCTTGATGTATTTGTTCCTCCTCCTGTGACCATTTCTACATCTACATATTAGCCTTATACTTTATAGATGAGAAGAAATATATGATGCAAAGTGATGAAAAGTTTCATGCAGATGAAAATTTTTTCACATACTCTCACTGACATCATTACCCATGAAATGTGGATAACCTAGAGAATTATCCAATTGTTAGAGGTTTACTCAATGTATAATCAGGTTAATGAATCTGTGAATTTCATTTAATTAGGGTACATGTACATTGTTACAAATGTTAGACGAGAATCAATATGGTCTTCCTTCCCAATGTACTCGATCATCGGAGAGGCCATGGACATGTGAATTATTGAAATTATTATGCCAATGCTTTTGTCCATTCCATGTATGCCACCGAGACTAGATAGAATATTCAATGTTGATCAAATAGAATAAAATACCCGATCCTATGTCTTCATAATTCCTACCAGCACCATTTATTCATCTATTCCAAGAAGTGATGTCACAAATGTTTCATGGTTAGATACACCGTACTGCAGCCAGACCTCATTAATTTGACATTAACTTGGTAGTAGTCTTACCTGGATCATCTAGTGAGACATAGAATACCCTTATAACCATTTAGATTCCACCAGTTTGAGTATAAGTTGTCATAATACATCATAACCCATAGAACATTACTTGCCACTAAAATTTGCATCAAGAATGGATGTACGACGATCCTAAACACATTTCTATCATTCATGAAAAGCTCATAATTCTTGATAGCCACCACCTTTCAAAAGATATGACTGAAACCCCCACAATTTCAATGATAATCCCCCTATAGTTCTAAATTTTGCTAGGGGATAGTGATTCTATACATGTAGATGAAGTTGAGTGAGAAGAATGAAAATCCATCATATAAATTTTTGGAGAAGATGAAGGCACCCATGGACAAAGACACATCAACCAACTATACACTACTGGATAGTTTAATGGAATTGATGTATATATCTATTTTTTGGACATAGGTTCAAGGATTAATGACATCATGACACAGATGCTTTGCAGGATAGGGTATTCAGAAGCATATTTGGGTCCCTCAGACGTAAAAGTTCAATGTTATGGTAGGTTTGAGAGGAGACTGTGTGGAAAAATTCACCTAAATACCCATTTTGGTAGCCTGATAGCCAGCATTAAATTCAAGGTAATCTCCTAGGACACAACCTATAATTATTTAAGGTAATAACCTTTCTTTATCTTCAAAAAATAGTTCCTTCATCATTTCATTAATGCCTCAAATACTCCCTCATTACTCAAATGGGAGTGATCCAAGGTAATTCATCTACAATTTCATCTAGTGAGACATACTATTTGACACTAACTATTATAAGAGAATTTTGAAGTAGGTTCAAAGAAATGTGGTTGAGAAAAATAAGACATTGGCTGACCCATGGATGGATTTGAACAATTCATTCATTCTCCTGATTCACTAGTTGGAGTATGTGACCCCATACATGGGACACTACTTTTTCATTTCTGAGATAGGTGGAATAATTGTTCCTATGTATATGAAATTATAGATGATCAATTATTACTCATACAAGAATTTGGAATGAGTGATACTAGATTCCCAACCCATGTAAGGTATCAGGACATTAGCCCCATAGAAATAGATGTACACCATAACTAGTTGTTTTTCTGAGCTAGGATGAACCAAATCTTGGCAACATGTCACTACTTATTTTATATTATCATGTGTGGCCACTTAGTTCAATGTACGGATAAAATTGGGTTGAAATATTTTGTGACCATGATTTCAGTAGTGTAGTTTTCTCTGAAATAATATTCTACCACCGCATTGGCTGGTACAGGTTTTCCATTAGGATCAACTGAATTGGTGGAATTGCCTCATCCCGATTATCCACCTCATGTGGTTGTTGAAGAGGATATGGAAGACTCACCTCCCATGTTCTAAGAATAAATCTCCACCACCATCGATGAATTGGTTTCAGTGAATGTATTTACTAAGGAAGATCTGAGGGGAACATTAATTAGTGTAGTTATGCCTTCTAAAGAACAATAATAGTACATAGTTTTCATGAAACATCACAAGGATGAATTTTCCTAGAGTAATAACTAGATGTTAGGACTAAATACTCTTATATCCATCCACCATCATGGTCTCTTGGTTAGTAATCAGGGGTAAAAAAATCCCCTCAAAAAGATTCAACACATTTACAGTGTCTTGGTCAAGGTCAATGATTATATTATCATAAAATCCAACACCGTCAAGGAAGTCTGATATGCCATATGGAATAAGATCATTCATATTAGAGTCTCAATTGACTTTTGTTACCTAAAATAGCACTTCCTGAAGGGGGATACTCTCCATCCACTGATAGATACACTGATTGATGGAATTTATATATTTTAATCTATATCCATCACTTATGGATATAAAAGGTATAATAAAATATATATGGTCCTTGAAGAAAAATAATTCACCATATTCAGGTTGATGTAGGGTACCTTATGATATCATGTAATTCATATCGGTTTGAAGAGAAAATGAGCAACGTACCATTAAGTTATTCATAGAATATTCCAGAAGATCTTGAGATTCTAGTGGAATTCTACATGGATGATCTAGTTGCAAAATAACACCAATTTAAGGACAATCCCAGATATGTTGGGAAACTATTCATCTTCCTCTACACCCGCCATCTGAAGATGAACACCATGATGTGTTCGTTTATAGGTCACATCAGGTAATTATCTTCACATTTTTTTATATATAGGCATCATGATTATCTCTGAGTGGATCATGAACACATGAAAAATACCTCCTCTGGTTATCCTTTGAGAGCTCCTAGGTTTTCAAGTCCATATAGATTATATATTCAGTTTCATTTCATATATGGTCCTCAGTTGTAATCCCAATTCAAGACCCAAGAATTAATGTCAATCAAACCAATTGGTTGAGGAGTGTTAGCAATAGTTTGAGGAAATCAATAAATATAAACAGTGTCATTCGGTTCTGATGCCACCCTTCTCTGGAAAGAATCTCATCATTTAATGGACGAGATTAAAATTATCCATCAATTCCCATATCACCTATTATAATAATGAAGTTATATAGAACAATTTCTAATATCTAAGACACATACATGTCATTATAGAAACAAGATATTCATCTATTATGAACAGTTTCCTCACTTTGGTTTTCTCAGTGAATATGTTGAGGCATTATCTACCAAAAAATTTGTACAATAGGTGTCATGTTTGGATCTCCTGAAAAATATTCTAAATAATAATATACTGAGAATACACCTATCATGGGAAGTAGTTATCCTTTAGTACTTCGATAGCAGGTTTGTTCCCCATAAGTCCATAAATGGTCAAGAATTGGACAACTTCCTTGATGCACATCTAACCCATGAATATAATTCCCTGGATCTTCACATTCAAGATGAATCTATCCTATCAGTGGACCATAATATGAATTTTTTGTTGATTCATTTTGATGGTTAATCCCATATTTAGAAAAGTAAATGGTTCAATGATCCCATACATAATAGAGAACTCATGTGCATTGTCATCACTACACCTACACAAAATGTCCTACCCTGTTATTTTTTTCAAAAGGATGCACGAACAACAATGCAGAGTAATAGGCTCTTTTCATATGTCTTGAGTTGGAATTCAATATTTTTGTTTACTTACTAAATGTGAGGGGGTAACCGATTTATTAACCTTATAAATAAAATCTGAATACATCCTCTGGAATCCTTAGGTGATAACACTGTTAGAGAGAACTCCCTAGCTAATCCCTTAGTTCTTATCTCAACTATAGGTCACTCATGTTCCCAAATCATAAAAATTTTGATCTGATTCCTAGGATAGCCTTGTCGCCTCTCTGGAAGTTCCTTCCCACGGTGACATATTTATCCATGTGTCAAATTGATGGGTTATCGATGCTGTCTCCTTGTTCATTGATGGAAACAAAATGGTATGTAACTTTATCATCAATGCTTCTATTTCAGGACCTCCAAATTCCTCTAATATGGGTGATGAACCAATGAATGTGTAAACTCCTCTCATCATGTATCTCCATCATGGAAATAACTTGAAAAAAAATGAACATGAGAGAATCCATCAGAGTGATGTTCAGTTCACCCTATAGTGTGGTCCCAATGCGGAGCAGATGCTCTGCAGATGTGGGTTCGATGGAGTTATCAGTAGATGTATTCAATGAGATGATATTTCCCAGGTTATAAATTATTACTACACCATTAATTGGGTAGCCCTTCAAGATATATTCAATATCTCTCACTAAATTTAGAGGTTTGGAAAATTTTGTTCCATTAATGTCGGTGCCAATTGATATAGCTAATATCATACACTATTTTTTATGAATTTATATTTTTTTAAATCATCCTAAATTTTCAATTGTGGAGTATATTAATCATATTTAGGTTTTTGTTTTATTTGGAGCCTAAATACAAAAAGGCCTAATTCTACAATTTTAACTGATTATTATCACTTTGGTATTTTCTTCATTTATTAGAAAATATATGTTCAAATTTTGTGAGTCATTTTTTTAGAATCCTAATTTAATTTCCATCATTTTGGCTATTGGAACTGGGGGTTAATAGGTCATCTAGAGGCCATAAAAATCAATGATGTTGATGCTTTTTTGGGGAGGATAGTGTGGACCCCACCTCCATAAGAGAATTAAAATTCTCTCTACACACCTCCAAATAAATTGATTATACATGGGGATGAAAGTGGATGAAATGTGTCATTCAAAAAATAAATTATATAGATTTTTCAATCTCTTTAGGTGTCAAGTAAACAACATATATTCGCGGGAAGCTTCCTGGATCCGTTGTCTAGAAAGAGAAACTACTAATACAAAATCATAACTCGAACAACCAGGGTCCAATTGGGCAGAATTTAGGGGGGTGAACATCCCACAAATTACTGAATAACATTCATGAAGGGGACCACATGTTATTTTTTCTACTAATGGGTAAACAACATGACAATATGTGTAGAACATTAGTCATCCTATAAAAGAAATGGAGCTCCTACCTCTCAAATCATTTCTTCCCATCCCAACACTATCCAGAGCACAAAAGTGAGAAGGCCAATCACCATTCAATTTTTTTAATGATTTTTTTATTTTTATTTTATTTATCTTTTATCATGTAATGAATTCATATTTTTTTATTAATGTGTTTCCATTTTCATCATCCACCCATTTTCTCTTCCAACCCTAATTCAAAATCTCTCTCTTCCATCATTCCATTGGGATATCTATGAAATTTGATATGGAAATTGAATAAATCAAGGATTGGACCTGGGGGAGGATTCATGTTGTTCATTTTTATAGTGATTCAATTGAATGTGTTTTTATTCTATTTCTTGTAGAGTTGAGAATGATGTACAGGTGCGACGGTCATCCACAATGACACTATTTCAAAACCTATTACCTTCTATTGATTCATTAATTTTCCCTCCCATATCTTTGGAATTACCTTTATACTGTGGGGTTGGGTTTTTCATATGTGATTAAATGACATTAGGTGTAGTCGAGTCTTGTAAGAATTACATTCTTAATTGATGTGTTACCCAATTTTACTATTGTAGGGGATGTGGTTGGGTGTGTATGACACACGCTAAAATCACACACAAAACTAACAAATGAAATAAATTCATTATTGAGGTTTCATAAAATGAATTATAAAAATGAATTTCATAAATGAATAAATTATGAAGTCACCCTTGTTATCCAAAAATAGGTCCATGACCTTTCTTCATTAATTTATTTTTTTATACAAATGCATCTTCATTTAGAATTTATGATTTCATTTCATTTTCTTAAATAGCATGTTTTAGAAAACCAATATAAACATTGTATACAATAAATGTTAAGAATACCAAAATGAATTTGTCTAGGTGATTTATATTTAGAGATTTAACCAACAATGAAGTTCCCCAAGTGAGATGACCATTATCAACCTCTTTGCCCCATTAGGAAAAAAATTTCATTTTCTATGCGTTACAACAGGTGTGCATCAAAAATGGCACCATTTATGGAGAGATAAGTAGTTATTTAGTTCACTTATTCAAAATTCACATTTTCGTTATTAAATTTTTTCATAAAAAAACAATTATTTTTTCAATGATGTATTCAAATTCAAATTTTTTATACCTCGGAAGATTACTCACTGGTGAAATATTATAAACCTGAAATCGATTACGCTGAACTAAATGACAGGGTGGATAGGATATGAAATACACTAGATTACTTGGGGATAAAAATAGAATGATCATTAAACTATGTTCATAAATTGATAGGGCTAACCGACCCTAAGAGAGATCACGAATCTGAGATAGTGACGGGTGAAATTCCACCACTCATCATTGAAGAACAAGATGACGTAGATGTAGAGGTACATAAAGACTCATTCGTCCTTACTCAAACACATCCACCTACTATAGATGAAAAATAAGATGAATTACATATTGAGATTCATGAAGGATATCAATAAGAACTTTATTTATTCTTGGATGAATGTGAGGAACTGCTTGATCAACCCAAACATTATAAATGAGAGCCAACACCACTAAATGAAGACAACACCCAAGTGGTGAAATTTAAACTGACGATAAGGATCCCGAGTACCTGCCCCATCCAGGAAATATGAACTCCAAGAGGATCTCCGCACTGATGAAAGTATTCTATCCGAACTAAATCAGGGAGAAGCTACACTGTTGAACTCACACTCTAATAATTTTTATGAAACTATTTTCAGTATATCGCATAACTCTTTTTAATTTTAAGAATTGGATGATTCTTATTATGCCGTAGAGGATGATGTTGACAAAGATGTTGCTCCTATTGAGGCACCCCAAAAGGTCTTGTAAGATATTGATTATATACTAAAGGATTCCCATGAATTTATTCAAGTGGCTCTACCTAATGAACAAGAGACACATACTACTTCACATCTAAATAAACCAATTAAAGTAGAGGTATAGGTTATAAAAGTTTCAATGAAGAATGATGTGTCTCAAGAATTCATCATTCCCATACTATTCAAGTTGTACCACATTGAGAAGTGGGAAAATTATGTGTACTCTATCCTTAGAGTCTTTCTCAACATGAATACATATGTGGATTTTAAGAAATTATGCATGGAGTGGTTAAAATAAAAGAAGTTTCATCCACTCCTTGATATTGGATAATAGTTGGTACTACACTCTAGAGGAAGTAAAAATCCATGGCTCACATTGGGGTTCATACTAGGATTTTACATTACATGTTTTTCTATATTTAAAATTCCTTTTTTAAAATTTTACATCATAAGGACCAATTCTACTAAAAGTTTTGAGCATTAATGACAATATCCTTGTTTTTTAAGTCTTTAATTATAATTGGAATGTTCATAAATTGGAAATGGAAGCCTTAAATTGAGAAAGAGAACTGATGTGTTATTTCCAAAGGGAGATCATGTTTAATTTTAAAAAATTTAAACTACTTGCATATTTTTGGAGAAAACATGTTTTGAGCTTTGATGATAAAATTTCATGTCCCCACTTGAATTATTTCTTTACCTATCATATATACGAGACATGAGTTTCATAGGAACACTATGATACCATGTTTTTTATTTCAATGTTAATGATATTGAATGAGTAAAATGGATAATTGAATGTTTAAAATGAATAATAGTTAAAGAAATAATTACTCATGATTTAAAATAATTATTTGATTTATGTAGAAAAAAATTATTATAGCATTTTTCATAAATTGAATTTTTGAAATTCATGTGAATTCATTTGTTTTATTAATCATTCTATGAGTGATTTTTCAAAATCATATGTATCATTCTTGAGAGGATTTCTAGACCATGTACTACCTCTTTATTCTTGAGAATATCTTATGAGTGATATTGGGACATGTCCCCAACCAGAACATTAATTTGAACTAGTCAATGTTAGGACTATACAAAATAGCATTTAAAATTCTTCTGGGATCACTTAAAATCCTTAATCCATAATTAATACCTTTATATAAATACTTATTTTATCCCATAGACTCTATGAATTACCATTATTGGGATGATCCATCTTTCAATCCATTTTATCCATTTTTACCCTACTCTAGGTATTTTCATGATATTATAAATTGAAGTGTGGGGGTAAAGGGAATATTTTTGATAGGGATGTTATAAATTGATAGTAATATGTGTGAGGGTGTTATTGTGGGAATTATAAACTTTTTTGGAATCATTCATTGTACTTCATTGTCTCCCCCTATAGAATTTTAAAAAAAATGAAAAATGAAAAATGAACCAAAACATTTTGAAAAATTCATTGTGCTTTTGGAAAATGAAAAATCACCAATTTCCAGACTAACAGTCCACTTATTGTATGTGGTTAGGTGAGGAATGTGATTTTTGATCTAATCATAACATTTTAAAAAAGAAAAAAAATTTAAAATTTAAAAAAAATAAATGGGTTCATTAATCATTCATTATTCTTTACAATGATCATGACCTTACTTTGAGTTTTAGGGGAAGTGGGTGTAGAAACTTTGGGAAAGAAAATTTCATTAAGATTTTTGATATCAGGAATATTACATAAGGGGTAAACCCCCTAAAGGCTAAATTTGTAAAACATCAAATCCTACCAACCTTAATCCTTAGAGTCATTTGTAAAATTAATGAAAATTCCTCAGGATTTTATGTGCTTTTTCTATTTACAAAGTGGAGAAAGTAGATCTTTTACAAGGATATAGATATAGTGATTGTTTTAATGATATGATCATTACTCTACTAGAATAATATCATGATATATGAGAGTAAAAATTCAAAGGAGAGCTAAATCTTGATGTTCCATGCTTAATACTAATAAATTGAGAAGCTTTATTTAATGAATGAAGAAGTTCCATTTTTTACGGGAAAAAAATAAAATACATGAATCAAGTGTTTAATTGAAAAATGTGGAATCAAATTTTTTATTTTTTTTTTGTGATTTTGGAATGTTTGATTTCAAATTTAAAATTGTTAAATTTTACTACATTGGAAATTGAATATTGGTAATAATGACGTTCTCTGAATTCCATTTTAATGATTTATGTTTGGGGATAAGAAAAGTTTTTGTGTGTGGTAAATGAGAGAGCTAATATTTTATACATTTTTTTGTATAAATTAAATTTTTTTAATTCATCATAAACTATCTATTTGAGCTTATATGAATCATATTTTGGTTTTTGTGTTATTTTGAATTTAAATAAAAAAATGGACTAATTCTATAATTTTAATATATTTTTATCAAAGGGGGATTTATGTAATTTAACATAAAATATATTTCCCTATTTTATGATTATAATTTTGTTTGAATACGTATTTAATTTTGTTATTTTTTTCTTCTGAACAAGCGGCTGAATAGATAATCTTAATGCGAGAAAAATCAACGATGTTAAATCTTTTTCTGGGTGGACAGCGGGGACCCAACCTCTATAACAGAAAGAAAAATCGCTCTACACAACTGAAAATTAGTTGAATCTACTTGGGGATGAATGGGGACTAAAATGGGAATTCCCAAAATAAATTAAATGGTGTTTTAAACCAACTTATTCATCCATTGAATGTAATATTTTTTAAGGAAGCTGCCTATATCCTTTTCCCAGAAACAGTAACCACCAATGAAAAAAATAATAACCCCAACAACTGGTGGCCAAATTTGCTGATTTTTTGCAGGTGAATGACCAAAACATTCAAAAAAATATTTCAAGAAGGGATAAATGGGTTATTCTTCCAATTAATGGATCAACAACACAACACTTGCAGAGGACAGAAATATCCCTATAAAATGAGAGGATCTCCTACCTCTCAAATCATTTCATCCTGTCCTCACACCATCTGGGGTACCAAGGAGTGGAGGCCAAGGGTCATCTATAATTTTGTTCTTCTTTCTTTATTTTATTATTATATTATTTTTCTTTTCTCATTAAAGGAATTGATATTATTTATATAAAAGTGTTTACATCTTCTTCTTCCATCCATTTTCACTTCCAACTCTAATTTTCATTCTCTCCCTTCCATCATTCCATCCTGATCTCTACGAACATTTTAATAAAATGTAACTAACTCGAGGCATGGACCCAGAGGAGGTTTCATGTGGTTATTTATTATTTCCCTTCAATTGAAAATGTTTATATTCTATTTTTGGTAGAGGATGGAATATTGCATAGGTGTGGCAGTTGTCCACCATGACACGGTTTCCAAATATATTTCATTACATAGATTTATTCATTTTCCCCCCCTTCTCAATGGAAAACCCTTAAAATTATGGAGTTGGGGTTTCCATAATGAATGAAATTACATACGGTGGATTCGGGTCCTCTAGATATAAATTTTTTGTTAAGGGAGTTACCCTATTTGACTATTGAATGAGGTGTGGTTCGGTGTGCTGGATGCATTCTAAAATCACACTAAAAATAAATCAATGGATGTAATTAATCAATGAGGATTCATAAAATTAATTATTGAATTTAATTTAATCAATTAATAAATGATGAATGAACACATGTAATACAACTATAGGTCTAGGACCTATATTCATTAGTTTCATTCTACCTGCATATAAATGATTATTTAAAGATAATTTCTTCATTTAATTATTTTAATTTTATCTATTGAAAACCCATTTAAAACATTTTTTTTCAATACATATTTAAAAAACCAAAAATATTTATATTCTGTGAATTATACATAGTGATTTAACCAACTTCAATACTCATCAAGTGGGACAACCTTGGTTAGCCACAATGCTCCATTTGGAAAATAAATTTTATTTTTCCATGCCTAATGATAGTCATGTGTCAAAACAACCACTACCGATTTTAAAAGGAGGTTCCACACATTCCATATTCATTCTATCATTGGGAATCGACTTCCAAATTCCCTTAACACAACCATTTATACTTGTGTCATTGTTGTATGGAGACCTGATGTCCTGGGACCATATCCTCTAGAGGTATCCCACTAATGCCAGTTTATTCTAATTGTGGAATATTTCTTCTACATGTGGGGAGATTTGATCCCACTAAAGGAAGTGAAGACCTGTTCCTTCATTGAATTAATGAGATCAAAGATCATCAATAGAATCAGAGTCACTCACCCAATTATCATCAATAATGACACCACATTCCAGGAATTAGATATGAATAAATTTTAATCCATATATAGTATCTAGTCTATACATAAATCTCAATACCATTTAGAGGAAAATAGGAAGGTCAAGGAAATAAACAAGACCCATTTTGTTTTACCAAATGATGGGGTTGACAAACTAGGAAAACTAGCCAGATAAGTTCCCCAAAACATTGGATGTTTTTAATGACAAATATGAATTCCACCATGCTGACCCCATGTAACCTGTTGTATGGTAAATAGGTAGTCATATGTAATGATATTCAGTTTAATTCTTTCATTATGGCTATCTACTATCACAATATGTCAAAAAGAGGAGAAGTAATCAGTATGGATGAACAGTAAGCCCCAACCACAATGACGATTAAAGCCTAAGAAAATATAGAGAGTCATCATAAAAATATTTCTAGAACATTCAACACTAATTTTCATCTATGTTTCCTCAATCATGGTTTTGTATTATTGGCACTGAGGACATCGATGATACCTGGTAGAAATCCACCAATGTTGGAGCCCAAATTGGATGGAACCTACAACATTCACATGGATTACTCCAGTGGTGCATACTCTATGGTCACTATGGATGGTGAGTAAATTAATACTCCCACAAATTACAAATTCATTATGTAGAACTTCACATGAAACATCTTCTTAGTTGGGGCTATAAGATGTAAAACATTCCATCTCCCCTGTCCAGACTACATGATGTTAAATATCTTGTTATTCAAGAACTATGAATGGCTTCATTCCATTCCTCAATGAATATGTAGTTAGGTAAGAACCAATATTATCTGATATAGACATGAATCCTTCTAGTTTTTTTGTCCCTTAGGCCCTGATTTATCCTAGAAGTATGTGTTCTGGTTGGGAACTCTTAGTCCTCATCCACGTAGGGATTCTAACAGTTGTGAATTTTCCCTCCATTGGAATTCATTTATGTTATCATTCATCAATACTACATGATGTTAATTATCACCATAGTAAAAAATAATGTGTTTGTTGATTCTTTCCCTAGCATGATATGTAGTATCACCCATACATCTTTTCTCCATTCCTAACCACAGAATTTCCATTCCATCGATTTTAGAACCATGGCCATAGCATTCCTTGGGAGTGTGCGGTGAGATGTCCAGACCTCAATGTTTCTCAATCATAATGGTTTTCATTATGGAATCACCCTACAGTCAACTATATTGGTAGTTTCCCTTTTATAGTCTTCATTCTATGACCTTGAACTATGATCTCTTTCATCCTCCCATAATATTTTAAATTGAATGAAATTTTCCAAAAAATCACCAAAATACATATTAGTAATAGTCCTTTCAACATGAATATAAAAGGAAAAATCACATTTCTCATTCTCTTTGTTAAACATCCCATTCCTAGAATATGTTAATTTGTAATTTTATCTTGTATTCTTGAAAATAATCTAAGAAACAACTTGATTTACTCATATAATATGGAATATCCTCTTTGGAATTTTGTACTATGTTCTTCCAGGGAGTACGAGGTATGATTGATATGTCCATGGTTTTAATTAACATTAAGATATAATGACCATATCATGATACTCTCCCGATAATAGAATTACAGATGTATATCCATACTTCATAAGTTAAACTGCTTGAGATTAATGAAATGTGTGTGTCTTGATTTCCATCTTTATGGGATACATAGTAATGCACACTCATATTCCCCATAGGTCCATCCACTGGTTTATTAACACTCTCATATCCCTCCCCATCATCATTTGACATTGGATTATTTCCCTGTCCAAGGGCCCTGTTGAGGCCTCATTCCCTTATAAAGGTTTATGGATCCCCATGTCTGTTATGCATCAATAAAATTCTTATATTTGATGTGGTGTGGAAACAAGAGTGTTGGAATCTACATAGATATTCATTCATACTGTTTCCATGATTCAAAATTACCATTATTGGGGTCTTCACCATCATTCACACGTGAAGGGACATCTAAATTTGTTGACGATCAACCTCATTTCTTGCCTACCTCATTAGAATAATTCCTTAGAGGACTTTCAAATGAAATTTTGAGAGATGTCATGATTTTCGATTATGGTCTAAAGTCAAACAATATTATTGGTTCCCAAACCAATTCACATGATATGGATGTTTTTTTCGAATTTGGTCAGATGTTATCCTCCATCATTACTCCACCAACATTTTGTCCAAAATAACATACAGAACAATTCAAATCACATTCGACATCATTATTTCTATGAAGAACATTAACACCCTCTATGATACCCCACTTCACACATTTGCACGGTCATCATGCTAACTAAAATTATTGGGTAATCCTTTACAAGAATCATCTGTTCCCCAATTTTTTCATTTTAGGCATTGTGAGGATCACCTATACTCCATGATTCTCACACCGACGATGGATCACGTGCTCTTATGGGTCATTATAGGGTTCTTACCTTCATGAATGAATTGTACCATATTATTTTACAAAATATATGAACATAATATAGAACCAATATCATGATATTTGGACATTAAATATACATTTTATGCCAACGAATCATGAATTTAAACTATAGGGGTGTTCAAATAAGAGCACGTGGTGTTTACCTCTTCAATCCTTATTCTCTTCCAGTTACCTTTTGGCAGCACACTACACACATCCCCCCTTTTTTCCTGAATTATTGGACTTTAACATAATATTATCTGTTTCCATGTTTGCATGGTTATATAATTCATTACAATAAACATTGCAACTCAGTATAGGATATCAACCCTTTTTTTATTTTTCACCTTTCATGTCATCTTCAATAAAAACGTTATGATTGATGACCATTCTTCTAGGATACGTAGTGGTTCCCAGTCATTTTGTTCCATAGGTCCAACCGTCGATACATTAGCCTTTTTCCAATTTTTTCATGTGTTTCCATTTGATAATACATGATGTGGTGTGTATCTTATTGTTCCTTACTCACATTAGTTTATTTTCTGATCCATGAATGATTCCTTTAGGATAAAAATTTTACAATTGTACGATGATAAACATAGAATTATTTTCATCCATACAGCATGATTTTACACTGCTTCGGTATCTATCACACACATGATGGTAAATAGTGACCCCATGTTCCACACTATATCATATTAAATTTACTTATTATGGTCTGAGATACATTTCCATTAAATTGTTTTCAATACACCTAAAAAATCTTTTCATTGAGGAAGGATCTGATCCCTCATATTGATAATCCACATCAATATATTTGAATGTATAGTGGTGTTGGACCTAGTGCATTGCTTTAACACCCTGACCCTAGAATCCCAGAACTGGTGCATTATTTTATTTCATTTTCTTGATCAGTAGGATTCATATCCTGAAGGACCGATTAGTTTAGTGGACTTTGAAAATATAATACATACAAGAACGTAATGATATAATTTCTAACATAAAATAAAACATAGACTATACTTTGAGGACGATATTATTCCCCTATCTTAATCTTTCATGTCAATTTTAGTTCACTTCTTCGAATCGTAGGAAAAAACATTTGAAATTTTTAATCTTAAATGATCCTCAAGGATGAATAATATAGAAAAATCAATCATAAATAATAAATAACATTTATAGAAATATATAAAACTTAAATACAAGAACTTTAAACATAAACATCAACATAATATAGAAATTTTAAATCAAATAATGTGATTTAATTATTCACATGGATATTCTACTAGTCGAATAATCAAATGTATTATAAAAAACTAATCTCATAATGATGTAATTCATAATGATGTACATCATAACCACAATGTTAAGGACTTATGGTAAGGCCCTAAATATAAATTTTTTTCATGGCCTTTTTCAATGTCACTAGTTTGTCAAGTGAGACCATCCATTGCATCGAGGGCCTATAGTGGGCCATCCCATCAGTTACTAAGTCCAATGAATTCCTTATATGAAAATAGAGAAAAGTTACATAATCATTCGTATTAAAACTAACATGTTAAATGTATATACATTAATCAGAAACCATAAATGGTATAATAATTTCACAAACATAGTCAAAAAATCATAACTCATTCAATACAATATGTAATATTTTATTATAATAAATCAACCACAATTAAGATTAATTTATTATAACAGATGTTGATGTAGTTTAAAATGTTCAGTCAAAATCTTTGTGAGAAATATCACTTTTCCTATAATCATTTAAATGTTACAAAATATATTAATAATTTAATTGATAATTATTTTTTATTTAAGTTGTCTCATACCTCATTAAAACTTTTTAATGGAATAAAAAATTTATAAAAATACTTTCTACATAAATAAATCCTTTTAATCAATTTGAATCATTGGAAATTAATTTTATATATTTTGAAAAATAATTCATTAATAGGTTTAGAATAATGATATAATTAAAGATAATAATCTAAAAACCTCTAAATACTCCTTTGGAAATAAAATTTATCAAACATGTACATGGATGTTATATATTTCACAAAATTTACATACACATAAACAATATCTAATAATAAATAGATTGAGAAATTTACCATTTCCTTGTACTTTTTTTAGTTGATGGTTTGTTTAACCTCCTGTATAATGACCAAGTATGTTACTAAATTATACCAGCACCATATTCATATTTTTTATATCATAGATTATTATTATATGACATTATAGTATCCATTTAATAATATTTTTCGTTGTTAATGTATGGTTTTAGGTAATAATCACATTATTTATCATTTGTGCTTTGACTAGTTATTTTTTATACTATCACATAGATAATTATTTAATTATTTATAGATTATAAAAAAATATTTATATATCATATATATTCTGAATATAATTAGGTATAACACAATGATATATGAAATGGAAACACCATTCATAGAGACGGTAGTCTGTACAAATTCAATAACGTTGTTGAAATTTTCATATCGTATTGTATGGAAATAAGTAAGAGATATATATTTAACTACATATACATATATATTATTCCAGTATAATTATTACTTCATATATCTCACAATTAATCAATATATATATTTAAATATCCTTTGATGGTGATCATTGAAGATGAGTCTCATCGAGTCGTGGAGATGGTAAGTCATATGTAAGCGTAGGCAACAATATCATTATATTAATAGTGAAATAATATGTAATTGGAACGTATATTATATATAATGAATAATTAACTTGTTATATTTAGTTTTTAAATCAATTATAATCATTAATATGCCCATCAAAATAATGTAGTGTTGCATAATAAATTATACAACGAAGTAGAGACGATAAGTCGTACTTATACACGAATGGTGACTTTGTAATTCATAGGTTGATAGAATAAAGATTATTTTTTCTAAATATTTTTAACAAAATCAAATTATGAACATTTTATTGGATGTATTATTATAATATGGAAGAAATAATGAAAGAGGATGTAGAGGAATAAAATAAATTCGAAAGAGGTGATGAAATGATTATCTATTTTTTGGGTGATTCTTTTGGATTGAAAAAAGTGAACCATAGTTGCATTTATGATTATAGTAAGTCCTCTAAGTTGATGATAGGGTATTTTTCAGAATATTTGAGGAGGTTTCGTCTGAGACATACTGCTTTGGAGGTGTGAATTTAAGAGAAGGTGAATTGTCCTTTTAAAAGAGAGGCGAGGAAAACTATAGGAAAAGCTTGAAATATTAATTTATTATAAAATTATATTCATATTATAATAGATAAAATGGATTTATTTCGATTATATGGTGTGTATTGGTCTAGATCCTCTCATCTAACTGGATTTTGACATGTTTAGGTCACCAGAATAATATTATCTTCTGGATTTAACTCTTTCTTAAATAGTTTATCTTTTACCTCATATTTTTGTATTTATATACTACATTGTTAATATATTTACTATAAAATGGAAAGAGAACCTAATTTGGTTCGATAATGTCATATATAACATTATATATGAAATTTGGCCGAATCTCATATTTTATGGAATACAATATCAATGAATAAAATTAATTTTTTTAAAACACATTAATGTCTATTTTGAAACTATTTAGTATTTGGTTTGTTTGAATATCATAAAAAGATTATTGCTTTAATAAAAGTGCATCTAATCAACACTATCATTTAATATTCAACAAATTTTTTTTTTCTGGAATCAAATGTTTCAATTTACATTTATTTTAATATTTATAATATCTTTTTTTAATCGTTCACTAATAAGGTAATTACAACATCGTCATTTTTTAATCAATATATATAATCATTTAAAATATAAAAATTATAAATAGATTAATATGATGTTTGAAATATTGTTATAATTCAAATTAATATTTTTAGTATAATTTTCCATATGTATAATCCTATATTAAAAATGGATTATTTATTAAAATTTGAATTTGTCACTTTTAACTCTTGTTTAAATAAAATATAATAAATGTCTCAATTTATCCCAAGTGGATAAAGAAGGATCATATTTTTGTCAAAAGGGTTATTTTGGTTGCGAAAAACATATCAAATAGATTTAGGACATGTGTTGGTGTAAATTAATATTATAATATTTTTATTTATACCGTTGATTATCCGATTTACTTTTAACCGTGGTAAAAAAAATTAAAAGATACTATTAACAAAAATTATATTCATCATATAGAACAATATTTTAATTAATTATGAAAACGATTTATGTCATATGTGTGAAATTCAATTCACAGATGGATTAAAATTGTGTTTTATGAAAATTTTTAAATGTGCCTAAAAGGTTGCTAAAAATCATTAAAAAGATCTATAAAATTTTATATATATGACCATATAATAAAATGACTCCAATAACATATATTGGATTAGTAAATTTATTATGTATCTATTTATAGATTAAAATATATTTTAACTAAAAATAATTATTTACAATAAAAATTCAGTTTTTATGTAATACACTTTATTTTTCAATATTCATAAAAAATTTAAGGTTTTAAAAAAAATACCAAAAAACAACCTAAGATGATTTTGATATTTCAAATTAAAAAAAATGAATTCTATTTTAAAAAATTAAATTTTTAGGATTGTTTATAATTATTTTTATTTTTGTTCCCAATAATAAATAAATGTTGTTCTTTTAAGTAAATAATTTTTCAAATTAAATAACTATATTAAAAATTGTATACATTTCATTATTAATAATTTTTATTTGTGTGAAAACATTTTAAAAAACATTAAAAATTTATTTCCTACAATTCATATAGCAATATTAAATTGATTAATAAATATATCCTTTAAATAATTATAATACAACTGTATTGTTTTACAGAAACTCAATATTGCGTATAACACATGGCATGTTAGTGTTGCGTGGAATATTAGCAATTAAAATACAGTAATGAGATAACGTTCTATGAATTATTAGGGTGTTACAGTCCCCCATCCATCAATAAATTGAATCCTTTTAATTTGAAATTATTCTTGAAAATTAAATGTTCGAAAAATAAAATATACATTTTCCGAAAACCCACATTAGAAATGTGGTTAATAATATTTTGTCTTAATAAGAGGGAAAGTGAAATGACGAATTCACCACCAATTTGGGATTTCGTATAGAAGAACATTGATGGAAATTAGGGACACAAAAATGGTGGAAAACGTAAATACTTATAAGGAGTGATTTTTTCCATAAATCAAAAATAAGTGAACAATATATGGATAATTGAGGGCCTCAAAGCCTTAAATAATTAATGATTTAATGTATAATATGTTAAAAAAGATAAGGTATTAGGATTAAAAAATTATATTTGTTTTCGAAGAGGATGGATTAGTATATTATCATGATAAAAAATCAAGAAAACAAACTTGATTTCACTACCTATCATAATCGGAATCTCATCTATTGGTTTTTCATTTATCTATTTTAACTTCATCCTTACACTAGGAAATGAATGTTCAAAGTTATTTTTTTAATATCTGAAACACATTTCATAAATCCTATGGCCAACAATATTTTTATAATCCTATATATTTTTAATAAAAAACCATAGATTTGTTTAGAGTATCAAATAAATTATACATTAACCTCACACAAAAAATAAGTTGCCCAAATTAATCCATTTTAGCCTTCAGACATATTAAATATACTTTTGAAAAATTTCATAGTACAAAAATTAATATGGTGCGTAAATATAAAAAACATTTCTTTTATCCACATAATATCATGTGACTACCTTCATCATATATTTTTATAGAACATGGTAACTCCCAAAATTATAATATAAACTTATTTAATATAATAAAGCTCCCTTATTCCTTATAGAATAATAAATATACTTATGAAAGACAAAAATATTGTAAACTACACTAATTATTGAATATAAATAAATTAATTAGATCCATGGTGTTCATGTAATTTATCCAAATCCATTATCTCTTATTCAAATATCAGTACGTCAGTATCTGGTACATATTACAGTTTTTCATTCCCTTATCCATGTATTTCCCAACAATGTTTACCATGATCTTGAGTCACTTTTCACAGTACCATACAATCATAAATCAATAATGAAATAGTACTAGAGTACATTCCATATTTATTTCCATAATTTTTATAGCCAGTACATCGTTGATACAACACTCTAATGACATTATTCATCATTACCAAACACAAATACATTAATTATTCAACATCAACTGTAGTAACATAATATTCATGACCTTTATCCCTTTGATTATTATGAGATATATTTCCTTGAATATTAGGAAATTTATTTTCATAATTCCCTATTTCACTAAAGATGAAACATTGAATATTAGTCTTTTATTTCATCCATTTTCACTCTTTTTACACATGAACCTTTTCTTCAATCTTAAAAAAAATAGCCCGTCCTTTCAAGCACTTCCCAAAGTGATTTTTCCATAGTTATCCCTTATGGGAAAATACTTCTTTCCCTTCTTCTAATTACCCATAATTACCTCTTAGATCCTATTTTTCTATAGATTTAATTCAATTCCTGAGGTCAAACAAAATTATTTACTTATCTTGTAAACAAATAATATTATTTCATCATATGATGAGAATACATGAAATTCTATTTCCATTCAAAATGTTGTCTGAAGACCCTAAAAATGGGATCCTTATTAATCTTTTAATCATGTCCATTGTAGGGTTAGAAATTCCTTCCAATTTTTTCCCTTTCTAAACAATTTCATACATTTTATTAGGTTATGAATCAAAATTAATGATTCTAAACTAGTGAAATATTTATCATAAATTATTAATTTATATTTTCATAATTAGAAATATGGTTCTTTGGAGGACATATTTAATAACAAATCCTTCATAATTATTTATAAAGAGAATATGAATTGTTTTAAGCTTATCTCCAGACAGTGTCAAACTAGGTGCACATTAAGTCCGGTTGTCATGATCTAGGTTTCCATTAGTCATGCTTGAAAAACCATGTCATAGTTTTCAACACAAGGTACATATGCCCCAAAACCACATCCATATGTATTATCCTAACAAGGTTGTACTTCTTGGAATATCCACTTAATCCAAACTTTACCAAAATTCGTGGGGGTTCTTCTATACATAACCTAAAATTCTATCATACAGTTTTTATCCCTAATCTATGAATTCTACATCTATTTAAAAGGATGTTGCTGAATATCCCATAATACCTACTGTAATGCCCTCACCGTTGAATCACAAATCATGTGCATTATTTTAATAAATTTTCATGATTACAATGAATCAGGTCTAAAAGGAACCATCGATTATATGTCATGGAAAATAGAATACATACTAGAACATAACATTAAAATTTATAACATAAAATACAGAATAAATAATCCATGGAGGATGACATTATTCCCATAGATTGGCCCTGAATATCAATCATAATTCTCTTCTTGGAATACTAGGAAAATAAATCAATTGAAAGGGGTGAGCTTAGATGCTTAGTAAGGATTAAAAAAATGGCAGAAGCTATCCTAAATAATCAAAATATTTTATAGAAATATATAAAATTGAACATGAAGACCTTTAATGATAAAATCAACATAATATGGAAATATTATATCAAATAATGCATTTAACAAATTCACATTGATATTATACCAGTACAATAATCATATATAACATCAATAACTAATCACACAATGATAGAATGCCCAATGCCAAACAACTTAACCACAAATCAATGCCTCAAGCCAAGACACTAAATATAAAATTTTTCAAGGCCTTGTTCCATGACAATAGATTGTATCAGGAGTCCTACAGATGCAATGAGGGACTATTCAGGGTTCCACTAATCACATACAAATTCCAATTCCTTCCTCATAAGAAAATGGTGAAACCTATCATAATCATTCACCTTAAAACTAGACAACGAAATGTCAATACGTTAACCGTAAACCATGAATGGTATTGAAATAGAACATCCAGAGTCAAAAATATCAAAACACATTCAATATAATATTTAATATTGTATTATTATAAGTCAACTATAAGAAAGAATAATATCTAGTAAAGGACATAAACATAGTTGATAAGGATCAGTAAAACTATTTTGGAGAAATATCTATTATCACGAAATCATTTAAAAGATACCCAATATATAAATGAAGTGATTTAAATGAGATTTTTGAATAAAAGTTTCCAATAACACATTGATTCTTTTCAACGGAATTAACATTTTAAAAAAATTCATGTCCATATAAGTAAAATTGTAAAATAATTTGGAAAGTATAGAAAATAATTGAATAGATTTAGAAAAATAAATCAATAAAATATTGTAAATGTGGATCTAGATAATTATTCCCTTCCATAAAACCTTAAAATATTCATTATGAAAAATTCCTTATGAATATTTGACATATATGACATATATGACCCAAAAAATACTTTCACATAAACAATCTCTCATAATAATAAAATTGAGAAATTAACCCTTACCTTGTACTTTCCATTAGTCATGGGAACATTTAAACTAATGTATAATGGCCATAGCATGTTATTAAATAATAAAAGTACAATATTCATATTTATAATATCGTTAATTATTAATTTATTACTTTATCCTAATAATTTAATAATAATTTCCTTGTTAAAGAAGCATTTCGCGTAATAATCATTTCCATTATCATATGAGTTTTGAATTGTTATTCTAGATATTATCACATAGATCATGATTTCCATACTTCCAGATTATAAAAATAGATTTATATATCCCATATAATCAGAATATAAATATTTTTAATTGATCGATATATGAAATTGAGAAAATGTTCATGGAGACGGTAGTTTGTACGTACGCATGGACAATATTTCTATTTTCTTATCGTATAGTATGGAAGAAATTAAACATAAAATATTTTACTATAGATATAAATATATTATTACTTTATAATTATTACATAATATATCTCATAATTAATCAATATATTTATTTTTATAAATATTCTTCAAAAGAGGTCATTGAAGATAAATCTTATTGCTTCATGCAGATGGTAAGTTGTACGTATGCACAAGCAACAATATCATTCAATTGATAGTGAAATGTTATATAATTGGATCGTATATTTTGTATAAAAAATCCTTAAAATTTTATATTTATTATTTATATCAATTTTACTAATTATTATTCCCATACAAATAGTTAAGTGTTCAATAAAAAACTTCACAATGACGTGGAGACGGTAAGTAATACCACACATGTATGGTGACATTTTCATTCATAAGATGTATAGAATAATAAATATCATTGTACCAATTTTATAAAAAATCATATTATATACAAGCTATGGGATTTTTTTATTTTAGTATCGAAAAAACAATGAATGAGGAAGTATAAGATGAAAAGAACACTTAAAGAGGCGAGGAAATAATTATATCTTCATTGGGTAGTTCCTTTTAAATTTATGAAAGGGATTCAAAAGATTGATTTATGTCTTATGTAAGGAATTTAGTATTAATTTGATGCAGTTGGGATAATATTTTATTAGGGTTTTCCTGAGATAAATGTCTTTGGATGTGTGAATTTAATAGAAGGGGAAGAACTTTTTTATAAGAGAGGTTAGTGTCACTTAAGGAATAGTTTGAAATATTAACTTATTATATAATTATATTCAGTTTATAATTGCTAAAAATTAATTTATATCGATTATAAGGTGAGTTTGGTCTCAATACTCTCATAAAATTATTTTTGGCATATTTAGTTCCCCATTTTATCCTTATCATATATAATTAACTCTTTGAAAAATACTTTGACTTTTACCATGTATTTGAGAATATTCATACAACATAGTAAATATATTTAATATTAAATGACAATGGAACATCAAGTGGATCATTAATTACATGTATAATATTATATAAGTCATTTTGAGACATATTATATTTGTTGGAATATTATATCTTTTATTAATATTTTATTTTTAAAAAAACTCATTTATGTCAATTTTAACACTATTTAGTATTTGGTTTTTCTGAAAGTAATAAAATGTTTATTCACTAGAAAAAAAATACATTTAATAAACCCTAAAATATAATATTCACCTTTAAAATTTTTGTATGACATCAAAAAATTCAATATACATTTATTATAATATTTATAATATCATTATTTTTAATCATTCATTAATAAGGTAATTATTGCATCATCATTGTGTCCTGAATAAA
The DNA here is from genome assembly GCA_963277665.1 of Viscum album. NCBI lineage: Eukaryota > Viridiplantae > Streptophyta > Magnoliopsida > Santalales > Viscaceae > Viscum > Viscum album. The sequence goes on along the minus strand of OY728121.1, from coordinate 527,270,814 downwards.
ATTAATTATTTAATGTCACAAAATAATAAATAAAATAACATTATGTGTGAAATATATTATACAATTTTATGAATATTTTTTTTCAAATTTATTTTATGTATTACAATATATAAAAAATGGTTTATTTATAAAAATTTTATTTTAAAACTTTTAACAAATCAATAAATAAAATATAATAAATGCCATATTCTTACCATAATGCTTCAAAAAATAATCATATTTTTTACTAAGTATTTTTTTGGTAGAAAAACACTTATAAAATAGAATTATGACATGTTTTTGGGTAATTTTATATTATTTTAATATTATTTTTACCTTCAATTAAAATTTTTACAATTAACTACGGTTAATAAAATTCCAAATATTTTATTCACCAAAATTTATTTTCATCCTATTGAATGACAATTTACATAATGATTACAACTATGTCTATATGATTTTTGATATTCAAATCACTGAATTGTAAAAATTAAATTTTATGAAAACATTCAAATGTGCCTAAAAGATTGGTAAAAGACATCAAAAAGTTCAATGAAATTATATATATATTTAATATAATTATAAAATGAAACCAATGATTTATAATGGAAAAATATATGTATTATCTATCTATTTCAGCTTTATGTTTAATTTTAATTAAAAATATTTATTTAAATGAAAAATTATGTTTTTATGTGCTATGAAATATTATTCAGTATTCCTCAAAGATTAAAATTTTTCCGAAATATACCATTTATTCAACTTTAACTAATTTTTAAAATCCAAAATCATAAATATAGTCTATTTCTTAAAAAATGATTATTTAGGGGAGCCTAAAATTAATTTTATCATTGTTCATAGGAAGACAAAAAAAAGTTCCTTTATTAAAATATATTTTCTAATGATATAACTATTTTAACAAACCTTATAAAATTAATTGTAAATATGTTTTATTTTTGTGAAATTTTTTAAATAAAGTTTAAATTTTATTTATTACATTTCATATTACAATATTTAAATGATAAATAAACATATCAATTAAATAACCATAATACTAATGTGTTGTTTCACAGAAACTCAATCTTATTTATAACGCACACCATGTTAGTGTTGTGTGAAATATAAGATATTAAGCTACTTTAAAGAGATAAAAAACTATGAAATAATGGTGTGTCATAATTATATTCCATATGTAAATTTCCCTATTCCACATTCAAGATTCATGTGTCCCGATATTTGGTCCTTTATCATCTTTTCTATCTAGAGGGACTTCCTAATGGTATGGATTATCGGGATCATGGCCTGCCTACCGTATTTGATTAATGTCTTAGAAGAAGTTGAATGAAATTTTGAGATAGTTCCTATATTTTGAATTTGGTCAGTGACCAAAACTCATTTGATTGTTCCCATCTAAGGATACACAATATATATGTTGTGATTTGATTACAATTTCTAGTTATCTTCCATTTTAATATCATCCCCATTTGATAGAGAAAATATTTTCAATTAATTTATATTGAATATCACTGTTTTAAAGTCACAAATGGGTTCCTCTTAGATGAATTGATTCATATTTATGATTTTGGTGTTATTTTGAGTTTAATGGTAAAAATTGGCCATTTTGGATTTTTAACAGTTTTAACTTATTTCTGTAGTTTGGCCATAACATTATCTAAATTGATCCGAATTGCAAAATTCTTTCTTTTCCAGATTCTACACATCCGGGGCTTCATTTACAATGTTTGGACTAAAAGCTGAATCGGCCATATGGAAGCTCAAAAGAAGCTCACAAGTTGGTTCAAGAAAACAGTTTCCATTTCTGGCTAGTTTTGGTGTGGGATCCATAACTCATCCATTGTGGGCCCAACTCTTGCAAAATTCGGTGGGTGGATGACCCAGGAGTTTTGGAGCATCATCTACTAATGGTGCACCGCAGGATTCGTCCGTTTTAGGGTCCATTAAAGCTTCCTAATCCGGGTTTTGACGTTTTGGAGATTCTGACTGGACAGAATAAATGATCAGAGTAAAAGGGCCATAACCCTCGGAATACCTGTCCAACTCAGCTGAGATTTTGAGGGGACACGGACAAGACAATTATAAACAACATTTAAGAAGGGGTAAACGCGTGAATAGGTCATTTATTGGGTCCAAAAGGCGACAAAATTCGGGGGGTTGAATTCTACCTATAAAAGGAGGAGAGCTCCTCCCCCTCAATCCATCCCATTCTCCATCCCATTACTTCTGGGACACCCAGGAGAATAACTTCTCAGTTTTTTTTCTTTTATTTCTTTTATTTTAAAATGTCTCTCCTCTCCCACATTATCTCGCTTACCCCATCCATGGAGGGGTAATTTCATTTGAGTGATCGGAAAGAGGGGAGGCTGGACCTATGTGTTGTGCTTGAGTTTTGTGCTTGAAATGAATAAAATTTGTTCTTCTTTATTCATCCAGTTCCAATTCATAATTCAGTATTAAAATCTGAAAGTGGTTGTGTTAAGGTTTTTATTCTGAAATTATAAATTTCTTTGGTCGATGATCACATCTCCATCCACCCAATTCTAATTTGTATACGGTGGAACATGATTAGGGTTGGGTGGTGATTGCTCGACGGTTGTCAAGCACGTGTGTAGGATTGTATGTCGAAATCTTGGTTTATTAGGGAACAACACTTCCAGGTCTAGAATTTCTCTAATTAATCAAGAGACCTTCTAAAACCCTAAACACATTGGAAGGAGGAGAGACCAATCTAAGGGTTTATAAAAGGAAATTCTCATCACATCTCTCTTATCAGTTTAAGGAAGAAGAAGAGATAAAATTTTGAAACCATGATGGCACAACACTATGTCTAGCCGAACCAAATCCAATCACCGTCTTTATAATTTGTTAAAATCAATCAATTTCTGTTTTTTGTTTCTCTCATAGTCATTCAAATTTGTTAAAACCAACCTTTTTAAGAAAACCAACAAAAAGTGACAACCTTGTTTTGTGTGCACTCCTCTTCGGGAGACTACCTAGGATAAACTGCTATACTATACTTAGGTAAATAAAATATTTTTTTGCCACGCCCCACGACAGGCATGCGTCAAACATGGCGCCGTTGCCGGGGAGGCAGTTCCTCAAATCTTTTTTTTAAAAAAAATCTCTTTTGAATGACCCGTAGTTCAAAATGAAATTTATTAGAATTCGATCCAGAAATTGAGCGGATAATAACAAAATTGAGAAATCAAAATATTCCCAAAGATTTCGATGAAATAAATCTCACTGATTCAAGTGATACCTTGAGTGGAGACATTAAACCTTTAATAATGGCTGTAAATCCCAACCGAACCCTACGTGACATCTATGCAACTCAATTTGTCAATCAAAATTATCAACTTGCAATTCCTGCCATAGAAAATGATTTTGAATTTCAAATTAACATGATCCAAGGGCTTCATAAATTTCATGGTCTTGCAGGTGAAGACCCAAATCGACATATTCAAGAATTCACCTATGTCTTCTCTAGCTTCAACCCTCGAGCAGTCGCGGAAGAGCATGTGAAGTGGATGGCTTTCCCCTTCTCACTAGAGGGAGTAGCAAAGGAATGGTTGTACAATCTACAACCGGGGGAGATTAGTGACTGGGAAGATCTAAAAAAATGATTTCTATAAAGATTCTTCCCAACATCTAGGAGCACTGCAATAAAGAAGGAGATTTATGTCATCCATCAATCCACTGGAGAAACACTCTACGAATACTGGGAACGTTTCAAGAAGATTTGTGCAAGTTTTCCACACCAAGAAATAGAAGAGGACCAATTCCTTGTGTGCTTCTACCAAGGATTGCTTGACAATGTCAGGAATCTACTAGATGCCTCGTCGGGAGGAGACCTCATTGATAAATCACCTACAGATATATGAATTCTGATTGAAAAGATTGCACAAAATTCACAGCAGTTTGGCACTCGAGGTACGATCACCAGAGGAATCCATGAGGTACGAACATCTGATTCAGTGGATTTAATTAGGAATGAAATGGGTGAACTCACCCGGTTGGTGCGACAAATAGCTGTGAACCATGTGAAGGTACAATAAGGACCGACTCAGGTATGTGGTTTATGCTCTTCTAATTCTCATTACACTGATCAATGTTCAGAAGTGTCGGGGACAGAAAGTTGTGCTACAGCCTATCAACAAAGGCAATACTAACCGCAAACCCAACCAGGGTATGGGTTTCAACAGAACCAAGCCAGAGCACCTTTTCAGCAGAAATATCAGAACCCAATAGCATTCCAACAACCTTAACAGAAGCCCTTCAAACAACAACAAACTTTTCAACCACAACTTTTCCAGTGGAAGAATTATGAGCAACCATCCACAAGTGCACCGACAAATGAAGACCAACAACTGAAGACAAGAGTTGCGGGAATAGAAGATAAGATGGACAAGCTAGCTGATCAATTTGCAAGCATTATGGATGCTCTCACCAAGAACCAAGGTATGCTTCCTGCACAAACAATTACCAATCCAAAAGAGATTGTTATTGAAATCATAACCCGAAGCGGGAAGGAGCTCAGACCACCATAACAATATGAGGAGGATGAATCTAGGGAACCTGCTGAAGCTCGTCCTGTCCAACCAAAAGATGGAGTCAACAACAAAGTAGAAAGAACAAGGTTCAAGAAGGAAAGACTATAAACACCATTGCAGAAACAACAATGGGAGAAAAGGGATATTCCATCACCATTCCCATCAGCATTGGTTGAGTCAAAGAAGGGAGAAGAAGAACGACTTCAACAGGAAATTCAGTAAACATTTCGAAAAGTTGAGATTAACATTCCACTACTGGATGCAATCAGGAAAATCCATAAATATTCAAAATTTCTGAAGGAGCTATGTACTAAGAGAAAGAGGCTGGATGGAAATGAAAGAATCAACTTAGGAAGAAGCGTCTCAGCATTGATCACACCACTGATACTGCAAAAATGTCATGATCCAGGGACTTTCTCTATTCCCATGTACTATCGGTTCATTAAATTTTACTGATGCACTATGTGATCTTGGAGCTTCGATAATTGTGATGCCTCACTCTGTGTTTTCATCTTTGCAGATCGGAGAACTAAAATCAACTCGGGTGGTGGTACAATTAGCAAACAGATCCACCGTTTTCCCAGCTGGAGTCGTTGAAGATGTACTTGTAGGAGTGAGAGGATTAATCTTTCCAGCAGACTTTTATGTCCTTACCATGGAGGAAGACCGAGCACCATCCCAATCTCCCATCATCCTAGGGAGACCATTCTTGAAAACAACAAGGACAATCATCAACGTGCATGAAGGAACACTCACCATGGATCTCGGAGATAGTACGGTACACTTCAATATTCTTGATACGATGAAACACCCATCCAGCAATCACTCACTTTATGCAATCTCCCATGATGAAGGTATAGAACCAATTGACGACTCAGGTATGCTTCATGACTTTTTATCTTTGGGAGAACACTCTTCATTTGAATTTTATAACTACCATGAACTTGAAAATTATGATATCATGTTGGAGGATGAGGTAAAATCTGATTTTTCGATGATTTGTTAAAAGGAAGTAATATTATTCCCGAGAATTCAACATTAGAAGTAGGAAACCTAAATGAAATATCATCCCTTGAACAACCCCCATGTTTAGAGATGAAGCCTTTTCCATGTGACTTGAAGTATGCTTACCTAATGGACGGAAAGAAATTTCCAGTAATCATTGCCAATAACCTATCCCATTCACAAGAACAAACATTGATTGACCTTCTCAAAAGGAATGTCAATGCTGTAGGATGGAGTTTAGGTGATATTCCTGGAATAAACCCTAAGGTATGCTCTCACAGGATATTTTTTTAAAGTGAATCTCGGCCAGTTAGACAACCTCAAAGAAGACTCAATCCCACAATCATGAAGGTCGTTAAGAAAGTGATTGAGAAATTGTTAGCAGCTGATATCATTTACCCAATCTCTGATTCTCAATGGGTCAGCCCAATTCATGTAGTCCCCAAGAAAACTGGCCCGACCACTGTCACAAATGAGAGAAATGAACTGATCCCCAAGAGAATAAAAAATAGCTGGAGAGTGTGTATAGATTACAGGAAGCTAAATCAAGTTACCAGAAAAGATCACTTTCCTATTCCATTCATTGAAGAGATGCTTGAAAGGTTAGCTAGAAATACTCATTACTATTTTTCAGATGGATTATCAGAATATTTTTAGGTACCAATTTCACCAGAAGACCAGGAAAAGACAACCTTCACCTGCCTTTTTGGTACATTCGCCTACAAAAGGATGCCTTTCGGGCTATGCAATTCTCCAGGTACATTTCAACGGTGTATGGTGAGTATTTTCTCGGACCACATTGAGGATTTCTTGGAGGTGTTTCTTAATGATTTCACAGTTTTTGGCAATTCATTTGATCTTTGCTTGGGAAATTTGGAAAACGTTTTGAAAACATGCATTGAAAAGAACCTTGTCTTAAATTTTGAAAAATGTCATTTCATGGTTGAAAAAGGGATAGTGTTGGGGAACATAATTTCACAAAATGGGATTGAAGTTGATAAATCAAAAGTTGATGTAATAAATTCCTTGCCATATCCAACTTGTGTCAAACATGTTAGATCCTTTTTAGGGCATGCAGGATTTTATAGACGATTCATCAAGGATTTGAGTAAGATTTCCCTCCCTCTCTCAAGATTACTTATAAAGGATGCTAACTTTAATTTTGATTGGGCATGTAGGGAATCATTTGATGAATTAAAGGAAAGGCTGATAACACCACCAATAATGCAGCCAGCCAATTGGGATTACCCTTTCAAGATACTTTTTGATGCATCCAACCAAGCAGTGGGAGCCTCTCTATCACAGAGAATTGACAGCAAGCCTCAAGTCATCTCCTACGCATCAAGGACCTTGTATGAAACACAAATAAATTACACAGCCACATAGAAGGAGTTCCTTGCAGTCATTTTTGCACTAGATAAATTCCGATCATATCTTCTGGGCACTAAAGCTGTTGTTTTTTCTGATCATGCAGCTCTTAGGTACTTAATGAAAAAGGCGGATGCTAAACCACGGTTGGTGAGATGGATGATACTATTACAAGAGTTCAATTTGGAAATCAAAGATAAGAAGGGGACTGAAAATAAAGTGGATGATCATCTGAGTCGACTACCCCACACTGCTGAATCAGAAATACCAAAGCAGAACCCACTTAATGATGAGCTTCCTGGAGAACAACTCTACATCATCAACAGTGAAGTACCATGGTATGCCAAAATTGTCAACTATTTGGTAACATCTCAGGTACCCTCTCATCTAAGCTCTCATCAACAACATAAGCTTAAATCTGAATCAAGATTTTACATTTGGGAAGATCTGTTTCTGTGGAAAATTTGTAATGATCAAATCATAAGAAGTTGCTTGCCAAGAAGTGAAATTGAATCAGTGTTTGATTTTTGTCATAAATTATCATGTGGAGGCCACTTTGGACCTCAGAGGACTGCCCAAAAAGTTTTAGAATCTGGACTCTACTGGCCCACCTTATTCAAGGATGCATATGAATTTTGTAAAAGATGTGAAAAATGCCAATTTTCTGGTAACATATCCAAACGACATGAAATGCCACAAAAACCAATAACCTTTTGTGAAATTTTTGAATTTTGGGGCATAGATTTCATGGGACCATTCCCAATGTCATTTGGAAATTCAGATATTCTTTTGGCTGTAGACTATGTTTCAAAATGGGTGGAAGAAAAAGCAACCAGATCTGATGATGCAAAAGTTGTTTGTGATTTTTTAGGTCTAACATTTTCTGTAGGTTTGGCATGCCACGAGCAATCATCAGTGATCAGGGAACTCATTTCTGCAACAGGAAAATGGAAGCATTGCTGACGAATTATGGGGTGAATCATAGAACATCTACCCCATACCATCCCCAAACAAATGGACAAGAAGAAGTCTCTAATAGAGAAATCAAAGCCATTCTGGAGAAGACAGTTAAACCCAACTGGAAGGACTGGAGCCAAAAGTTAGATAATACATTATGGGCATACAGAACGGCGTACAAAAAACATATTGGGATGAGTCCCTATAGATTGATCTGTGGAAAGAGTTGCCACCTTCCTGTGGAGTTGGAGCATAGAGACTACTGGGCGGTCAGAGAGATGAATCTGGACCTTGAGAAAGCTGGGAAAGAAAGAAGATTTCAATTATAGGAGTTAGAGGAAATTAGAAGGGAATCTTTTGAAAACTCAATGATCTATAAAGAGAGAACAAGGATTTCCCATGACAAGATAATTCAACCAAGAACGTTCAACCCTGGAGATCACGTGTTACTCTTCAAATACAGACTTATGTTTATGCCAGGTAAACTTCGTTCCAGATGGGAAGGCCCCTTTACTGTTACTCATGTATATCCCTTTGGTGCTCTGCAGATTCAAAAGGAAGGAAGAAGAAACCCATTCACTATAAATGGGAAGAGGCTGAAGAAGGTCCATGGGACCGTACCTCAAGAACCAGTAGAGGAGATCACACTCCTTCATCCTGAATACAAATGAACACCTACCAGGTTGCTTCATTCCTTTACATTTGATTAAATGTAATAACTCCATCTTTTTGAAACATAAATAAAAAAAATTCCATTTACATGCATTGAGGACACTACATCAATTAAGTGTGGGGGAGGAAATAATGTAGTCCAGGAGATTTTTAAAAAAAAATAAAATAAAATAAAATTTTGTCAAGCCAACGACATTAAACAAAGGCGCTACCGGGAGGCAACCCTCATTTTCCCCCGTTTTCCACTTGTCTTCTTAGTCATTTACCAGCATGATTGAATGGGCCTGCACTATCAATTGTTTTCATTTTTTTTTCAAGTCCATTAATGAAGAGGGTGTCGTGGGATTATACGTCATGAAGAAAAGGATCCATTTGACAGGGGAGTATGAGTTTCAATTCTATATTATCCGACTTTATTCCCTACTTTTTTAGTCTTTTAAACAATTAATCAAAAAAAGGCATGCCCACGCTTGAATTCATGTTTTACTTGACTTCTCTAGGAGACATGATTTTCTTAGGAATCTTGTGATTCCATGTTTTAGATTTCAATGTTAATGAGATTGAATGATTAAAATGGATAATTGGATGATTAAAGTGAAGCAAGGATATTGAAATAAGGACTCATGAGTTAAGGGAATTAATTGATTCATGTAAATGAAATTTCCCTCCCATTTTTCATTCTTTGAATTTCTGAAATTCATGTGAATTAATTTGTTATTATTAATCATTCCATAAGTGATTTTCCAATATCATATTCTCATTCCTGAGAGGATTTCTAGAACAAATAATTCCTATTTTATCTTGAGCATATTTCTTGAGTGATATTGGGACGTGCCACCTGCTAGAACTTGTATTGAAACTTGTCAAACCTATGACTGTACAAAACCACATTTAATATGATTGAGGAATCTCTTTGGCTAGACACATTTTATCCTAAGACCCACATTTACATTTATCCTTCGTAAGCCCTTAGATGCCATGAATTTCCTTATAGGTTTAAGCCACATTACAATCCAATTTTTCCTTACCTACATGCACTTTTAGTATTTTTGCATGGTTATTTTATGTTTGAGTGTGGGGAAGGGCCTTTCGTGTGCGTTCCTTGTGATATGTATCATTTTTGGGTGGTGTAATGTGTGCGTCATCATTTTGGGAAATGTATTATTAGAAAATTGGGCATGATTCATCATTTCATTATGTTTGTTTCATTTCATCCGGTTCTCTATAAAAAAAAGAAAAAAAATCAAAATAAAGATGTGCCTTTCTGGAGATTTACAGAAAAAATAATAATAAAGCTGTGCCTTTCTGGAGCTTTATAAAAAAAACAGGGAGAACTTGGATGATATAATTCTTTGTAATCATTTATTGACTCATGACCCAAGTCATTGAAAGGGGAGTGGTGTTGTGATTCACATTTCAAGGGGATTTGAGTGAGGTTCATCTTGTGTTTTAACTTGATTAATAATGCATTGTACTTAAGAGTAAAACCTCCTACTTCTGGCCTTAAATTATTTCAATCATTTACCCACCAACCCTAAGCCACAGAGTCATTTGAACCTTTATTTCAAGTCCTCATGATTTTATGTGTGTTTTTTCTTTACAACGTGGAGAAAGTAGTTACATTACAAGCCTATGGATAAGGAGTATGTTCTCATGATATGAGCATAACTCCACTATTAATTGTATCATGAGTGATGAGAGAAATATTCAAAAGTGAGGTAGGTCATGATTTGGCATGTTTAATAATAATAAATTGAGAAGCTTGAATGAATGAAAGGAGAATCTTCATTATTATTCAAAGGGGAAAAGTAAAATGCATGAATTGATTGCTTCATTGAAAAATGGGAAATTAAATTGGTATTTTTGTTGAACTAGAAAGATCGATTGGACATTGATAATCATTTGATTTTATTCCATTTGAAATTTAAATATTGGTGTCATTGGTGTCCTTTGAATTCCATGTTGAGATTTTATGCTTGAGGAAAAACATAGTTTAAGTGTGGGGGAATTGATAGAACAAATATTTTCAATTAATTTATGTTGAATATCACTGTTTTAAACTCACAAAAGTGTTCCTCTAAGATTAATTGTTTCATTTTTATGATTTCGGTGTTATTTTGAGCTGAATAGTAAAAATTGGCCATTTTGGATTTTTAACAATTTTAACTTATTTCTGTAGTTTGTCCATAACATTACCTACATTAATCCGAATTGAAAACTTGTTTCTTTTCCAGATTCTTCACATCCAGGGATTCATTTACTATGTTTGGACTAAAAGCTGAATCGACCATATGAAAGCTCAAAAGAAGCTCACAAGTTGGCTCAAGAAAACTGTTTCCAGTTCTGCCTAGTTTTGGTGTGGGATCCATAACTCATCCATTGTGGTCCCAAATCTTGCAAAATTCGGTGGGTGGACGCGAACGGAGTTTTGAAGCGTATTTTATGAAGGAAGCACCGCCTGATTCGTCTGTGTGAGGGTCCATTAAAGCTGCCTAATCTGGGGTTTGACGTTTTGGAGATTCTGACTAGACCGAATAAATGATCCGAGTAAAAGGGTCATAACTCTCGGAATACCTGTCCAAATCTGCTGAAATTATTAGGGGACACGTCCAAGACAATTATGAACAACATTTAAGAAGGGCCCAATGCGTGAAGAGGTCATTGATTGGGTCCAAAACGCGACAACATTCGGGGGGTAGAATTCTGCCTATAAAAGGAGGAGAGCTCCTCCCCCTCAATCCATCCCATTCTCCATCACATTCCTTATGGGACACCCAGGAGAGGATCTTCTCAGTTTTTTTTCATTTATTTCTTTTATTTTAAAATTTCTCTCCTCTCCCGCATAATCTCGCTTACCCCATCCATGGAGGGGTAATTACATTTGAGTGATCAGAAATAGGGGAGGCTGGACCTATGTGTTGTGCTTGAGTTTTGTGCTTGAAATGAATAAAATTTTTTCTTCTTTTTCTTCCAGTTCCAATTCATAATTAAGTATTAAAATCTGAATGCGGTTGTGTTAAGGTTTTTATTCTGAAATTATAAATTGCTTTGGACGATGATCAAATCTCCCTCCACCCAATTCTAATCTGTATACGGTGGAACATGATTAGGGTTGGGTGGTGATTGCTCGACGGTTGTGAAGCACATGTGTAGGATTGACGCACGCCTATTGTGTGGCGTGGCAAAACAATATTTTATTTACCTAAGTATAGTATAGCAGTTGATCCTAGGTAGTTTCCCGAAGAGGAGTGCACACAAAACAAGGTTGTCGCTTTTTGTTGGTTTTCTTAAAAATATTGGTTTTAACAAATTTGAATGACTATGAGAGAAACATACAACAGAAATTGATTGATTTTAAAAAATTGTAAAGACGGTGATTGGATTTGGTTCGGCTAGACTTAGTGTTGTGCCATCATGGTTTCCAAATTTTATCTTTTCTTCTTCCTTAAACTGGTAAGAGAGATGTGATGAAAATTTCCCATTCTAAAACCATAGATTGATCTATCCTCCTTCCAATGTGTTTAGGGTTGTAGAAGGTCTCTTGATTAATTAGAGAAATCCTAGACCTGGAATTGTTGTTTCCTAATAAACCATGATTTTGACATACAATCCTACGCACGTGCTTGGCAACCGTCGAGCAATCACCACCCAACCCTAATCATGTTCCACCGTATACAGATTAGAATTGGGTGGAGGGAGATGTGATCATCGACCAAAGAAATTTATAATTTCAGAATAAAAACCATAACACAACTGCATTCAGATTTTAATACTGAATTATGAAATGGAACTAGAAGAATAAACAAGAACAAATTTTATTCATTTCAAGCACAAAACTCAAGCACAACACATAGGTCCAGCCTCCCCTCTTTCCGATCACTCAGATGAAATTACCCCTCCATGGATGGGGTAAGAGAGAAAATGCGGGAGAGGAGAAACATTTTAAAATAAAAGAAATAAAAGTAAAAAAACTGAGAAGTTCTTCTCCTAGGTGTCCCAGAATGAATGAGATGGAGAATGGGATGGATTGAGGGGTAGGAGCACTCCTCCTTTTATAGGCAGAATTCTAACCCCCTAATGTTGTCGCGTTTTGGACCCAATAAATGACCTCTTCACGCCTTTCTCCCTTCCTAAAAGTTGTTCATAATTGTCTTGGACGTGTCCCCTAAAAATTTCAGCGGATTTGGATAGGTATTCCGAGAGTTATGGACCTTTTACTCTGATCATTTATTCTGTCCAGTCAGAATCTTCAAAACATCAAACCCCGGATTAGGAAGCTTTAATGAACACTCAAATGGACGAATCCCGCGGGGATTACTCCATAACATATGCTCCAAAACTCCTTGCGCGTCCACCCACCGAATTTTGCAAGATTTGGGCCCACAATGGATGAGTTATGGATCCCACACCAAAACTATGTAGAACTGGAAACAGTTTTCTTGAGCCAACTTGTGAGCTTCTTTTGAGCTTCTATATGGCCGATTCTGCTTTTAGTCCAAACATCGTAAATGAAGCCCTGGATGTGAAAAATCTGTAAAAGAAACCAGTTTGCAATTAAGATCAATTTAGATAATGTTACTGCCAAACCACAGATATACGTTAAAACTGTTAAAAATCCAAAATGGCCAATTTTTACTATTCAGCTCAAAATAACACCAAAATCATAATAATGAAAACAATTCATCTTAGAGGAACACTTTTGTGATTTTAAAATAGTGATATTCAATAAAAATTAATTGAAAATATTTGTTCTATCACCATTCCATCCAAAATACATGATGTTTTGATTCAATTTTTCCGCTCTTTCACATTATTTTGGATATCTATTTCATTTTCTTTTGTCCCATCGTTCATCTATACACATCAATTAGGAATATCTAAATGGTTGGATTTTCCAACACGAAATATCATTTACCTTATTCTGAACTATCAAATGATAGGTAAATATTGTCATCACGCCTTATTTCCATCACTAACCATGGATCATAAGGTATTTGGAGTTTTGGTAGGGTCTTACCCATATAATGATGTTTTGTATCAAAGTGGTCCAAAATAACAGCCATTAAACTATGATATTATTTAAGGGTATTAGGATGTTAAACTATGCTTCCCCATCCCACACGAAGTTAAATTTTTTTTATTTACCGCATGAAGTTAAAATAGATAGTATTGTCCTGTTGTATGACCTTAAACTATGTCATAATCATCCTATCTATACAAAAAATAATGGATAAACATAGTGTTGTTCCCAATTGAGAGATAATCACCCTTGGAAATAGTCATCCACCATTCCACATTACAAGAACTACACAAGTATTGATTTATATCACCACACCTGGGCCCTTTCGTCCCGGTCTAGTCACTCAAAAATATCACCACACAAACAATTTAAAAAATATAAATTTATATCACCTCTTCACCCTATTAATGGGTCATACATACATGGAGAAATTGTATTTCCGAACTACTTGATTAATTTTTCCCATCATTAGGGGGTATGTAGTGATTCTGGAATCATTGATATTTAGCTCATCATCAACATTATTTTCCCAATTCATTTCGAACCATCTTCTTCTTTACCTAATGGGGATAAACCACATATAATACAAGAACTTCTTGTGGATTTATTCCAACCATTTTATTATACATAGATATTCCCTTACATGTTTCCATAGGTCTATCAATGGGTTTATCATCCCTTTCCCCTCCATTCCCCATAGGGTGTCTATGCATTACATGAACCCCCAATGGTCTGCATTCTTGTCGGGTTATGATTCATGTGTTCTATATATACCCTATGACTAATCATTTTTTTTATTCCATGTACAATGACATTAAATTGTAAACATTAGTCTCAGTATCCAAACATTATACTATCTCCCATGGAATATGTGGTATGACCGTAAACTATTTGTAACATCTATATCACATGATGTTAAACAACTTGTTCAAGTTCCTCACCTACATGATGGATAACTAGAAAATATCACATGACCTCATTCCGAGTGGTCCACTCCAACAAAATTAGTTACCTACCACAAAACTCACATCTTTTTCTGTCTCTCTACATCTGAGATGATGTTTCCTTAGAAGACAATTTTATATTTTTCAGACCAATGCTACCACATCAATGTGCTCCATGCTATAATTTCAAGCATTTATAATTACTTATAACATAAAAAAACTCCAAATAAAGGATTTTAATTCCCATTATTTGGATACTCATAGTATTTCACATCTAAAGGAACTCCATAATGGCCTAGTGCATCACCGCTTCATCTCACAAATCATCTTGGTTTAGAATTCCAAAAGATATTGGAATACATTATGATTTTTGGTCTCTTGCTTTAAATATAGTCATTGGATTTCCCTTATTTTTTTTCCCATTTATGGATAATAATATTAATATTGCACCTCTAATAAAATAAAAAGTTATCCCATGTTGGGTTTCCACCATCAACATGTTCTGAATGATGTGTATCATGATTCACATTCCCTATTCCCCTTTGTTCAGAAATATTGTAACGTACCTGGTATTTTACCGATCGTATAGTTGATCACATTGGGAAATTTAGGATCATTTTTCCATGAGCCATATTCTCCATTAAAAAACTCTCTCATCCCAAAAAAATCTTGTTGGTCTATAAAAAATGGAAGACCTTGAGTATTCGATAATTAACTGAAACTCCAATATAAAGTGAAAGGTTATGCGGTCATCCCTAGTTTCTCACACAGGTTTGACCCACTTGAGGTTAGAAATTTATCACTTGTTTCTTGAAATATATGTTAGGGATGAGAAATTAAAAAAATATATCTATTTGTCAGGTTTAAATTTCTAGGTAGGAAGGGAATGTTTGTTTGTTATGATTGGTAAAAACACAACCCTTACATATCATCTCCTTCAATGGAAGGATACAATTCCTACACACTCTATATTTTGGATTTAAAATATTCATACCATTATATCATTTCCTTCTCAATATCAATAGCCATATATAAAATATAATTATCCCTAATATATATTCAATCCCACTCAGCTAACTATTCAGCCATTGACGACATTCATTTGCCAACAGCTATTGGGAATCCTCTAGTCGAACCATTAGTCATTGAACTTGTTCTAATTGAATGGTGATGATTTCTGAGCACTCTTTCATGTGGTTGTTGTGTCTCTATATCCCCTTTTTATCCTCTTAGATCTTGATTTTGTTATTGAACATTATTAGGGACCATGTAATGTCTATATTCTTAACAACCTACACTTTATCTGCAAGTTTGTCCCAGATGAGGATGTGTAAATTCCATGCATCTGCCCCTCCCACACATATATTTCACAACCACGGGTAAAGATATCCCATCCATAATTCCACTCTTATTTAGGAGATATGTTGATAATGTTTTATATTATAAACATTGCACGAAGTCTTGTCTTCTGACTATCATCATCCACATCGAAATAAAATTCTTTAAGTTCTACGGGATTAGTGGGTTCATATTATGGGAAGGTGTCTAAGATTTTAGTGGTAGTAACCTTCTCTAGTATCCTTTCTGATGATTTTTGATTCATGTAGTTTGTTTGGTATTCATCACATACCTCTATTTAAATAATATTTTTTGGGAGAGCACTTGGTACAATCCCTTCAGTGGAGCCACTCACAGTCCCTATTGATTTATCCGCATAAGATATGGATTGGTTGGCTGAGATAACTAGATCCATGAGGACCAGAATCCCACATATAAGATGTACCAAGATCCCTCTATCCATCCATCTGAGTAGAATAAATTACACTCTTAGAACTATTCCAACAGTGTTCATGTTAGAAAAATTCATGTAGAATACAATATTTATGGATTTAAGAGGTAGTTGACTTATAGAAATAATGATCACACTTTTTCATATGGATCTCCATCACTGGGATATAGGGGAATGAACCCCTATATATGATGGATGGTTATGAAGGCTCCATGTAGACCACTCTATCATCCATAACACTATAGTATATTGTAACTAGTATTTCTATGAATTCATGTAACAGTTCTTGGTATTCCACTACTATCAGGACACCTACGACCCTTTTAATTGAGAATCTCAACACATGAACCTCATTAACATGTAGATGTATGTTTAGAAACCATGATGAAGTGAAATGGTTAATATCATATATAGATGAGTTATAGATTACATTTTGAATATCGTCAAATACACCCTAATATGTTCCTTCTACGACAACTATATCACATTATTCATGAGAAGATCCAATAAAAGATGGTTCCTCGTTGCTCACTAAAAGGTCCACCTAACTAATCATTTCCTGTATGATCGATCCAATTTTCTGTGAATGGGGAATCATTCTACATGCTGAGCTGCAGAAAAATATTTTGGAAACCATGTTGAATACCATATTCACATGAATTTTTCTGGTCCTTGTGTCACGTTGGTAGTCCACTAGTTACTCTAATTCCATCACAACCAATCTCATATTAGTAAGGGATGCATTGAAGATTTACATGGAAAATCCTATTTCTTATAACACAAACCAAAACATATACATATTTTCCAATAAGTGATTGATGTTTTTGACCAGAATTATGGTTTCCCGGTCTTTCCAAAAATTACAAATAGACAATGTTTTGATGAATTTCCCCAAGGCGCACGCACTTCCCTAGATAATGAGGAGGATCCATGAGGAACTGCCTCGATGCTGGTCTTTATACCAATTATCACATCCTTCATGATGTCCACTCACTATCTATAGATCCTATATTTGAGGTGTGAGAATCAATATTTTTGGCATGTATTTTTGGCTGCTTCATCATCTCACTTGGATATGTTGCTACCCATCAGTTTTCATATTCGTGAATTTTCACAAATGTAGTGGTGGTTAGCCGCAACCTATTCCAAATGTTCCCATATTATCATGCTCAATTCAGAAAATGATACCTAATTACACATGGGTGGTCCTCATGGAAAACTCACAGGCACACACTCGGTTCATCCTTTTTATGAATATGAACAACCTAGAAAATGATTGTTGGTTATATGGATCACATATAGTTTCAAAATCAATATATTCCACCACCACTCCACCTATATTGGGAAACCAATATGACTTCGTGTCTGTATTTTTTCAAAATAGTCAGTGTATAAAATTTTTGGAAGGGTGAATGCATGGAATATGAATTGGTCTTCTTTCCCCATCTTTCTCAGCGTAATCTCCAGACAAAGCATGATATAGAAACTCCAATTATAGTTCATGATTTATGGTCAAGAGCATATCCTTGATAGAGTAATATAATTGAGGTACTGATATCCTCACATGTGTTATGTGACCCAGTAGTATAACAAGTGGAATGCCTAGCATATGCACAATGACCTCTTTCATTGATTGTTGTTCCAATGTAACTTGTACATCTTATCCACCACAGGGATCCCTAAATTAATCCATTTCCTAGATCCTTGATTCTCTTCTGGGATAAATGTTCTCTTATATGCTCTCATTTGTGTGTCCATCACTAGAAGAATACATCAAAAAATTAGCAATTAGATGAATCCAGTCAGCCTGAAAATTGGATGTAACTCATCCTTGATACAATATCACCATTGTTTCCACTGGTTATCCTTATTGATTTTCAAGTAGCAGTTGTCCCTGTCGCGCTAATGTCCATAAGGATATGTGTGCTTCCTCATGTAACAACCCATGTTTTTTCTAAAAATAAATAGAAATGTATGGAACTCTATTTTATGTAGATATTTATAACTTGCCTTTAATTATAATTTTTGGACTTCCATGTTTTGAATTTCAAGAAACTGTGATCTACAATTGTGTTCAATATGTTATTCGGAGTATTTTGGAACCAAAATATTTTTGGGGAATAGTAACATACGCTTACGAATATAAATATTAATAGTAAATTTCCACTAATGAATAGTAAATTTTATTATTATTTTAATTTCTTAAGGATTTAAGGTAATAACAACTTGATTAATTTTTCAATTTGATATAAAAGCAGTTACAGTTTTTAAATAATTAATTTTTTAATAAAGTATGATTTTATTTAAAAATAAAATTAAACATATTTAAAATATTATATTCAAAAAAATGGACATCATTTCGGAAATCTACACATCGATAAAAGTTTCTGGTGATTTTTGGCATTTTTTTTGAAATAGTTGATTTTTCGTTGAATAGTAAAAAAATACAGTGTTTAATTTCAGTGCGTTAAGGACATAATTAATGATATAATAATGATGTCATAAATCTGGTAGACTTGTTTATAGTTAAATAATATGTGAGGTGTCCCATGTTTCATATATCCTTGGAAAATACCATGGTGAAGCCCCTGGTTTTTCAAATACCACCAATGAGGCGTCCCTTGGAAATTATTAAAATATTCCCTTACATTTCCTATAAATACCAACCCATTCATTCATTAACATCATTCCAAATCCCTCATCAATGATTATATGGTCTTTTTATCTTAATAGTAGTATTCCAAAGGATTTCACCAGGCCCCAAGGTCCAAACATTCATTTTCTAAGGGTAATTCTACAAGGTAAGTAAATTCTCAATTTCTTTCTTTTTCCATTCATGTTCCCTTTTATGTCGTATGACATTCATGTTTCTATAACAAGATATTATTTACTTCTTATTAATGATCTCTTCTCTATAATTATTCATTTATTGATGTGTGACCCTAACCCCTATCTTCTTAATGTTTTCTAAAACCCTATCGCATAGCCGTTGGGCTGCCGAATTTTTGATGGAGATTTCTTACTTAATCTTTTATTTTGAGTTCCTTTCATATAATTTTTTCATTTATACTTACCCAATAGGGGTGAAATCTCCCTAAATCCTCTATCTTATGGATTTTATCATTTTTATGGCAAATTAAACATCATTATTGTTCTACTCTCCCACTTATTTAGGAAATAAAAACATAGTCTGTTATGTGTTAAATTACTGACATCACAGACAATGTGATTTTAATTTCCATTAATTCATTCATGTATGGTTTTGAAACCATTTATATAGTTGAACCAGTTTACAATATATGTGTTATGATTCACCCACTGTACTGGAATTATTTTATACTAATGGTATTAATTTATAAGACAAAACGATGTAGTAATTATGAAAGGACCAGTAAAATGATCTAAACGAACATAATTAATGTTTTAACTTAGGAATAATCATTGTATTAAACATCAAAATGATAAATGGTATAAATTTTCGTACTTTGAATAGGTATATACATTTCCATTACAATTCTGTAATTTCACTTCCAATAAATAAGAACATCTATCAAGAAAACATGGTCATACTAGGAATTATATATGTTATTGTGAGACTGGAATTTTTTTAAACATGTATGGAAGTTGTTGAGTTATAATATGAACTACTTAAAAAGTGGTAAATATTATAATTATTACAAATTTAAAATCATTAAATCACATTTGATTATAGGAAAATATGTAATTCGATACCCACCAATGTTGAGATGGATAGAATCTTATAATAATTTTTGGGACCAATAGTATAATAAATTGATGATTCAATCTCCCAGATATTAATATTTTTGAATAAAAAAGTTGAAATGATATAATATTAGATCTGAAGGTCATAAGAATAATATGTTCAATGAGATGAGATAAGAATCAAAAATATATTCCATTATTTATAAAAAAGTTGACAATTATATGGTGTCTGATCCTATATTTGTTCATATATTTTTCCCAGTCTATGTTTTTTATTTGAACCTTGGTGGTCATGTATTGTTTTGATACTATGATCCTTTTATGGGAAAATGTACAAAATCTTTAGGAATATATGTTCTTAAAATCAATGGAGTATGGATATAAATTTGTTGACCTTAAAAAGGTGTTACTAGAATTTATTCAGAATCCATAAATGGGGGGTTCAGTTTTATTTTTGGAGATGGTAGGGGAAACACTCTAGATGAAATTTATATATTCTCTAAATGTTTTCAAAATTGGGTAAAAGAATATAGAATCGTTTTATGAAATTATTAATAATGTGATGTGGTTTCACAACTTGATATAACCAAACTAGTTGTCATTTTCCAGATAATTTAAAAAAATATCTTAATAAACTGGTTTTTTCTGAAATGAACTTCTACAAGAAATTACAAGAACTGTAATGGAATTATATAACGTGTAAGGGAAATATATGTTATGGAATTCCTAATAATTATTTTGGTATTATATCATTTATATGAATTTTTCTATAATTAATGTGTATTTTTTCTCAAATATTCCTATGGTGATCATCGATGTGATTTTGGGACCATTCCCTCTAATTTGGATGTTTGTTTTGGGTGACCAATCCCTGGTATGTAGTGTTTCTTTTTTTACTACTAACTTATGTCATTTTACATCCATTGGGGTGTAATAACATGAACATGTATGTTGCTGTTTTATTTCATTATTTGATAGGATCTAGGAAACATATCATGATCATCCATATCATCCTCATCATGGGTAATTCCCATTGGATGCACTTCACTCTTCCTCTGATTAAGGTAGGGGGCTAGACCATAACCATAAGGTTTAATATTTTTATAGTTTATAATATATTTAAAATGATGACAATATATGTGCAATTAAATTAATTAAACCATGAACTTGAAATATTCATACAGAACCTTTGGATCTTGTTGGTTTTGACCCAGCTTGTGGAAACCATTCAAGGAGGAATTAATTAATTTAACAATTAACTAATCATTAACATGACATGTATTGTGGCTGTTTCTATGATATAGATTCACCATGACAAGTATTTTTATATTATATAACTATAATGATAATTTTTATGACCAATTAATACATGAAATATGTAATTCATTTATAAATTAAAATTTCCACAATAATCCATTAATACTGAGGATGTGATAATGCGAGATATTAGATTTCATGAAATGTTTTGTGATAATTTTTTCTAATTTATAAATGGATCATTGGCCCTGTTGATAAATTATATAATGATTATATAACAGAATATAACTATTAAAATACAATGAAATTCTTATATACTAAACTATGTCTTGAGATATCCTTAGTTAAAAATTATTTTTTCCTTTAAAAAATGTTTCTTAAATATATATTAATGAGTTTATTATAAATTATAATTTATAAATTTATAAATTTATAAATAAAATATAGGCATTGATTATTAATCTATAACATGAAAATAATATACAATATCCTTTTGTAAAATTTCAAGAAAGATTATTTTTTAATTAAATAATTTTTGATTCACAAAAAAAAATTCCTAGAATTTTTTCAGTAGGTATAAATAAGCGAGATGATTTTAATACAACATAAATTATAAAATATGATTTTTTTTAGAGTATAATTAATCATTAATAAATACATACTATACATTAAAAACTAATAACATATGTTTTGATCAAAAATGAAAAATGTTTCATTTATATAAAAATTGTATTTGGTCATCTATTTAAATAAAATATTTTGATGGTGAATTTAGGTATTTGATTTTATTTGACTCAATAATCCTTTTATTAGATTATAAATAAATAATAAATTTTATTTAAAATTACTAACACTAGTATTTTCTTCATATATATATGTTGTAATGGTTAGAAACATATTTTATCCAACACTCATTTATGAGTTTTAGTGTTTTTAGGTTAGAATTAACTTGTAGTGAATATATAGATTTATTTTATAACATGGTTTTAGAAATTTAAAACATAAAATAGTTATTAATAAAAATGATCAGATTACAAATTTTCATTAAAATAAATCAATACATCTAAAAATTTATTATTAGGATAAAAGTAGAAAATAAATATTGACTATGATCTATTGAAAAATTACTAAAACATTTAGAAAAACATATTCTAAATAGAAACAATGATATTTTGATTGACCAAGACATATTCGCACTAAAGTATTTCAATTTTATTTCCTTGGGAATTTGAAATGGATTTTTCATTATTGAAAAATTTATGGGTGTTCAAAAAAGAGGAATTACGTTACCTTATAAAAACATAAAATTTTATACAATCAATGATAAATGTCACCCATGAATTCCACCATGAATCTAAAAATTTTTATTGTATCTAGTACCAACATCCATTATAATATTCCATCAATCACTCATATGTTTACAATGATATTCAATTTCAAGGATTCATTAATGGTAAATTCATTCTCTGAGAAAGAGTACAATAAAATGATTAGTTTTAAAGACACAGAATTCCAAGGGAATTTTTTTAATACTTGGGAATTTTATGAGTCTGAATTTTTTTATGGCGAATGATTCTAAGACCCAATGTGCTTGGAATCAATTTCTAATGTTTTTTGGGTATGTTCAATGAACTTACACACACGATTTTATATCATTTGAATTAGTGCTCGGTGTTGATATCTGAGGGAACTGTTGACATGCAACTTCGGTGATTGCTTAGTGAGACCTTCACCGTAGTTGTGTTTTAACGAGAGTGGAATTAGATTTTGGGAATTTTTTTATAAATTTAATTAAAATAAGTTATTAACTTTATTTTTATTTTTGTTGTTAAAACCACCACGGGGAGGTTTTAGGTGGGTTCCACCACACATTAACATCCCATGGGAGGTTTTGGTGGTGGGGCCCACCCGAGCATAACCCCCCATGGGAGGTTGTTAGTAGGTGGGGCCCAGTCGAGCTCTTAAACTCCTCTAACACCCCTTTGACCCCTTGTAACCCCAAATTAAGTGGGGAGCATCTTCACTTTCCCCTCGTTAATGGTCCATCTCCTTCACTTAATTAATTGAGATATTTTAAATTATTTTGAATTCATGTAAACAAAAAAATAATAGACAATGATATTAATTTATTTTTACTGGAAACTCACATTTAGGGGAGCCTTAGTGAATCTTGGGGGAACATTCTTCTCCCCATGAAGAAAATGTAGAATGTCCCTTCCGCCACCAAATAATGATGAACAACATCTTATTATGTCTTCAACCAGGGAAAGAAAAGGAAACACTCCCGTCCTTGAAGAACACTGATGACGTTAACTTCTTTGTCTTCTTCGGACAACAACGGGACGATGTCCTCCATTCTGTGACATCATCAACGATCGTCGGTAATAGAGGTAGGGTATTTTTTTTATTTTATATATGAGTATAAACCACAGTTCTTCTTCGTTCACATTTATAGATTTTGAAATTCCAAATATTATCTCCATGATGAGGAGGGCTCAGACAACACGAACATGGCCCAACCCTCCCCCTTCGGTTGTTCTTGTTTGTTGATGATGGAGGTGGTACTCGTGTTGATCGGCAATGAGTCGACCATGATGAAGCATGTAGCGCAAGTCCGTCGGGTCGCCACATGGGCGCGACACCACCATGCCGTGCATAGAACCGAGCCACGACCATGCGGGTCTTGGCGGTGCCAGATGGGTGGGGTGTCGTCGAACATGGCTGTAGGGGAAACCACAGCTAGGAGGGCCACAACAGATGGAAGAGGTGTGGCACCATTGCACCACGCAGAGGATCCGAAGGCCGTGGCCTAGTCGGGACGTGACAGTGGAGTTGTGGCGATATCGCACCACATGGAGGGAAACAGAAACACGACACCATCACGCCGTGTTAGAGGTGCAGTGGTGTACGAACAGGCATTCCACCGTGGAGCCATAGCGGCTAGCAGGGAGGAGCGGGACCCCATTGGGTCCAGCATGTGTTTGATCAGTGCCACCATGTGCCAGTTGGAGAACCAGCCAAACGACAATGCCATTTGGGAGCCAGGGGAAGCGGTACCCCTTGGTCGTGGCTTAGGTAGACCCCCACCGGGCCGCTGGGTCACCGAGTCGACCGGACTGCTAGGCCAACCAGGCCGCATTCTGGTCGGGGCACCCACTCAGGCTGGGCCATCCAATCAGGTTGGGTGGGTCTGACTGGGTCAGACTTGACCCGAACATGTTTGGCCAGTTTACACATTTTCGCCTGTATCATGGTAAATAGGTGTCTGATCGAAAAAACGCCTAGGTAAATGGAAATCTTAGAGTGAGACAGTTCATTTGGAATACCCAACATTAGTTTTTGACATAGTTGGAGTATTTTTGGGTTGGTTCTAATGTAAAAATCTACTGGTCCCCTAGGACTAAAATGTAAATAACTCACAGAGCAGGAGTCCGATTGATGCACCGTCTATCGCGTTGGAACCCTTATGACATAGCGGTACATTGGGTACTAATTTTTGGTGCTTATTAGTGGTTGAGGTATGAATGATATCTTGAGGGATGATTCTACAGAATTAAGGTGCACAGGGTGCGAGGAATCTAGTGGTTGTTAATGAGGTGGAGGTTGGATACAGATCATACGGATGTCAGTGCTCAGTGATCTTGTGTCGGTTAGTACGTACCGATCTAGTGTCGGTCAGATCCTATGTGGGTTAGAACTTAGTGATCCTATGTGGGTTACCACATACCTATCCTGTGAGGGTTAGATATTGTGTGGGTCAATGCGGGGGTCAGTACCTATCGATTCTATGTGGGTCAGATTCCGTATGGTCAAAAGTAGTGGCACTTGTCAGAATAAGTTGACCAAGCTTCACGACTAATCATCTGCACTTCTAAGATACACTAATAATCTTGGTTTGAGCTGAGTCATTGTCTTTTTTGTTTCCTCATCATTGAGATGGGTTACTAGATAAATTATTTATATATATGGGCATATACATAAGTAAGGTTTATCCATTGATTCTATACATTGTGTGTTATACTTGTATGATTTTGTGAGACCTTGAGTTTCATGGGGTCTCTACTCACTATCTTTATACTCACCCCAGCACGGGCTATCCCTCCACCTCGTTGTGTTGGTTTTAGATGATATACATCACAAATTGGTGCTGAGAGTAGCAGAACTGGACGGTACATGGAGGTTGACCACTCGAAGAGATATATACGGAGAGGATAGATGGACTGGGGGTGCTGAAGAGGCCATCTGTACCCACCCATTAGGAGGGAATTATGGAGGATGACCTAGTGGGTTTTATACTTCTTTTCTACAGTTTTAATAGCTTCTCAGTTGTATTGTACATTATTGTTGGTCTTGTATTTCCGCCCCCTTTACATTCAGAACACTCTTTTATATACAGTTTTAAATAGTATTTTACTTCTAGTTGTGTACTCTGTTGTGTTTGTTTACTGTTATAAATGAAATGCCTTCCCATTTTAGGGATTTATGCCTTTGGTGCTAGTTCCCAGCCCCTATCCTAGGGAAGGTGGGATTTGGGTAGTCATGATACAGACCCCAGGGGACGGGTCGTGAAAAATTGGTATCAAAGGATTTGGTTCAACCATAGTACTCAGGACTCAGATCATTTCTTTCGGTGAAGCATTAGTGTTAAGGGTATAGAGTGTGGATTTCAGTGCAGGGAGTCTAGTGTTGGTGCAGAAGTCAATGTATCGGTACACTAGGACCCGGAATACTGATTTCTGACAGAGTGCACGAACAAAATGATTGCTTGTGTGTTTCAAATGTTTCTCTTTAAGTCAGCTCAACCTGTTTAGATAACTAGGTATAATCTTTTGATAGTATCTTATCTATTTCCTTCAGGATTCCTCCCCGCTGATGACCAGTCTAAGCCCCGAGAGTCGTATGCTCTAACATCTCACTGAGAAACGAGGCCTTAATGTTGGGCCCTTCACCAGTGGAGGAACCAGTGGTACCACTTCCCATTGGGACACTAATACCACCATCCCCAGTAGTAGATGATGCACACCGATTGAGCACATTGCATGAGTTCCAACACTAGAGGAAACCCCGGTTCAGGGGATAGATGGACCCATTGGCTACTGAGGATTTGCTGGTGGATGTGGAAAGAGTCTTCAGGGTAGTAGTGACACTAGAAGAAATCATGGTCATCATTGTTTCCAACCTCCTTCAGGAAGCAGTAGTCAGATGGTGGAGCCTGATGCTCCATGTGAATGACTAGGAGACACTTCTGTGGACAGACTTCGAGAGCCTGTTCTGAACAGAGTTTTTACCAGCAACCCATCGAGCAGTACAGGTACAGGAGCTACTGCATCAACAGCCAGGTTGCAAGATTGTAGCTCAGTACTCATCAAGGTTCACATACCTCTTGTGCTACTCCACAGATATGGTACATGACCCATTTTTCAGGGCCCAGACCTT
This sequence comes from Viscum album, assembly GCA_963277665.1. Taxonomy (NCBI): domain Eukaryota; kingdom Viridiplantae; phylum Streptophyta; class Magnoliopsida; order Santalales; family Viscaceae; genus Viscum; species Viscum album. The sequence goes on along the minus strand of OY728121.1, from coordinate 527,244,096 downwards.
TGAGAAGGGCCTTAGGTGATAGATTAGAGCCTCGATGATCTCCCTCAGCATTCTGACGCATGCAGGAGTGTTGGAGATATCCCTCCTAGTGAAGAGTTTCCTTACTGAGCCGACTGCAACGAGAACCCCTCCTAGTAAACATGTAGCAGATTCTTCTGCAGCTAGCTATAGACAGATGACACAGAGGTCCAAGTGGACCAGACCCACAGGTGGTCGACCGCACGTCTGAGGATCAGTTGTGTGGGGCATCCAAAGTGGAGACAGAGCCATACATGCTAGTATTAGACAGTGTCACTCATGCAGTGGGTAGGGTCACATGGCACATGACTGTCTGGACATTCATATAGACTATCAAGTTTCAGTTGAGGGTCCTCCCAGGTAGAGGCATAGATTTTATCGAGGTAGTATGTAGGGCACATGAGGACATGGCAGAGGAGTTAGTTGAGCCACTGGTGGTGGACGATGTTTTTAGGTAGTGCCACCACCACCACCCATAGGTCCACCCTGACCGTAGGGAGAGGGTGGACATGGGAGAGCTCAGCTTCAGGCAGCTAAGGCATATGACCATTGCGCTCTGGAGATGGTTCGATGTACGTTCTATGTCTACTACAACATAACTGTAGTTCATATAGACACACGATCCAGTCACTCATTCATATCCACTACCCTTTTTTGGACCTCGAAGATTCATACATAGCATTTGGCTCAATACTTAAGTCTAGAGACACCTACGGGTGTAGACTTGACGATTACGCACTGGTGCCGACAGTGTGAGCTTACTCTAGGAGATGAAATCTTTGGCTCGGATCTCCTCGTAGTGGCATCGATGCCTTATGGTGTCATCTTGGGTATGGACTGGTTATCTATAGTCCATGCTCAAATTGATTGTATTAGGCACAAAGTGAGGTATTTCCACATATATGGGACTAGGTTTTCCTTCACTGGTGAGAAGGGAACCTTTGCAGCACATGACAGACTTACTCAGAGGAGGGTGCAACCGATCACTCACCAGTTGGTCCGCTATACCATCAGAGCAGTTGATGTGAAGAGTACTACTTATCCTGTAGTGGTGGACCAGTATGTGGATGTTTTCCCTGACAATGTTCCAGGAATACCTCATCCCAGAGTGGTGGACTTATACATTGACATGTACCATGGGACTATACTAAGATCTACTCCAACATATCGGATGCCTCCCGCCATGCTTCGTGAGATGCGGGTACAATTGGAGGACTTACAGTAAAAGGGATTCATTTATACCAGTGTTTCTCCCTACTCATCCCCTATTGTGTTTGCCAAGAAGGTGAGCAGGAGCATGAAGCTCTGTGTTGACTACTGTCTCCTGAACTAGGAGACCATATAGAATAAGTACCCACTCCTGAGGATTAACAAACTCTTTTATCAGCTCAAGGGATCTCTATGGTTCTCAAAGATGGACCTCATATCAGGCTAGAACAAGTTCAGAGTTCGATATGATGATGTATAAAAGAAGTATTTTAGGTTTCGTTACTCCCACTAGGATTTCATGGTTATTCCCTTTGGCGTAACCAATGATCTGGAAGTGTTCATGAGTCTCATGAACAGGATCATCCAGCCTTACCTCGATCACTTTGTCATAGTCTTAATCGACAACATTTTATTCTACTTGAAGACTGATGAGGTTCATTAATACCATTTTCTGGTAGTAATGGACACATTCTTAGAGCACCAGCATTATTGAAATCACTCTATGTGCCAATTTTGGATTCGAGAGGTTCACTTCTTAGGACAGGTCATCTCAGAGGCTAGAGTTGTAGTTGATCCATTGAATATTGAGGTGGTACTTGCTTGGGATCCACCCAGTAGTGTGAGAGAGGTAAAAAAAATTTGGGTTTGGCTGGATACTACCAGATGTTCCTTATAGACTTCTCTAGAGTCACAACACCACTTTTAGCCTTGATGAAGAAGGGGAAACCCTTGGTGTGGTCAGAGTGATTCCAGTAGAGTTTTCAGGAGATGAGGTAGAATCTGTCTATTGCCACCCAACATGAGTCTTCCAGAGGAAGGTGAAGGGTATGTAGTTTACTATGACACATCATGGACAAGACTCGGGTGTGTCCTGATGAAGGAGAGAGAAGTTATGTCATATGGTTCTTGGTAGTTGAGACAACATGAGCAGTAATACGCTATGCATGACCTGGAGTTAGTAGTAGTTGTCTTCGCCTTGAAGATTTGGCGAAACTATTATATGGGAAAACGTTTTTCCAAGTACTTTGATCACAAGAGTCTCAGCTATATCATCTCTGAGAAGGACCTGAACCTGACACAGTTTCATTGGCTTGAGTTCCTCCAGGACTATGACTTCGAGATAGTCTATACTCATGGGAAAGGGAATGTTGTAGTGGATGCGCACAGTAGGAGATCATGTATGTAGTTTCTAGGAGAGGTGACAGATCAGCTGGCTGCCTTGTAGATATATTTCGTGGATAGTGATGGATCATCCTACCTACAGTCTCTCACAGTCACTCCTCCACTTCTTCAGCATGTTATGGAGGCTCAGCATGCAGATGCTGACTGCGAGACACGGCCTATTAAAATATTCATAGGACATGCACCAGATGGATTTTCTGAAGGTGGGGTTCACATCATCCTCTTCATAGGACGTATCATGGTACCAATAGCACATTAGGAGGAAGTGTTGATGGAGTTCCTCACTTCCCCTCTAGTGGTAAAACCAGTAGTGGAGAAGATGTACTAGGACAATCGACGACTGCATTGGTGTCCATGTATGAAGAAGGTGGAAGGAGAGTTTGTCTCACGGTGCCTCACTTGTCAACAAGTGAAGGTAGAGCACTAGGTACCGGTAGGATTGTTCCATCACATAGTGGTCCCAGAGTGGAAGTGGGATTGGATATCAATGGAATTCTTGACAGGTCTTCCACATTCATCTAGGGGTCATGATTCGATGTGGGTGATCATTGACCAACACACCAAGTTGGCCTACTTAATACTGATTAGAGTGATTGGATCATTTGAGAGCATGGGACACCTCTATGTATAGGATATAATTCGTTTCCATGGAGTACATTCTTCTATTGTCTCCTACTATGATGCATGGTTTACTTCCAAGCTATGGAAGGGGTTTTATGAAGCTTTTAGGAGAAATATTCTCTTGAGCATCGCCTTCTATCCTCAGACTAATGTCTAGACTTAGAGAACCATTCAGAGTCTTTAAGACATTCTTCATCCATGTGTCCTCGAATTCGTTCATAGATGGGAGGATCACTTGCCTTTGGTGGAGTTCACTTACAACAACTTCTATCACTCCACCATTGGTGTGGCATCTTTTGAGACCATGCATGGTCGACCTTGAAAATCGGCACTGTGTTGGACTAGCCAAGGGGAGACTGCAATAGTTAGACCAGAGATGGTACGGGCTAACAAGGAGATGGTGCATATCATCCAGGAGTGGATGATGAATACACAGAGTAGACAGAAGTCATATGCTGATGGGAGAAATAAACCTCTGGATTTCGAGGATTGCGACCATGTATTTCTACGGACCTCACCTCGACGAGGTTTGCGGAGATTTGGCTGAGGAAAAATGTGGTCTCCATGTTTCATAAGACCTTTCCAGGTCCTCAGTAGAGTGGGAGAGGTGGATTACCACTTGGATCTTCCACATCAGCTCTATTGGGCGCATGACGTCTTCCGCGTGTCTTAGCTGAGGAGATACGTGCAGGACCCGACCAACATTATCAACCACAGGGAGCTAGAAAACGATTACATGGAGACATTTATGGAGGTTCTAGTTGATATTGATGATTGACTGGAGCAGATCATATGTGAATGGTCGATTCCTCTAGTGAGCGTTCGTTGGGAGCACGAGAACCTCTAGGAGAGAACATGGGAGCGGGAGGCTCAGATGCATGCTCAGTAACCCCATTTGTTCCCTTAGATCGAGTTGTATCTTATAGGGACATAGGGCCCTATGGTTGGTAGAATGTATAGACCCAAAATTCTTGTGGATGTTTTTTTAATACATGGATATTTTAAGAGTCTGCAGTTTCTGACGGCGCATGATTCTAAGGCCCAGTGTGCCCAGAATCAATTTCTGATGTTTGGTTTGGTTATGATGAGTAAACGTATGTACAAGATTTTTTAACATTTGAACTACTACTCAGAATTTAAATCTAAGGGAACTGTTGAACTCGCAATGTCGGTGATTTCTTAGTGAGACCTTCACTGTAGTTGCATTCTAATGAGAGTCGAAGTTATATTTTTGGTGTTCTTTTATAAATTGAATAAAAATAAATTATTAACATTATTTTTATTTGGTTGTGAAAACCTCCAAGGGGAGGTTAGAGGTGGGGTCACCACACCACAACCTCCCATGGGAGGTTCTGGTGGTGGCTCCCACCCGTGCATAACCCCCATTGGGAAGATGTTATTATGTGGGGCCCACATGATCTCTTTAACTCCATTAACCACCCTGTAACCCCTTGGAACCACCAATTATGTGGGGAGCCTCTTAACTTTCCCCACATTAATGTGCCAACTACTTCACATAATTAATTGGCACATTTTGAATTATTTTCAAATCATGTAAACAATTAAATAATAGACAAATCAAATATTCTATTTTGGTTGGCAACTCTCTTTTGGGGGAGACTTGGAGAAGCTTGGAAGAACATCATTCTACCCACAATGAACACAAATAACGTCTCTTCTTACACTGAAGAACGACAAACCCAATTTATTCCTTCTTCATCCGGGGCAAGAAAGGGAAACACTGCCATCCTTGAAGAACGCCGATGACGTCAACTTATTTGTGTTCCTGTGACGTCAATGGGACAATATACTCATTTCCGAGACATCGTCCACGATCATCAACAATCGAGGTGGGGGAATTTTAGTTATTTTATATATGTGTATACAACACTGTTCTTCATCGTTCAAATTTCTGGATTATGAAATACCAAATATTATCGCCAAGATGAGGTAGGGTTAGACCACACAAACATGGCCCAACCCTCCCGATTTAGTTGTTCTTTGTTGTTGATGACTGAGGTAGAACACATGTTGACATGTAACTAGAAGGCTAGGAAGAAGAAGAAGGCGCAAGGCCGCCAGGTCGCCACAAGGGCGTTGCACCTCTGTGTCACATAGAGAACCGAACCATGTCCTGGCGGGCCATGGTGGTTCTGAAGGGGAGTTGCGCGGTTGCACCATCCTAGAGGGGAAACTGTGACAAGGAGGGCCACAATGGATTGAATAGGCGCAGCACCATCGCGCCAGGCAAAAGAGCCAAAGGACATGGCCAGGTCTGGCCGTGGCGGTGGGGGCACACCTCCGTCGCACCGAGTGGAGTGTAATAGAACTGCGGTGCCATCATGACATGGTAGAGGTGCAATGGTGACAGGTTGCGCTGGCCGCTGTGGAGCCGGAGCAGCTGGTCGCTCCGCCCACTGGGAGGGCGGGACCACATTGGGCCCCGTGTGTGTTGGATCAGATCCACCTGGTGCCTATTGAAGCACCAACCTAATGGGAGAGCCGTTCTGCAGCTAGGGGAGGTGCGCTACCCCTGGATGTGGCATAGGCAGACCCTCACTAGACCGCGTGTCACTAGGCCGACCGGGCCACCCGGGCCTCTGGGCCTCCGGGCCAACCGGGCCGCCAGGCCACCTTCGTGTCGGGCCACCCCCACGGGCAAGGCCACCTTCGGGCCTTGCCGCCTACTCCGTCCAGGCTGACCACTCAGTTCGGGCCGCCCTCTCTGGCCGGGTCATGCCGGGTCACTCCAACTGGGTTGGAAATGACCCTGACCCGTTTGGCCAGTTTACACCTTTTCACCCACATTTTTGGCTACAGATGACAGATCGATGAACCACATGCGGAAAGGTAAATCATAGATCAATGAGGTTCATTAGAATACCCCACTTTAGGTTTGGACAGAGTTGGAGTATGGTTGGGTAGGTTAATACCTGAAAACCAACAAGGCCCCTAGGACGAAAATGCCAATAACTCAAATATCGGGCGTCCGATTGACACACTATCAGTCACGTTCGAACCCTTATGACATAGCGGTCCGTTGGGTACTTATTTGTAAAGTTTATTACTGTTTGAGGTATGAATGAGATCTCGAGGGAAGATTCTATAGAACTCAAGTGCCCATGGTATGAGGAATCCAGTGGCTGTTAGTGAGGTTGAGGTTGGAGATAGATCATACGGAGGTCAGCGCTCAACGATCATGTGCGGGTCAGTGCATACAGATCTTATCTGGGTCAGATCTTGTGTGGGTCAATGCTTAGCGATCCAATGTGGGTTAGTGCAAACCGATCCTATGTGGGTTAGATCCTTTGTGGGAGATTGTGTGGGTTAGTACCTATCGATCCGGTGGGGTTCAGACTCTGTATGGTAAGAACCAGTGCCTCTTGTCAGAATAAGATGATCTAGCTTTGTGACTAATCATCTTCACTTCTATGCTACAGTAAAAATCCTGGTTTTAGCCGATTCATTGACTTTTGTGTTTCCTCATGATTGAGATGTGTTACTAGATAACATAGGTATATGTGTGGGAATATACCGAAGTAAGGATTATTCATTGATTCATTACATTTTGGTTTATATTTCTTTGATTTTGTGAGACCATGAGGGTCACAGGGTCCCTACCGAGTATTGTTATACTCACCCATACATGGAAGTAGCCCACAACTAATTGTTTTGGTTGCAGATGGTGGAAAATGTTGATCTGGGATGAGAGTAGCAAAATGGGCCTGTACCTAGAGGTAGACCACTCAGCGTGATGTACACAGAGTGGATAGACAGACATGGGGTGCTGAGGAGGCCATATATACCCACCATTCATGTGGGAATTCCGGTGGATGATCCAGTAGCTAATATACTTATTTTCTAAAGTTGTTCTAGATTTTCAATTGTATTGTACTTTACTATTGGCCTTGTATTTCTGACCCCTTTACATTCACCACACTCTTTTGTATACAGTTTTACAATGTATTTTACTTATATTTGAGTACTATGTTGTGTTTTTTTACTGTTATAAAAGAAATTACTTCCCAATTTTGGGATTTACTTCTTTGGTGCTAGTCACTAGAGCCGGCCTATGGAAGGAGGGCTTGGGGTAGTCAGGATACATCCCTCAGGGGATGGGTTGTGACATTAGTTTTCATCTTAAATAGACTGATTCCAATTTATTATACCTAAGTAAAAAAATTGTAACTATTTTTTATATTAATTAACTTATTATATTTAATCTATTATCATTTTATAACCATGTACACCATCCATTACGGTAACAAAAACTAGCATTCACACATTGTGCAGACTATAGCCTTCAGTAAATGCTGAGATTCCTTCCCCCCAAAGCATTTTTAGTATAAATATTATGATTGTATTCATGTATAATGATGATGAATTTTGGTATCATTATGTGATTAAGAAAATTTTGGAAAAAATATAATTATATGATCAAAAAATTATCAACAATAATTTAATCATTAATAATATGTGTCCTAAGAGTATAATGATCCATTATTTATTTGATAAGGTGTATCTATGCAATATAATAAATATAATTCATTAACAATACAATGTAAGTCGTCATAAATAACCAAATATATTCATTATTCCCCAGGTATAAGGATAATACATATAAACCATCTCATAAGCAGTCATTAATCCTAGTAGTTTCTTTTTTACCTCAGTTTAACGTCCTACATTAACAATACAAAATACTTATGTAATGAATGAATATGAGAACATTTATACTGGTATAATATGATACTAATATTTAAATAATATATTTGTGGTATTTTTATAACTTCATTTAACTCATTAAATGAGAATAGACCATTTTTCATTAAAGAACACTGAATCATTATAATTACATATTTTATCTTAATGGATTGTAAAAAACCATTGAATGAATTATAATTTTTTTAAAATCATGGAACATTTATTCCTATAAAATTAAATATATTATAATTAATCACATAATAAATAATTAAATTTTGGAACTATTATCACAAAAATATTTCAAATTGATTAGGATTACATAAAAATTATATTAAAAATAAGTAAAAACTAATAAAAACATAGTTGTATAGAATGATAAAAAATGGAGATTAGAAATGGTTATTTATTTAAATAAGGTTATTACTACTGTATTTAATGAATCTAATTTAGTTATGCATGACATTTGGTGAAGTAGAAAATGAACATGGACAGAATTGTGGGTTTTAATCTTAAATTACACTCTTTGAGGCTTGTTTACATTTATCTTAATAATTTTATTTATGTAATGTATATAATAAATATTTGACAAATGTTATCTGCTATTATCTTTTAATTAGTGTATTTTATATTCTGTTACAATCATTCTCATTCATGATTATTTGATTAATTTGTTAACTTTTATGAAATAATTTTGTTGGTCTCAAATCTAATTCGTTAAGTCATGGTACATGTTTCGTTCCATTATTTATTTTTACAATTTGTTAAAAATATCAGGAAATATTTTTATCATTCTATTATAATTTAATTTTTTTTATAATAATAATTTATAATTTTTTATGTGTTTATTTAATTTGTTTTTTCTCATTATAAAAGTTTTTTGTACCTAACAAAATATTCATTGAACTATAATGTTTTATATTTATCTTTGTACTATAATTATTTTTTAGAACACCATAATATTTAATTTTATAATTTATAATAATCCTATATTTTAAAATTATGTTATAAAACAAAAAATATTTTAACTCTTTTTACAATATTGGTTTTCAAAAAATGAAATTTATAATATAAAAAATGCCAACTTCATTAAAATATTTTTTGGATCCAGATTCCCTGTAGAATTAAAATTTTCATATTGAATAAACAAATAGAATAGATTATATTAAAAGTAAAATTTCCAATATAATTTTTCACATCAATTATTCATCTATTTGTATAAAATATTTAAAATAATATGGGATTATATTCAATAGGTAATATATATATATATACGGTGAATGAACTCCAGATACCAAATAATATAAATAAGATTCCCTTATTGGGTGGTATCTATGAACCATTCTTACGAAATGATGTCTTCTATAAATTTCTACATCATTATGTGGTTTTTTTAACACCGTAATTTTAATTAAACCATAAACCCCATTACCAAGTATGTATTATGCTCATATTTTTGATGTATTAAATATATATATATCAATTACTCTATAAAACATGAACATAAAATATTACATAATTCATATTTAATTGCGTTCATCAAAAGAATTGTTATTATATAGACATGACAGAAGTATTGTAAATCAACTTATAATTATAACAATATGAATGATTATAGGAATACTTATTTGTTAATGTTTAATCAACCCCCATGTTCCTCCATATATGATTCGATCATGTTATCAAAATAATTTATATGGAGAAAAGTATTTTTGTTCCATATATTTTCATTCCAATATGGTAAATTTTGGGAAGGTTGACAATGTCTTATTATTCAATAAAAATTTATTATCAGGATGATTTGTGATAAAATTATACCAATTATATGATTGATGAAAATAATTTATATTCATTATCTCCATTGAAATCTATTTTTTGTTATCATAAATTTAAATTTCATATTAATTAATATATAGATATGATATCTTATATTCACTAATTGAATACTTTTGGTATATAATTAAATGTCTTATTGACTATAATAGTGAATGTGTTTTATTTAATTATTTTTCATGGGGGATTAATATTATATAACATCCTCAGTAATTAACATGTATCAATATAAAAAAATGTGTGTATTTTGTGAATTCCTACACAATTAGGCATGATTTATTCATTGTCCTCACAATGAATAGTAATCATTCTTGGAATAAAGAATTGAAATAATTTTTTTTATGTGTGTATTTTAAAATCCCATTAATACGTAAACAAAATTATTGATATTTTTGTTTATATTTTTTTTATGGAAATTCAAATACAAGCATTTAAATTTTATTATGGATTCTTATTCTTAAAATATTCCTACATATATATATATTACATGTTAATGACATGATTTCTAAAGTTATGTGGATCCTTTATCGAGTATTTTAGATCACCTTATTCATATGATTCAATTCCACAAGTTATGATGAAATGTAGTACACATGAAATGTTTAATAGGATAACACATGAGGAATAATTTATTACATATATTTATATATTATCATTAATCGAGTAGTTTCATATAAAGTATGTAAGAACTGTTCTTTATATGAGAATTATTTTGGATTTATTTGATTAATTATTGTATATCTATGAAAAATCACTATGGAAAAAAATTATGTAGATGTAAGATAATATATAATCATTATGGATTTTTAATTTTGTATGATTATATCTTGATTTTACTTATTATGAAATTGAATGAAATTATTGTTTGGGGCAATGAACACATGAATTGGGAGATTATATCCGTGGCATATTATTTTATATAATTATGTATATTTTGATGGAAAATAAATTTTTATATTGATAATTAATATTTATTATGATTTGGTGTGTATATATGTTTTTCATTATCATTATTTAGAGTTTAATTATCACATGTTATGGATACAACATAATAAATGATTAATTACATATAAATATTTAATATGACCATATTTATGAATATTGAAATACAATGTATTTTTTTAAAAGATATGTTTGATAATTCAACTGAAAAATGGAAATATCTATTTGTTTATTTATGTAGTTGGACATTGTCACCAATGTGTATAATTATGAGTGAATACAAACCCCAAAGTTCATTTTACACTAAGGACGGTATGTATAATATTTCCTTATGTGATCCAAGTTTCCACTTGGAATTTTTTTTGAAGATTAAATGTTTGTTATGGGATATCATTTGATTATTTTATTTTAATTAAAATTTATTTCATTATATTCCAAAAATTACTTCAAAAAGATATATTTATTTATTTCAATGATTGGTATTTTGGAAAATAGATTTTAATATTTTAATATGCTTTTTTAAATTCGGTAAGTAAATTTTCATAATTTTTGGAAAATTATTTAATAAATTTAATGTTAAAAGTGAATTTATTTTATAATATACGTTTTATTAAAAATATTTATTTTTATTCACTGAAGGTAATGTTTTTTATTAATGATTTTATAGGATTTTAGAAAAATATATAAATTTATTTCAACACCCCTTACCAATTATTTTTTCACCCCATGATTTGAAATGTTTTTAATAGAGTTCTTCATTGAGTAAGAGTTATTCCTGAGAGACATCTTGAAGAAGTATATTTTATATTGAGAAAATAAAAATATATAATTCAAGTCATTATACTCGGTAAAAAATTATAATCCAGTGAGATATTGTGTGGTTATTTATAAAATAAAAATTCAAAATTCTAAAAATATAATACAATCATACAAATTTGGAACACATTTTTTCATATATATAAAAATAATTGTTTTTGCAAAAAAAAATATACCATGTTCTTAGAATCGAACATGGGAGCCCAGGACTAGGGAAACATAGTTCTAATTGAAGGATTGGTTTAGAAAACATTATCTATTAGGATTTTATGGGTAATTTATATTTTAAATTAATATTTTTATGTGTTTGGTAATTTTTTTTAAAGATTCATAGGATTATAGTCATTGTGATCTAAGGAAAATCCTACCAAAATTTTAGGGATTTAGTGTTTTTTATCTAGTAATTTTTAGAGTTTTCTTGTATAATGTAATTTTTACATATTCCAATCCTAAATTTATATATAAATTTAAATTAAAAACATAAAATTAAAAATAAAAAACACATATGAAACTTCTTAATTTATTTAAATTATTTAATATTACCTATAATCTGTGAAATATTGATGATTCAATTTTTTTAAGGGATGGAGGGGTTAGTGTTATGACCAAAGAGATTAATTTTGTTATAAGCATTCAAAAAATAAATAATTAAATATTTTATTTAACCCAATAATTTTATGATAATAAATTTTATTTTAATTGTATTCATATCCATAACATGAGATACGTGAATATAATGTATAAAAATTTTTAGGATAATATATAATTTGTTATATAAGAAAAGTATATCTGTATATAGATTATTAATTAAAATAAAATAAGAGAATAACAGTTTAAAGAAATTAAAACTATTAAGAATTAGAGATATATAATTATAAATACAAAATGATGATTGTAATGAATGTATTCATCATACTAATATAAACTATGAATGTGTAATTTTAGAAATACTTATTATACAAAAGACTAACATAACATTATATGGACATATAAATATATTATTTAATAAATGAAAATTATATATGAAAATCAACTAAATATATTTATGAAATATTATTGAAATTTAAATAATTAAAATTTAATTTGAGAAAATTTGTATTATATTATATATATATTAATTGTTTATATAAAATAATTTAACATTTAAAGAAATATAGTTATAATAAAATTTTATTAATTGGGTTCATTAGGATAACTTATTTATTTAAAAAATATATAAATATATGAATATATGAATATAATTATTTATAATTGTAATATTATAATATAAATAATGTTCCAGTTGATTATTTTTTTATAATTTACAAAAATCATAAAATATTAATGAATATAAATTACAAAATAAATATATTATATTCAAAGATAATTTATGAATTTTATGTATTATAATGATTACAATGAACAAAAATTATTAGGATATTTACTAAATTGTATTTTATTGTTATCAATGTACATTTAATTATATATATTTATATATTTGAAAAATTTTATTATATTTATATGAATATAATTGTATAAATATTTAATGGATTAGAGAATCAATACAGTTTTTATATAAATAAGGTTGTTAAAAATTTAATGTATGAAATTAATATATATATATATATATATATACAAAAAGAAATTTAATATATATATATATATATAATATTTCTATATATAAGAATGTTGTGTGTGAATAAAAAATATATCGATGAATTTTAAATTAAAGATAAAATATATTGACAAAAATAATTGGTCATCTTCTTTTATGTGTGACCATTAATCATCACCCCCATTATAAACTCTATGGACATCATCCCTAGTGACCTTGACTCAATTATTAGATTATACCATACTCAACACAATGAATGATCCATTATGGAAATACAATTATAAGAAATTCTTGATAATATGAACCATAATACCTGATACTCAACATAGAATCCAAATATTCAACACCCGCCTCCCCAAACATTATTTTGTTAAAAATAATTATGTTAATGAATGGGTTTTCTTCATATAACTCATCTATTATGACATGATAAAACTCTATATATTTTTAAATCAGATAGAATATTTTAATAAACATTAGATGGAAATGATTTCAAAAATAAATAATGTTAGGGTTGGATTTCTTATGTTCAAAAGTCAGCTGAAATGTATATATAAATATATATACATATTTATCTATAATGTAACATAGAGTCTCTATCTAAAAATTATGAGATATTAACGATAAATAATCAATGGATAGTTTATAGGATAATATTTTGGAAGGAATCTAGAATATATATACAATTCCCATCCATTTTGTAGGTCTCTACATTGTTTCGAAGTAATCCAAATGTTTAAAATTATATAATATATATTACATAGTATTCATATTTAATTATAATATTAAATAATTATATCCCTCAAAAAGTCACCTGATTGGATTTTATAATAACATATATTATCCATATTACATTTTATCAGATGATTGAGAGATATATATAATGAGTGAGAGAGAGGTTTTAGAGATATTATGGCTTATGGTATGAAGTATATTTAGCGGAATTTACTTTCAGTAGTATCAGTTAATGAGAAAATTCATAAAAATTTATCATTTCCAGATAAATTTATTTTTATAAAGTAATTTATTATAAAAATAAATATTTATTTAAGGGGTTATTGATTAATTTTTTATATTTTTCAATACAAATTTTCAAGGATCAATTTACACTTTTCGATATATAATTAACAATTTATATTATTTTAATACTTCCAAAATCTTCAAATAAGGGTATATTTATTTCATTGTATCCATTTATACACTTTTTAAAACCTAATAAATTTTAATTATATGTTGATCTATTTCTAGTTATAATGACAATAATTTTATAATTTTAGGTGAAATAATGTAAAATAATTATATTCATAATCCAAATATTAAATATATTTAACTTCATGTGTTTAAATTAATAATTTTTTATTTCTAATTATATTATTATATGTAGGATTTAAAAACATGTAAGGGTTGTTATTTTTTTCAGATATTATAAAGATAATTAAAATAATCATTATATTTTTAAAACCCCACCATTGTATGGATGAGATATTTTATTTGGAACACGATTCATATTGAAGTAATTTTATTTATAATGATTTTTTTCATCCATGATTTCTTAATTTCCAATATATGAATGCATTAATTATTCTGACATTGTGAATATGCATGATTTACATTATCTCATTAAAAATTACTACTATGAATTTTTTTATTTCTTCTTTTTCACTAATGAATTACCGTTATTTATATTCCCATACACACACACACAAACACAGATATATATATATATATCCATTATCACAATTTTAAAAAATGAATGTAGACTACAATGAAAAAATGAATACTCCAAATGTTTTATAAAAAAAAATAAAGTTTAATGTTTTAAAATTATAATGAATGAAGAGTTAAAAAATTATTAAGAGACATTTTCCAACAAGACATATGGGCCATATATATCATTAATTGTTCAAAAGAGACTCATTGTTCATCTTTCAATGATTGGGAAATGATTTTATGATAAATTATAGTTATATATTTTGTATTAATTTTATTTCATTATATAATTATTTATTCGGATATAATAGTTTTTTATTCGAAGATGAGATTCTATGAAATACATTTTATGTACAATAATGTTCTTTAAAAAACGTTTAATAATAATTACATTTTTAGGAATATAATTATTATTTTTAAATGGAAATGTGAAATTTATTTTTAGTAAAAAATTTATTTGAAACAATGTATTTTATTTTATTAGAATTTATTTTAAATCAATTTTTTCTATTGTATTTCAGAAATTTAAAAATCAAATTTAAATTAATTTAGTGATCCTTTATTTCACCACATGTTTTGAACTATTTTTTTGTAGGGTTCATAATTGTGTAAGACATAATCCAGATACCTCTATAGACTAAATAGATATTTTTTATAACAAACACATAGATAAATATTATGTATTTTGATTAAAAAAACGAATACATTGATGGGATAGTTTTCATATTAGTTCTTCATTATCATCCAAAAATGTGGACAAATATTTTCCTAACTAAGAGACTAAATATTTTTCCACAATTAAAAATATTTTATTTTGAAAAATAATAATTTTATTTCATCACCAGACTATGAAGCATGGTTTTGGGGAATGATAAGATGTAATTTATCTATGGTTGGGGAATATATTCAAGGTGTCATATAAATGTCATGAATATGATCACAATGTGTTATGAGATTCCCTAGGTGGTATACAGTTTTATAAGCTCATTACACTCTGACATAGGGCATATGTTCTGGAAATAGCTACAAAATAACTAATATCCCCTAAGAATTCATTAGATGATATAATAGACGATATGGGACATGAGTTCAGTGGATAAATATGGAGATAAGTTGAATAAAAAGAGGAATTATCTCATGGAGTAGTCCTATTGATTATCTATAAATCTATATATATCTTCATTCATTATATCGAGGTAATGAGGAATATGGAATTTATTTTCAATACTTTATCTCAAGAGGATTATAACAAGATGATATCTATATTTCATGAATTGGTTTCCAACTGTGTAAAAATAGAATTGACTGTCTATTTGAATAAATTTTTTTGTTATGCTATTAACGATGTTTTGTATAATATAGAGTACATCATTATGTCGTGGGATATGATGAATGTAAGATCATTGAATTTTTCCATGAAGTCTCATGATCATTAAATGTTACTCATATTACATGGTTTGGGTAAACCATGTGTGATTTGTTTTTGAGGTTGTTTGAGGTGATACTTTATCATACTGGATGCCAGTATGGTAATTTATCGATGGATCAATCTTATTAAAAACCATGTTGTTTGTATTTGTAACTTTTCAACAATATTTTTTAATTATGGGATGTTGTTCATTGTTGGAATATTGTTTGACCAAATCATGCAACCAACCTCTCAAACTGTGCTCCCAGAAATAGTGGGGGCATTTCACGGTTATGTCAAGGTATGTTAAATGAAATTACTACTATGTAGAAACCATGAACCTCTTATGTAGAGGTACATTTCTAAGGTTCATAGTTTGGAAAATAAATCTCCACAAAATAGGAAAACAAGTGTGTGGGATTTAATTAATTCATATATTTTAACAAAAATTCGTAAACTACTATTTATAAACCCCTATTCACCCCACGCAGGTTTACACAATTTATTATAATTTATGAAGATCCTAGTGGATTTTAAGGCACCTAAAACCCAATAAATTAAAATTAAAATATCTTATTGAAGGATCAACTCATCCATGGTTTGTGATCTCTTACCCCTTTTATTTCATATCACTATCTTTTATCCCTTTCTTTATGAAGAGGAATGGTATTTAATTCATTGATGATTGTTTCTATATATCTAATACAAGATTCGGTACCATAGGATCTGGATCATATATACTAGTCCAATATCTCCTATATAAATGTGATGTAGATATTTTTGCTTCAATTTTTGGAATTATTGTTTGGAAGATTTCAATCATTGATCATGAGTAAAGTTGAATAAATATTAATTCTAGTAGTTTTTTAATTATCATTAATGTAAATATCAAATTTTAATATCCATGTACTAAAATTTAATCATAAATATAATTGATCAATTAGTTTGAATTATTATTATAGAATTTGTAAATTCTTTTATAATGAAATTTAATTGAATTGTGATTATATAATTGATAAATAATTGTCTTATGAAATGTCATTAATCAATTCAATGTGATACTGGTATCTACACAAGGGGTGAGAATATAATATGAGAAGTATTATTTTTAATTTAATCAATCATAATAAAAGTAATTATTTAATGGGGGAAAATGAAAAATGAAATTTGATATGAAATAGCTGTAAAGATGAAACTGGGTAATGTGATTTCTATGAATGTGTTTTGGGTGGGATAATGATACTCAAAAAAAAACATTGGTCCAAAAATACAAATATAACCCATAAATTTATTTATGTGTAATATGTGATCACTCAATTGAAGAAGATGGAATGCTTCTCCAAGGGGCTTCAGATTTCTACTCTACGTCCCAATGTTCGAATGTAAAATTTTATTTATTTGATTAATAAAATACCATGAAAAAATGAAATTTGATAAACCATAAAGGATAAATTAGACTCTGGAACAAGATGAATTTGGAATTTATGGTTCATTTATCTTCGTGAACCCGAAGGACAATTTGGTTAAAAAAAGAAATATAAAATTTGATAATGGTATAATTCATTAATTATACTTTATTCTTTATTCATTTGAATAAAAACGTATATATAGTATATTATTATAGATTCCATTTGTGGTGGAATACTAATTTTTAATCACACTCCACTTATTATTCCGAATTGGTACCAGAATTGTATTCATTTCTACATGATCGCAAAAAGGATAGTTCCCTATGTATGATTCATGACATTGTGACTGTGCCTGGATGAGGTAACTATTCATGATATCGGTACCTTATTGGTCATTTTCAATGTATTTTTTTCATTTGACACCTAAAACATATGTTCCATTTCATTCCTAGTGGTTTAGTTGGATATTGTCTTCCAATATTGAATTTTCATTTGACACTAATTTGTATCGTTTATGGTGTTACTATACTTTTTATTCATTATTATATTTCTATATATTATTTATTTTCTATAATATTTAACCTTTATAAATAGGATATAATCTCCCCATGTATTTTATACAATATACCGACATTGCTAGTCAATATCATATGGAATATGGGGAGGCACCCCTATGGTCATGTAACACCATGAAAAAGTGTACCTATATGTGGCACCAATGATGAGATATTAAGAATTTGTATCCAAATAATTTTTCATTTCTCTTATTTTTAATTACTATTTATAAATTATAGAGAGATGATTAATATTTTTTGTCCTTGTTTAGGACATTGTGAAAAATTGTATCTAACCATATACATCGGGTCGGATTGGTGGTCATAATAATTTAACTTACAGTTAATTTTATTTCTCTAATGACTCACATGTTGGGTGAAATTATTTTTAATAGGATTTTTCTTTATGGACTGGTATGTAAGAAGTCTGTTTTTATACATATATCATTTTTGAATGCCAACAATTGTTGTGGAATGCATCATTTTAGGCATGAATGTAAAAATAGCCTCTTTTTAGTTGTTTAAATTATGTTTCTTTTCATTAATTGTGTAATTTTAAGGAAAAATGATTCCAATTATACATTTAAATGTGATAAAAGATACAAAATCGGATAATTTTAAATGGATAAAATGTGTTTCCAATTAGAATCCATCAAATGTTAAATTAACATACAATATTCTAACAATGATGAATATTTGGGGTTGTTTAGTGTAGTGATAGAGCTTCTGATGTTTCTAAATTTAATGGTATATAGGATAAATATTTATGATTTTATATGAATACCTTATACATAAATGTTATAATGTTTTGTTATGTTTCCTACAAATTATTTTTATAAATTAAAATCTGTTCCTCCACAACAATTATTATTGATAGGATGAAATGAGAATATGGATTGAAATGAGCATCCAGTAGTGGAACCAAAATCTCTCGTAGTTCTCGGTGAAGGGCATGCCGAGAATTTGTGTGAGAACATGTCTCTTTTTCCTATTTATGGAAAGTGTCCCATAGTTTACTGTAAGGAATATGTATGTCTAGGAATGGTATTTCCGATTTCATTCCCATATATTATTCACTAGAAAGGGTAGAACTGAGATTAATAAGTTATATATTGTGATTATCTAGTAGATCCTTAGAAATTTGGAGTCACCTACAGAGAAGAGAGTCAAACGGTCTATTAATATGTTATGTGGTCATGAGAATCCTTGGTGGGGACCTAAACATGGGATAGAAAGTATGTTATTGTGATGTGGAAAGACTTCCATTATAAATTCATAGAGAAATTATAACTATAGAATCCCAGGATGTAGTAAGTGACTATGTCTTGGGGTCTAACACATGGTAGTATGTCCGTAATCAAATATTCATGTAAAATTACTTCTCTTAAGATCTTTTTTCTAGAGCTGGTAAGAAAATATTCCACTGAAGAAAATCATTTTCAATATGGTCTTATGTGTGAGAATATATACTCTGTTAATAACTTTTGGATGAAATATTTTTGTATGGGGTTATTGGGGGTTAAATATATGTTTGTAAATTGAAAGAACATTTCAATAGTGTTCATGTATTTTTTTTTTCTGAAAACCCATTATGTACGTCTTCAAATAGTAGGAATGATCTCTTTAAAAACATCAACCAGGGAAATAAAAACTGGTTTATCTTTGGATAAGGATCCATTACTCGGAATAGTAACTATATATTCAATAATCATTATAGATATATGTGACCTATAGTTTACTAATTTCCATGAAAAATAATAGACTGTCATGCCTGGGGTCATATGGTGATTTTTTTGGAATTGTGGAAACCCTCATCCTATGTGTAGAGATAAAGGTGTCATGAAAAGTCAGAACACTATGATAAGAAATTATACACCATATTAGTCTGCATGATGAAGCTTTACTAGTCATAAAGGCCATGGTAGTAGATGTGGTATTTTTGGGAAATAGAATTTATATCATTGTATAGGTATAGGTCATGGGACATAGATTGTAGTTCATGGAATAGGGGAATAATTGTTCATAATGTTCAACCTACACTTTTGGATATGAAGGTTGGATCATTGGCTATTATATGTAATATTTATATTGTTTTTATACCTTATAGTTATTTATTAAATATTGGTTTCTCTCATTCCATTATATCTTCAAAAAATATGAATGGATTGATTTTGGAATTTGAGTATATGATTGGTATTTTCAAAATAAATACACCATTGAGTGTATGGATATGAAACATATAATTTTCAGGGGGTGTTCAATCGAGGAAGGGGAGTAGAATTTAGGATTGGATCTATAGACAATCTACAAGTTAGTGTTTTACTATATTTTTTATATGGAATTGTTATAAGAAAACCATTCATGAACTGATTATTATCCAAGGGTAGTTCCCATTCATACTCTTGAGGGTGACAAGTATGTTCATCTTAGAGAGTGGTAGATCACTGAAGGAACTTCATGAGAAGTACTTAAGTAATATAGGAATCTCAGTGTCCATGTATTAATTAAATTTCTTGATAAATTAGGTGAAAATACTAATTTATTTTGACTAGTAGTTAACTTTTTAAGAATTTGTTTCCTGATTACATCTGAGGGATGCCACATGAGAGGGATGTTGATTTTACAATTTGTCTCAAACATGGAACTGCTTTGGATTACATCCCACCATATGGAATGAAACTGATTGGGAATCAAGTAAATAATGCTCATCTAGAAGAGTTTTTGAATTACGGATCTATTCATCCATATATGCTTCCTTATGGTTATCCAGTTTTTCTCTACAATGGATGATGGGTCGTTTGATTAATGTTTTCATTATGTAATGTGGAAAAACATGACACTGATGAAATAGTATCCACATTGATGTGTTGATTAACTTTTTGACTTGCTTATAGGAGATTGGGTTTAGGCCAAGATTGAATTGAGATCAGAATATCATTTTTAGATAGTTCAATCATTGGATATACACCGAAATGATTTCATGAGAAGGTACATCATCTAAGAGTTTTTCATGATGATGTTCAGGATTATGATAATTCATGTAGTGTTTAGGGCCTTGATATATGAAATATTCAACCTAAACATAGATTATTTTATCTTTGATATTTGGATGAATTTTTTTTGGACTCCACGACATATACATATGATTCCAAATAACAGGACATCATCTTATGTACACTAAAAGTGAATTATATATACACAATTCTATTGAAGTATCAATTCTGGATCGATAGGGTTTTTTTCACATGTTAAATAATATTTTAATAATGAATATTAGTGGAGAAAATGAATATTTATATTGTGGTTTCATGAGAGAATATAATTAATATTTTTGATATCTGATGATTTCTCGGATTAATGGTTCATTATATGAAGTTCTTATATTAAATTTCCTTCATGGGAGTACATCATTAGGGATTGAAAAAGATGGCGATACAGATTTAATGGTTTGAAACATGCGATAATTATTTGTAGGAGTTGTAGAAGTGGTTGAATACTACAATGATCAGAATCATACCTAATTCATTCATGTAGTATTCCATGTATTCCTATTTGTATATGATTTGTTTTAGAGAATGAATGAAGTTGGGAGAACGAGTATTGTAGTATGGGTCATGAATGTTGAGGACTCGTTAAAAAAATCGTCATACACATAACATTTAGTTAGATATGGTAATTTACAACATAATGTTTTAGAATAATTACATATTATGGGAAATGTTTTCATCAGTAAACAAATAACAAAATCATAATGTAAATAATTTCACAGGTGGACATGAATCTTTGACAGGGGAGGTGGTTTGAGTATATACATTAATTTTATTTTTATCTACCATATACAACAGATAAGGGAAACAGTGTTTCTGAGACCATATGAATAAAATAACATTATAAAGATGTTCTAGAATCATGTTATTTGTGTACAATGATGAACATTATATATGATATTAGTAATGATGTTTTGTGGTCAATTAGAAGATGAATATCATTTCTACCTCATTAGATACCACATTACTAAGATGGATCATGGGGAGGGATTATGGGGATATGGGGTATCTGTACATGAGGAAATTCCATGATGGCAGGTAGTCAAATTCAAATTGGACTATAAATAAGGATGAGACCATTAATTTTTGGGGGTACATTATTTTTCCAACATGTATTTGAGAGAATATGATGTGAAATATTCATTCCACCATGTGGGTGATGCATCTGGGAATGAAAAAATGTTTTATGACCTATGTCGATAGTATAGGAGGTAAGACATGGAAAAGGAGATTGTATCGTTTGTGAGATGATGTTACACCTATCAATATGTGAAGACCGAATATCAAAAACATGGTGGTTTTATACATTTATTTAATATTCGAAAATAGAAGTTTGATGTATATTATATGGAATAAGTTGTAGGTTTGAAAGGGAAAACCCATAATAATTAATCATTGTGTAATTGTGGACAGATTAAAGAAGGAATCACATTTTATGCCTATCTAGGAGACATAATAAGTGGATCATTTGGGATACATTTACATTCAGGAAGAATTATATCTTCATGGGGTGATTTGGAGTATTGTTTCAGACCATGAATCACTTTTCACTTCATTCTCGTAGAGAGGCATGATGAAGGGAATGTTATTAATATACTTCTGAGTATAGAATTCTACCCATAGATAGATTTTTAATCAAAATGTACTATACATGTTTGGGAGGATATGTTACAGGAATACATCCAAGAAGATGGTGTGTCTTTTGAGAAGCATATCACACTCATTGAGCTTTCTAATTAGAAAACTTGTCATGTAAAAATTTATATGGATGAATATGAGGAACATTTCTCTAGGAATTATTGAATTTAATTATGTAATATATAGGAATGTAATTTAGAGTTTTTGGGAACTTATATTTTGTGGGATAAATTTTAGTAGGTTCAATTGATTCAAAAATTAATTTATATAGATTAGGTAATGAATAAGTTGTTTTCTTATTGGCGTTGATGACCCATAAAATGTACATTGTGTGATCATTTATTCTTTTTTTTTCTACAATATTGGGTCACTATAGTATTGGGTTATAGGTAATAAGGGAAATCATAATTTTCAAAACAATTGATATTGTGAATAGAATCTATCCATGGTGTACTTATTAGTTTATCTATAGTGGTTTAGATTTTTATGCATTCCATTTTTAATGTGTGAAAATATTAGAAGTATCTCAAAAATCATTGTAATGTTATCAAGGTAGTTGATTTTTATCTTGAGGAATATGTATCCTTTAGGTGAATCCAATTCATATTATGGAACACAGTGAAAAACTATTGTATGTATAGATCATGTTGACCGTTCAAGTATCGTGGCATTATGGATGTGTTTAGGTGAAAACATCAAAGATTGATATAGATATGTAGGTATAACGGTTGAATTTTTTACCTCATAATGATAGATATTCAAAGTAGTGTATCTCAAGGATTATCTATTATAATATGAATATAATATAGTATCTTAAACTTTTCAGGATGCTTTTCATGCTAATTTTCGAGAAAACTTTTTCCCTATTTTGTTTACAACATGGATGAATATAATTTTTGGGAATTTTTGGTGAAATATTAGATTTTGGGAAGTTAAACACCATTCTGAGGGTTTGATCATGTATATAAAATACCCTAAATTTTGGAACATGAATGATTGCACCCTTTTTTGAGAGACCCGAGGTGGTTCATGATTTGGCCAAACCATGTGGACAATAACCAATTCCTTGAACCCCCAAATTTTGGGGTGGGGGTGCTAGTTTTTTCTTGGATTATAAAACTGTGAACCATATAGGAGACTTCATGTGCCCCATAAGGGGAGGGAAAATGATAACAGACTCGATTTCCAAAACATTGTTCCCGAACTGATGTTACCATGTGCATATGATTTAATTCATAAAAATATTAAAAATATATATAAACCCCATGTTTTAACAATTATTTTACCCACATAGTAAAACATTTTTATATATTTCGGTAGTTGTTTGGAGGACATGAAGGCTCCTAGAACACATTTCATGATGAATCAATGTTCATATTGAAGGGTTGTCTCCTCTATAGTATTAGATAATATCCCCCTTTGGATTACCCTCAGTCTCCATCACTCAATATGGATGAAGATGAATTATTATTCCATCATTAGGTATTTTTTACGTGTATGATTTAATGGATTCAATTCCTTTGTATCTAGTTTTTTAGTATTAGTCCACATACTCAATTAACATTGTGATCTAGAACATTCCCCTTAAATTTGGGGACATTGGTTTTGAAAGTATTCTTCAACTATCATGATATAGGTGGTAAAAATGAAGATTCTCATATATGTGTATTTAATTCGGTGTGTGTAAATTTAAAATTTTAACTCCCTTGTATAGAAATATCATCACATATTGTATTGATCAATTAATTTGACCCACAGTTTTGAAATTGGATATCATTGTTAAAATAAAATTTGTTGGAATAATAATTAATCAATTTATTAATAATGGGGTAATGAAATATGACTGATTAGTCAAATATTGAATTTTGTATCAACCAATGGGGTGTGTTAATAAGGTGAAAATAATTATTTATAAATTTTATTTATTGATATAAGAAATTTTAAAATATGTGAGTAATGAATTTTGATGATTTATGATATATGGTTTTAAATATGAAACCATGTCTAGTGATATCATTGAATGAGTTGTGTGATGGAGTCTAATGTTCCAAATACATATAGGCTTCCAGACTACCACCATAGTCCTCTTTTATTTTTATTTATTATATTTTCTCCCTATGTTTTGGAACATGTACTACTACTCCGAATACCATTGGGAAGTCATCCTAATTCTTTATCCCCTTAATTATGAATTTTAAATCATAATTATTTGACTAATTTAGAATTGTCACTACAAAAAAACCGGCCCCTAGTGGCGGTTTTTTTTTCATTTAGCGGCGGTTTAAACCGCCGCTATAGGGATTGGCGGCCGTTTACAAAAATCGACGCGAAATTGGGCATCGACAATCTATTAGCAGAGGTTTTTACTATTTAGCGGTGGCTTAAGAAAAGCGTCATAGATTCCTCTTTTTGCGACGGTTTTTGACCATTTAGCGGCGGTTTTATGCATACATGATACTTTTTTTTTCGCGGTGGTTTTAACCGCCGCTATATTCTGGCCTTTGATGCGCATATGTCGCTGCGGTGAAAACCGCCGCTAAATTTAAATATAATACATTTTGCGGCGGTTATAACCACCGCTAAATACTAACCAATAATGCATTAGAGGTTTTTATAACTGCCGCTAAATGATGAACAGTAAGGCATTAGCGGCGGTTAAAACCGCCGCGAAATGTTGACCTTGAAAAAAAATATTTCTGCTCCTACCACCCCACTGCCCTGAAAAACAAATCAAACCAGAATACTGAACCGGAGACACCATACAAACAAATAACATGGTAGTATTCATTGAAAAATAGGATATGAGCAAATGATGCATGTTATGGAGTCCAACCTAAGGATAGGAATGTATCACAGTTTGGCGACTAACCAATCCATGTGACCCCCAAGATGTATATGTGTTTTTAGCTTCTTTAATTTCTTATGTATTTTAAGAAGGGTTGATTTATATTATATGGATACTAAAACTCAATATAATAAATGGTTATGAATTTTGATACAATTTATGTGATCATGCTAACCATGGTGATGTGTAATGATATGTAATTGGTTATTCTCTACGTTGGCCGATATAACATTCATGGGTGGATAGTGATATGGGTTGAGTTTTTTTAACAATGGATTTGTGTTATGGGATAGAACAAATTATGTTTATATGGGTATAGAATTTGTTCCAAAGATGGATGTTTGAGTAGTTATAGAATGTATGAAATGGTATGGTTTGTTGTGTGTTTTGGGTTGGTTGTTAATGCCTACTATAGAAAATGGGTAACTTGTGAATTTGCGTGTGTTTTAGGTTGGAAAACACGCTAACCGTGCATGGTTCTTGAGAGAGTATGGTTTATGATCTTGTAGGTTATACATGATTCATATTGAGGATATGAGTTATGTGATTGGATATGAGATAAGAGTTTCATTTATACATCCCAAGATGGTCATCATGTTGCACGTTGGATGGGATGCATCATGATATAGTTGTTATTGACTTCGTTAAAGAAAATAGGTTTGAGTTTTTTAAAATTTAAAAAACTTATCTAATGTTTTCCTAAATACCTTATTGGTGGAATTATACTTAACCAAACCAAATGATATTGATTTTTCACTATAGTTATTATCATAAGATAATGTCATTAATATATATGGGCATGTATGTGATCTTTATCCTTTAGGGGAAGTATGGTGTGTCAATTTCTAGTTAGGATTAGTAACCTAGATTTCATAGTTGGATTGGGTATGGGATTTGTGATATGCATGAAAACCCTTGAGTGGGTATATTGGCCTATGAGTTTCCTCGAGATATTTGAGATGGGTTCATAGATGCTTCTCCATGAGTTGTATCCTATATAGGATGTGACATGTGAACTAGGGTTGAGAGAGACTAGTAACATTGAGATGTATCTTCGGATATTGGTGATTGGAGTGTTCTAATCAAGTGAAATAGCGATTCTCATTTCCACCTGATGAGGGTTTTCTTCTATGTATGTAATCCAAGAGAGGACTTATCCTAGGTCTACGAGTTCATTAAAAAAATGAAAGTAAGTTTAGACACTTTGTTCTATAGTGATGGTATATAGGTGGATTGTGGTTTGGTATTCAGTTAGTAATATCATTGTATTTGGTATTGTGAATGTAAAAGTTCAGGTAGTGCTTGTGTTTTGTTAAGTCTAACATGAATAATTGACATGGTTATTTGGGGGATTAGTTAAGTTAAACTATGATTATTTGGATGTTATTGTAATGATGCATATTGGGTGTTCTAATAGAGTGTATACATGCTTAGATTCATGTTATACTAATAACGGTTAAATTTAGGTATTGTCGGAGGCTTCCAAGATACACTCTTTCCATGTCAGTAAGAGCATGAGTTCTTTATCAACATAATTGGTATGTTGGTTGTATAGTCTAAGATTAGCCTGTCAGGTTGGAATTTCTGCATGCTTGTGTAATGTGTTGTGGCTCATTGGGCCTTGATAGTGATGGTATGAATTGGGCTTACACAGCTAGGATACCCAGGTGATGCTATGGAGCAACAATGATATGAATGTGACTTAAATAGTTGGACTGCCTAGGTACTTCTATGAATCAGTTATGGTATGAATCGAGCTTACACAATGGGGCTACCCGAATGCTGCTATATAGTAGAAATGGTATGAAAATGGGTTACATATATGGTATTCTCATTGGATGTGGTACCAATTCAAACACATTCCTAAATGGAATGATGTATACCACACTTGAGAGATCAAGACATAAAATGAAACATCATAAATAAATAAAATGCATAGAAGTAAACATGAGAAATCAAAAAAATGTTTGGACATGGAAATGTTTGGTAAAAAATATGTGCCATATACATGTTACATATACAAACCAACCGTTCTCATACTTGTTCGACACATCAACAACACTACTACTCATCATCTGATGCTGCATCGTCACCCTCTCCACCTTCATCTCCACTACCTGCTGCCACCTATAAGAACATTATATTGAAAATTAAATATTGTTGCATATTTATAATTAAAATTAAAACCAATAAAAGTGTGAAAACTAAATGATTTTGATTTTTTTGTGATTTTCCAGCTCACCACTAGCCGATGCACTACCACCGGGGGCATATCTTCTCATATGCTGACGTATTTCAAGTAACTCTTTCTACAAAGAAGATATCTGATCCCCCTGCTGGTGAACTGTGTTTCGTAGAGAAGACATCTCACTCTGAGTATCTTCAGGTATGAAATGACCAGAACCAGAAGTAGATGTAGCTGAAATCCCTGATGGCCTGCCAAATACCTCAGATGGTACGGGTCCAAAACCCATCTCGCGCACTCTACCAGGATGCTCCTTCCCAAGGACTTTATGAACCGGGTCATCCTGGGAGACTGAGTAGGATTGCTCAGGATTGACATCCCATATTTCTTTAATTTTTACCTATAAATCAAATATCAATATATATTAACACAGTAAAAACTGATAATAAGTTATTATAATAAATAATTGACTTCATACCCCAACTTTTCTGGAAGGTTCATTAACAAAACTTCCATCAGTTTTTTTATGAACATCCAGCCACAGTTCTGTTCAGGATGCTTCATGCCCTAAAATCTGTTACTGCATTAAACAAAGATAAATCAACAATTAAATATTTTAAATAGATAATATTTTCTTATAAATATTTAAACTAATTAAAATATTACCAATGACATTCGGCTTCTAGAAAAGATTTTTGAGCCCACAGTGTGAGGGATGACTTGTTTTGCCCGGTTTGATGCATTCTGTCTTGAGAGAACCTGAAATAAATAAAATTAAATTTAACAGTAATATATTCAATTTCTATCTCCTCTTCATGTACATGTATAAATGTAAAATGAGGATAATATAATAATATATATTTCAATACCATCCGCTTTTCATCACGATGGCTATCGACAAAAACTTTCCACTGTTCTTTCGGTACCCCACTGGGTAGCTTCTCATACATCTTCCGCACGGTCAACAAAGTATCATTGGAATCCCACCATAGCCTCCATTTGAAATCTTTCCATTTTTTTCCAAGATTTTTCAATGTCCACTTCTATGCTATCACATCAGCAACGGTAAAGTGGAAGAACATCTATATACAGAAATTCATTTTGAATATATTAGTAACATGACATTCAATTAAACCATAAAGTAATAAAATTACCTTTATCTGAGAATAAAAAACTTCATTTTTCTAGTTTGAGGCATATTCCTCCAATAATCCTATGAAATAGGCAGGGAAATGGGCTCCGCTGCCAGCTGACCTATAATCTGACCAAGTAAAACTGCGACGTCATCCGTCGAGACCCCATAAGAATCAAATGGCACCACTATCTTCTCGCCATTCATGTTCCAAACATCAGAACTTTTTATGTGTTTTTCCACGGTTGCATTTTTTCATCTGCATTTAGAAAACAATTAATATAAACAAAATGCAATAAATTAATTTAATTAAAATTTGTACCTATGACTGTGACCCTCCAGAATGTCCGTGATGAACTGGAAGGGGCGTGTCGCTGCCCTGCTGGTGAGGCTCCTGTAGGGGGAGGAGATGACTCATCCTCTAATGAGACATCCACTGACGGTGTCAGAGATGGTGCAGGGGGAGATGATGCATGGATGTAGGCAGCTGCTGCCTCAGATGCCGGGGGGACAGACGGATCATCATCTGTCGCAGAAGTAGATGAAATGGTGTACCACTTCTTCCTTGGCATTCCTGTCATTTAATCAAATAAAATTAAGTTCAGAATATATATTTCAAAAAATTTATGCAGAAAAAAAATTAAAAATGATAAAAGATGCCCAGTACTAACAAACAAAATATATATAACAATGATAATGAATGACTACAGAAATGAAACAAGTGGTTTCTGAATGAATACATAATTGTACATACTATCATTTTCCCCTTCAATCATGTCGGTTTCCTGCTCCATTGCTTCATCCACTTCATTTATCCTTGCTAGAAAAATACTTTCAATATCATGATGGACCAATAATTCTGCTTCCTGTTGTTGATGAAATTCAATTGCAGAGGTCAAATCGTCCACTTCATCACCCATATCATACAAATCTCTTTGTATTACGTGAGTAACTACACTCCAACCTTCATCTACAACATCATTCACATAATATGCCAATTTTTCCAGCGATACTAAGATATATGGATCATGCAGTTCACGATCACCAACATCCATCAAGAGAGAGATGTTTACAGAAGTAAATTGCAAGGAATCTCTTTTAACACCTCTGATAATATCGACCCATTTTCATTTTAATAAAACAATAGAAAAATGCCCGTGGTAGATTAATTCAATAATATCATGCAAATTTCCATAGTATTCCACTTCAGCAAATGTAAATATACCAATATTCTGTGTTTTCAAACCCATTTCTCGATCGACTATACGAAATCTAAAACCATTCACATTATAAGCGTCGAACTTTCTAACTTGTTTTATAGGACCTCTAGCATGAAACTTCAAATCTTCTGACAAGTCTGCTCGAGTATCAATATTCATGATCTGAAGAATAAAAATATAATTTAATAGATTTTCAAATTGTATGTGTCAAACTAATATTCATATTTATTGAAATATTTATAAACTTACATGTCGTGAAAACCATTCTACCAGCTCTTTATTCACAGGTTTCATTATATCATTTTCATTTCATGTTCGTCCTCTCATTCGTCTCTTGGTTTGTATCCTCAACTCTTCAATAAATGGATCTAAAATTTAACTATTCAGTATCACATATCTATGTGCCTGTAATAACTCCAATTCTATCAGTGTCGCGAATGAGGTCCTCCCAACTGATCGGCCAATAGCAGGAAATATTTTTGATTTCTGATGCATTTGAGATTGAGTTGATGTGTCGTCAACACGTCCAACTCGATTAAATCTTGTCTCAATATCATCCAAATATCTGGAACAAAAGGTGAGACACTCCTCGACCAAATAGCCTTCAGCAATAGAGCCTTCTAGTTGAGCTTTATTTCTCACGTATGCTTTCAAATGCCCAAGATATCTGTGAAAAATAATAATAATATTATGCATTTATTTAGATTCCTAATATTGTTTACTTAACTAGAAACATATAAGTAAAATACCTCTCAATTGGATACATCCATTGATAATGAACGGGGCCTCCCAATTTAGCTTCGTCAACCAAATGCACAGTTAAATGCATCATGACAGTAAACAACGATGGAGGAAAGATCATCTCCATTGCACAAAGGGTCAATACAAACCTCTCTTGTAGGTTTTCAAGCTTTAAAGGTTGTAGAGTTTTCTCACATAATTACCTGAAAATGTGCAGAATTGCATTACAACAGCAGTAACTTTTTCAGGTAATAATGTACGCAATGCCAATGGTAGTAACTGTTGTAACAAATCATGTGAATCGTGACTTTCCAATCCATATAACTTATGATTCTTCAAATCAACACACCTCAAGATATTACTCGAATACCCATAAGATACTTTCACATTCTTTAAAATTTGAAGGAACACATATTTATCCCTATTTTTCATTGAAAAAATGGCAGGAGCATACTTTTCATTCTCATTTGGCCAGAGATCACGTTTTATGTTCATTACTTGTAAGTCTTTGCAAGCATTGAGATGATCCTTCGACTTTCCATGCTCATTAAGTAATGTGAAAATCAAATTATCACATAAATTCTTCTCAATATGCATCACATCAAGATTGTGGCGCAAAGAATTAAATTCCCAATACGGAAGTTTGAAGAATATACTTTTTTTCTTCCATTTTTGCGTTCTGATTTCACTTGAAAATGCACTTCACACTCGTTTTCCGCTATCAGTCAAATGATGAACCTTCCCAAATTCTGTTTTAACATTTTCCAGCTGTGTCAATATTTCCGAATCGGTTAAAAACTTTGGAGGTGGTCTACGATCAATGGAACCATTAAATATTGATTTGTTCAGCCATAATCTATGAGATGCATCAAGAAATCTTCGATGACACAAGAAGAACCATTTTCTACTGTGAGGTAGCCGTTTGGGTTCGAAATCAAAGTTACAAACAGGACAAGCCAAACCCGTATAAGTGTTCCAACCCAATAAATTCCCAAGCCCAGGGAAGTCACTAATGGTCCACATTAATGAAGCATGCATTTTGAACATTGTTTTAGAAGTAACATCAAATGTCTCAACACCGTTGCTCCATAACTCCTGCAATTCATCAATAAAAGGCTGCAGGTGTACATCAATATCATTTCCAGGCATTTTTTTTTCAGGAATAATAATCGAAATGATAAAATATGTTTGTTGAATACACATCCACGGAGGCAGATTATAAGGGATCAAAACAACTGGCCAAATGCTATAACTCGTACTCAATGTCCCAAATGGGTTGAATCCATCGGCAGCCAATCCCAATCGAACATTCCTAGGATCAGCTGAGAAATCTTGATGTAATGAATCAAATGTCTTCCATGATTGGGAATCTTGTGGATGTCTCATTAACCCATCATTGTTATTATCTACAGAATGCCACTTCATGTGTTCGACGGTTTTTGATGACCTGAATAATTTTTGCAATTGAGGCTTCAAAGGAAAGTAACGCAAAACAATTACAGTTGTGTTCCTTTTCTTCTTCTCCATGAAATTATGTTCAGTCATACTTCAAACATCACCTTCTGACTTCCATCTAGAAGAAGTACATTTCTAACAATTCTGTCTACTTGAATCCTCTTCCCAGTAAAGCATACAATCATTGGGTCACACATGTATTTTTGTATAATTCATACCATGCTTGTTTACAACTTTTTTCATCTCATAAAATGATTCTGGGATTTTTTCTTCAGGAAATGCATCACGAATCAATTCCAATAACATGGACATTTCCTTATTTGTAATTTCACATAGACATTTGATATGGTACAACTTCATCAGAAATGAAGTCTTTGAATATTTCAAACACCCACTATACAACTCTTGATTTCCATCGTCAAATAAATCCTGAAACACATTTTCCTCACTAAAGTTTTCCCTTACATTTGTCTCCACAGAATCAAGAGGAGGATCCAATGATATGTTACAATCTTGATCTGCTTGTGTTACAGTCTCAAAAACATCACATGTCACGTTGCAATTTGTACCACCCTCTTCTGGTTGTTCTAATTTGTTTTGATGCAAATAGTGGTGTCTTGCAGTGCCGAATGCATCATTTATGAGCTATTTCATTTCATTTTCCATTGGAGACAAACCTGGGACCTCATTCTGTGGATTAACATCAGTCCTCAATCATTCTATATTGTTTGATTCTCCATGCCAAATCCAACACAAATATTGATCAGGGAATTTCTTCTATATTAAATGTTCATAAACTTAATCTCTCTTCAACCATGTTCTAAATTTACATTTAGGACATGTACATCTTATTCTCCCTTCAACGGATCGATTATAAATTGAAAAATCTAAAAACTCATTCAAACCCTTAACATATTGAGGTGTGTTCCTCGGTAATGTGATCTAGCTTTTATCCATGTATATCACAATGTGCCTACACAAAATATACGATAGTGTAAGATTACAGAAACATAATATAATAAAGATGAACCATTGATAATAAAGTATGCATTATATAATAAATATGGTTCATTGATCACATTTACCACTTCAGACCAACTGAACAAGTCTGGTCCATAAGAGACAACATCAACACCTCATTGAGGAGAAATAAGAATATCGGGTTACACACTTATCATAACACTATCTACCAAACTATTTTTTTATGGTTTCCAATGGGATATGTTTACAGAACATGAAGCACCTAATTAATTCATTATCCATGATAAGACATGTCGTTATGGACCAAATTTACAAGGGAGAGAAGTCACATGGATTTTTGTAAAATAAACCATTGGAATTGAAATTGGTCTATAGGATGGGATTTAATCTATTGAACATATCTATATTCTTGGAAAGAGTTGAGGTGTAAATAATATTAATTGATATCCCAAAGGAACCAACTACTCAATATAAATTCCAACAAATTACTCAAATTGTGGATGAATATTCTCAATTTTAGTAATGAATACATGAATAAATATAGGAGAAATATATAAACCACAAAAATAAATAAACCACAATTACTATTCATGACTTATCGGTCATTTATGAGAAGAAATCAAAGAATCAAGGAAGAACAAAAAATTACCAAAGTCGAAAGGGGTCGCGTGGGGCGTCAGGGGGTGCGGGGGTTGCCGGAGGCCACGGGGGGCGTGGGGGGTGTCGGGGTCAATAAAAAAATGTTCATTTTAAGGTTTATGTTTCATGTAATGCTTTGAATTATTTTAAAGTCTTTGTTAGGTTTTAATGAAAATCAGACATTCATGTTTGGGTTTAAAAAGGATTTTCATTTAGTTTTCCTTACAAGAATGGTTTTATTGACATATAATATGTGGTTCTTTTCCATAATTACTTATTTAAAAATAAAATGGAACGCCTTAGTTTCTATTGTATTTCAAACTAAAATTTATGAATTATTTAATTAAAGGAATAGTATAAAATTCTTGGTGCGATCCTAATGGGACTGTTTTTTAACACCATACATACACACTCTTCTGTATGTATACAGATCTCATGTTTTATATATGTTCTAGTTTTAAAATCATTTTAGTTGTTATTTCCATTAGGTCGATGTGTGAATTGGGATGTGAAGAGAAACCATATGTTTCATTGAAGATCAGGTATCTTTGTTCTGATATTGTTTTTATTTTTGTATGTTGGTTTATCATCCAAAATGATGTCTCTTTTTATACACATTTTGTTTCTATTTCTCATACCTTTTAGTTTATTTATTTTTGGATGATGTTTTTGGATGGTATAAATGAGACAAAATAGTTTTATTTATTTTGAATCATTTGGTTTATATATTTTTTGGTTCTTCTATTTAATATTTCATGGATGTATAATGTATGAATAATCCATGTGAGATTATTGGAAAATTATATATTGTTTAGTTACTCTAATTTTGGGGAGAAATCATTTTCAACGTGTTTTCCTTAATGAACAGGAAACATGTAACCATACAAGGTCAACTATAAAGATCTACATGAAGGTCCCTTTTAAAATACTAGGAATTAAAAAATCATACATGGTTAAATCTGGTAGACATTGTAATGGCTCATTGAAATAAAATTAATACTCCAAGGCTAACCAGTTGTCTTGTTAGAGGAAGTACAACTCCATCTCCTTTTCCACTCTCATGAACTCAGATAAGTATTTATAGATTAATTAAGGCTTAAAACTCTTATATGGAAGGTTCATATATTGTTTCATACAAATAATATACTTCCCCAACCTCTAACATGGACCCTTAAGCATTAAGGTATCAAACTTGATCTTTAGAGACCCAGGAATCTCAAGAAGGCCAGAGACCCTCTTGATTATTCATAACCACCCTTCTACATCACAAGTATCTTGATAAATATAAAATAGGGAAGGGTTCAACTTATAGAGCTCTAAAAGGATATCTATAGATATATCAACTAAAATCATTTTCACACTTCTAAATACCAATTTCAATTTAATTTATCTAAGAAAACCTCTCTTAAAATCTCAAAAAGTTAAAATTTAGCCTATAAATCCCAATTTATACAATAAATACCCATCAGGGAATTAAAATTTTGAATCATTTATAAAACTAGTATTCATAGTTCCAAGTTCCAAATCCATTTTACTACATTTATAAAGGTTTTCTTTAGTAATTTCAAAACTAACCCTCACCATTTAGAAATATAACTATTCTTCAGAAAATTTTAAAACCAAATGAAAATAAATCAACACACCACATAGTATAAAACTTACTTAATAGGAACCAATGTCCAAGAATTTCCTAACAATATGGTTTGGGGACCATGATTTGGTCATGTTAGTTTCATTTAGTGTTATGTTTAACCATACACTCAACCACCACATAGTTTTACAAAACCTATGACACCACTGTGTACCATTAGTTAAACTCCCACTATTATCTATGAAATCATATAATTATTTTACATAATACATATATTATCATTTTTTTAAATCATAAAATATAACACAACCTGATAGAAATAAATGAAGGAACTTAAAAATAAATACTCATGACCCAACATCCCCTGGTAACTCGAGGATCTGAATGAGAAAGATCTCATGGGGATCCCCCCACATCTTCCTATCATTTTATTACATCAATATATATAATCTATAATTACTATACAAATATCAAATGGGATCTTGGTACATAATATCTCTTAATTACCTAGGCTGTAATACTATTTTTTTCATGAACCAACTTTGGGTCACCAATGACCTGGGCACTAGAGTTGGCCCATGACATTCTCAAGGCACACTCTTAATATCATTAGTATAGATACTAGTTCTAAGG
Organism: Viscum album; assembly: GCA_963277665.1. Lineage (NCBI taxonomy): Eukaryota > Viridiplantae > Streptophyta > Magnoliopsida > Santalales > Viscaceae > Viscum > Viscum album. The sequence goes on along the minus strand of OY728121.1, from coordinate 527,207,992 downwards.
AATCATATAGGAACTCATGGGAATTGGTTTTCAAAATAAATAAAATTAAGACTTAAGACTTCCACAAAAAAATATAAAATAACCACTCAATAAATCATAGGTCCATGTTTCCGTGGAATGAGACAAAAAAACAAATATGCAGTACCTAATTAAGTATGATGAATATATAGGGAAACTAGATCAATGGTTATGAATTAAACTAAAAACAATAATATATATTCGAGGGGTCAACGGTGGTCGAGGGGGGGCACAGGGGGCGCGGGATGGCACAGGGGGCGCAGGGGGCGCGGGGGTCGACGGTGGTCGTGGGGGGCACCGGAGGGTGCAGGTTTCGCTGGAGGGCTTCGCCGGAGGGTGCGGGGGGTGCGGGGGGTGCGGGGGTCGCCGGAAGGTGCGAGGGGCACCGTGGTCGCCAAGGCCGGGGGGGATCAGGTAGGGTTTGGGGAACGCGGTCGGGGAGGGGGAAAGGGTCGTGGCATTTCTAAAAAAATTGGGTTTCACGGTAGTTTATTAAAAACCACCGCGAAACCTTCATCGAAAATGTTTAGCGGTGGTTTTGTGAACAGCCGCCACAAAACCGCCGCTAAACCCAGTTTTTTTTGTAGTGTGTGGTTAAAGAAATGTGATATCTATTATGTGATAGATACAACTCTAGAAAGTTATGATGAAAAAATTAAGAGCTCAAGTTTCAAAGTAATCTCATGGGATTATGTGGTTAACTGATGAAAAATTCAATGAAAAAACATTCTTACTTTATTCATTTTACTTTATTCATAAATAACTTCTTAATCTTTTATATGATAAATTTTTTTATGTAATTTTTGGTGGACTATTGAGGTTAAATCAAACTACAATTGGGATTCTGGATTGGAACACCAATAGAATTCATGTTTTTAAAATTGGATATGGTTAAGTGCCCTATTGTAGTTTGCTGAGAATGGGATGGATCATTGATGAAGGAATTGAACAAGAAGTTAGTATATGGATATGATTTTTCTATATCTTTATTTTTGAAATTTTAATTTGAAACCTAAAACATATATGAAATAATATATATATTATATTGGTGGAATATCATTTTCCTATTTTGTATTATCATTTGTTACTAGTTTGTATCAGTTATAAAATTATTCCGGTTTTTTTTCATTTTCTATTAGTTAATATTTATTTATTTCTACAATTGTGATAATTTTATATAGATGGAATATTCTTGTGATGGTTTAACCTTTATTTACCCAGACATTTACTTAGAAGCCTCTAGCATAGGTAGTGGATAATTGATGTAATATAACCCACCTGCTCGGGGAACCACTATGTGAGACCCAGATCATGATGTTATAATGGCCTTTCATCTTGAGGATATAATTGAAAATGATAATTTTTTAAGTCCAATTTGATTGAGAATTCATTGGATTCATTTATATATCATATTATGGTGTTATTGGGGAATCTATTTTTTCATATTAATGATTAAATCCAGGTATGTTCGATTTACAATTCCACATTTAAAATGAATTAATTGAAATTTAATAAAATAATAATGTGATCAAATTATTATTTTGGAATAAATAAGATTCGTTTTATAACGTGTATCTTGTAATTTTATGTTCAACTACTCTTTAAAGATGTTGATTTTATTTCAACTAGTCTATTGTAGTCAAATCCGTTTTTGGTATTACATTATAATAAATATTAATATAGAAAATGGGTTTCTGATATCGTATATAATTATTTTTCACACCCATAACCAGTATAAATATGTCATAAAACTTGAGAATTTGTTTGATACACATATATTCATAACATTTTACGAGCCCCTTATTTGAATTATGTCTTATGTGAATTTCCCAATGGTAGGATATTCATATTCTATTAATAAATTATGTACTTCCTTTCACATTGTCAATTACAGGAAGAGGCACATGATATCTAATGTTTAGTTACTATATAATTTCTACATGTATTATTCATTAATGTGATGATCGCAAAAATAGGTATTTGATAGGTGATGGCGATTATATTAAAAATATTATTCATTATTCTTGTGTTTCATATATTAAAAATTACATGAATCAGTGTGACATAAATAACAAATACAATATATTTTTTTAATTCCCTATACATAGATAAAATATTAGGATTCATGTCCATAACATTGTTTTTGTTTTCCACTAGTATTAAAAAAAATTCATGGGTTTTCAAATAGGAAAAATTATACATAAAATTGAATGTGAATTTATAAATACACAACATATTTTTCTATATAGAAATTTTTTAGTTATTAGGAGATTATGATGGATGAGATCATTTTGGAGAAGGTAGAAATTGGTTCAAAATGCATTTGGTTATTAATTTTATTCATGAATAAATCTAAGGTGAAGTGGGTTTTTACATTAGTTTCTTATTCTTACATTTGATGGGTTATATAGATCATATTTTTCACATATTAATATTAATTATTTATCCTACCATCATGGATGTTTTTCATGTGTCACATGAATTTTATATTATATATGATTATTATTTCATTTATTTCAATGTAATATACTAATCTAGAGGAAGGTGGGTACATGATTATTGATCAGGATATGGCCTCCGATGATTATTATTTTCATACATGATATTATTAATCAACACATAGAATATCTTAGGTATTATTTTGAAGGAATTCATGTACTCACTATATAACCTAGAAGGGATTCAGTGTGAAAGTCTTTGTAACATAATGAGTTTTTAAAATGAATGAAAATACCTGACAATGTTAATTATATGCAACATCTAATATAAATGAAGAACTAACTATAGTTATTATGTCTCTATTTTAACCTAGAAAATAAATTATTGTCATGAAATATAATATTTTCGTGCTCATGAATTGTTTTCAATTAATTGTTCTAAAATTATCGATTTAATATTATCAAGGACACTGTATTCATTAAATAAACATTCTTCAAGAATGACATTTTTGAGAATCAAATATAATTAATTAATGAAAATGTTAGGAAATATACTTAATAAAATTCAAATATTTTTAAAATTATTCTATCAAAATTTCTTTAATGTGAAATTTTGATAATATTCTAAAAAAATTAATTTTTAGTGAATAATAAATGTTATATTATTTAGTTCAAATATGTATTTTCATTCTCCATATTTAAATGTAATAATTTGGTTGTTTTATTTTTTATTTTTAAAGTCTATTGTTTTTTAGATGAACCCAATTATCCTTTTTATAATTGTTTTATACATTAATTTAATATAGAAATAATTTATATTTCTAGATTTTATATTTATTGAAAAATATTTTTGGTTGAATTTAGTTTGATTAAATTTAAAAGAAATTAAAGATATTAAATTATTTTAATTTTACTGAAATGGATTCTATATTATTAATAAGGGGTTAAAAATTTATTAAATATACGCCATCCAATTTTTGGATTTAATGAATAATACCTTAGTAAAAAAAGTTTTCCTCAGTAGAGGTTAAATCTTGTAACTTATGTTAAAAATAAATTATAATAACTATAAAATAATAATTGAATTTGAAAAAGATTTATTGTATAATTAATATTCATCAATAATAATTCATGTTTTGAATAAATGGAATTGGGATTCCATGTTTATAGATTATGAAATTTATGATATTTCATAAATTAAAATTCAACGATGTCAAAGTCAGATATTTTATAACCACATAATTACTATTATTGGGTTATTAATGGGATAAATTTGACTATAAATAATTTTTTTAATATATATTATTATTCATTATAATTTTAATTCATTATTAATATTTAAGGATAAATAAAAACCTAAAATGATTTAAAAAACTATCTGGTTGTAATTTTTTAGTTATTGGAAATATCTACTATTCATTATAATCAATATTTATAAAAATAAGACATCAGATAATTTATTAAATAGAAGAATATTATATTTTACCATGACATGTTATGAATGTAATGAAAATTTAATTTTGAATTATATGGTTTATCTAGATAATATTATAGGGGATGAAACTAATATTCAAATAAATTTACAATATGAATTTATTATCAGTAATAATATTTTATTTAATCATTATACATTCTTACAAATTAATTGTATAAGGTTAGAAATTTTATCCAGGATCCCTTTAATTGGAAATTTAACATTTTATAGTGAAACATATTGACCTAAAATAGTATAGAACAATAGTGTTACTTAAGTGATAAAGTTGTCAAATAACAACTAAAACGAAAAGATAATGGTATAAAAGTTAAAAAAATATATAGAAATACTATTTGATTAAAAAATTCAAACCCATATTAATTTTACATTATTTATTAATGACTTTTTATACATTAATAATTATAAATTTGTTTATATTAATGTAATATTTTTTGGAAATTCAAACAATTTTCCCCTCCCATATTATATAATGGAATATCTTCATCTCATTTCATTATTTATAAAAAACCTTTTGGGGAAAAAAATAACAACCCAAATACATTTATATATTACATCCCATAATTATATATTTCATATTTTAGGATTAATTCAACCTTTATTTTTCATAACATGTTAGGATAATGAGGTTTTTTAAAGTGGTTCTATTTTAATCAAGTGGTTATGTTTTATTTAATAATAAAACTCATTCAAATATAATAAAACCATGATAAAATATTAATAACACATTCATAAAAATACTAATATTTCTTTATCTATTTTTCATGAAATATATCTAGATTCAAAAAAATAAAATTTGGAATGATGTGGTCATTCATGTGTACAAAAGAATACTGCCTCCTAAACCGATGTGAAAAACTTTCCATGACCATATATCATTGTTGGTTATAATGGTGAAATTAATTTTTATAAATAAAATAAAGAAATATATTTTGTTATTAAATGAAAATATATTAATTTTCATTTTACCATTCCATATTTTGAAAAATGATAACTTCATTCCTGGTACATGTGGATTACCACATCCACAAAGTGATGTAATTTATTTTCATCACCATATATTATGAGAGATAGATATAAGTATAAATAATTAAATAATATCATATTTAATATATTATTATAATTTGGTTATAAAAAATCATGCATACCGTTTTTCAGAATGATTTTTGATAAATTGAATTATTTCTCAAGCATACAGATGACATAAGTTCTCTATGAATGAATACTAGTTCATTTTCGTATTCATTTTTAATGGGATGATTTAAAATTCTTATTAATGTATAATATTATATTAATTTCATGAAAATTATTTTGGATATGATTTATTGATTATTTATTTGACTATAATCAACTAACCGAATCCATTTTGAACATAGGTACCAAATATCATCAAAACAATCAACGTGAAATTAAATATTTATGTACATGACATAACATGTAACATTTAATATTAAAGAATAATAAATAAGAATCCAATTATTATAAAAGTAAAAAATTATCATATTTTTTAATACTCAAGACGATGATTTACATTTGTGAAAATTTAGACACAGGGTAATAGATTTTCATTACTCAATTTCCTTGAATTAGAATAAAATTTTACATATTTGATTATTAAATTATAATATTATGTGTGAAATTACATGTACATATCTTTATTGTAGATAAAGATATTTTGTAATAAAACATATTATAAATAATATATTAATTATATTAAAACTCACTTAAATGATACTATATTTTAAGAGAAATTCATTTAAAATCCTCTTTACAGGTCATATTTTCAAAATTTTAACGTATGTATAAAAGAATTATTATTTAACATATATATAATTATAACGATTTCCCAAATTTAGAATGAAATAAATATTTTTTTATCCATTATCATTTATTAGTGTTTCTTTTAAATATAATTATATCATAATTAATTTTGAGGATTTTATATTTGAAATGTGTTTTTTGATAAAAGTTTTTATTTTGATATCTAAAAGCAAATTACACATTGATTTAAAATGATTTCACATATTGCTATTCATAATATGGTCCTTATAAAAAATTTACAATGGGTGCACCATGAATGTGTTGGGTGAATCCAATTTTTCTAATTTGATGGGTGGGCCTAGATAGTGCACCAATGAACAAGGTAATATATTATTCCCCTAGATAATTAAATTTATTATTTAGAAATATTGTTTTTAATTTTTTTTGTTGTATTTTTAGGAATAAAATATAATGATTTCGCATGTAACCTCCATGAAATTTATGTTTTAGCTAATATGTTTTCATGGAAATCATTTAATTTTTAGAATGTTAGATAATGTTTTTATTGAAAATATGTTTCCATTTTTGGGTAAAATGTATCTATTTATCAACATTTTATAATGTGTTTTCCCGAGTCTAATATCTTTTATTATTTATATTGCTTAGTGATATTATTTGTTCAATTCTAATCCATTTTAAAGGTTCTCAAAGGATTTATTAACCTGAAATTGAAAATTGTAAATCAATTATTTTGTTTTGATGATTTGTTATACAATGAAATAATGTTTCATCTCAATGATGTTTTTATTCATAAAAAGGATACCCTAAGGAATTTAAAACATTAAATGTATGAGTTTACTACATAAGAGATTTCATAAAAAAATAAAACTATTATCCTAAAATAATATTGTTATTCCTAGTTTCAACAAACATATTATATGTATTTCTTTGGGATGATTCCTTAAAGTTAGTGTCAAAAAATGGATTAGATAATATTTTACAATCAGATTTTTTTGGGAGGAATTCTTAATAGTCATAGATATCATTATGGGTATAATACTTTATTTTTTACCCTAATAATAATGCCTTGGTAAACCCAGTTGATTCATTTTCTTATGAAAATATATGGTTACTTATACTATTTTTGGATACATTTATTTTTTTAGGTAATTATGGGTTAATAATTTTTTTATAATTCTTTTATATTATCATAAATGTTTTTTCTAAATTTATGAATACATAATGACTATATTTTTGTCTTTTATAAGATATAGTGTTCCCTAAATATTGATTCTATGGCCTATAAAATAAAATATTCATCTTGAATACTCTTCATATGGAGAAAATAAATGAGATTTTGGTGGAAATATATTAATGGATTAAATCCTATATGTAGTAATATTACATTTTGTTTTGTTTTTATTCCATATATTAAATTAAATTTATCAATTCAATGAAATGTATCTTTAAAGAAAATTGTATTTATTTAGTTTTCAAATAATGAAATAAATGAAATTTTAACCCATTATAGGTTTATGGATTTGTGAGAGTTCAATTTCTCAATAAACTTTTCTCTATTACTATCCATATGTAATCGGGTGGTAACTTTCATATTCCAGGTTAATTTATTATCAACACAGAAACCATGTTATTGGTTTTTTTAGTTGGCCATTGTACTTTTGTTTAACTTGATTGATGGATATTTTTGGTAATCATTTTTAAATCGGTGATTTCAACCATGGTATTATGAAAAATAAAATCTTGGATACCAATAATATATTAAAAATTACAAAGATAAAATTTTACAAATGTATGGAGAATGTAACATCACTTGTTTTTATTTGAAAAAACTATATTTGATACCATATAGAATATGAAACATTGAGATAAAACAATCAACTATATATTATTATAATATGAATTATATAACATAGAAAATAAATTAGATGGAAGTAAGAATATTAAATTAATTATAAAATATAAAATTTTTGTACGATTTAAGAATATAATATTTATTTATTAAAAATTTATCAACATGTGTTTTGTAAATTCATTTTACACTTGAAATAAACAATCTTCAATAATGTTTTTATTTCATTATTGTGAAATTTTTTTACTAATATCAAAAAAATGATGATATATTATAAAATTAAATTAATATAATTTTGTAAATCAACATATCAAAATTATTTTATGATGAATGAATGATACTTTTCTTAAAATATTTCTTTTTTCATTGTATATTGAAAAATACGTATTTTTTTGGAAAATTTATGTTCATTCAGAATATTCCAATGTGTAAATTATTTATTGGTATAGATTAAAAATTTTAATAGTTTATTTTGATATAAATTAATCAAATAATAATTCAGTATAGAATGATTTTACTTTTTAGAAAGTCATTTTCCCAAAACTAATTTTAATTGACTTTTTCTAGTTAAATCTAATTAAATAACTGGAAAACCTATGTTTTGAGTTATAATTTTTTTTTTCTTATTTCAAATTCATAAGTAAAAATATAGTCAATATAACACATATATTTTTAGTCTATAATTATTGTAATCATGGTAATATGTTTTACCACTATAAATGGTAAAATCATGTAATTATGGTTAACTATGATATACTATGGACTATAAAATTACACATAAATATTATCAAATTTTATTGAATGAGTAATATTAACCAAAATGAATTAATTTTTAGTTTATATAGACTTTTATTTCAATTTTGATATATTTCTAACATATTGAAAATTTATTTAATGAAACATCAAAGATGACACAATCTAATTTTGAATAACTATAAAATTATTTATTTAGTTTTATGAAGTTGTTATATTAAACTATAAGAACTATTTAAATATTTTTATTTTTTATATTCATCTTTTTAATTTAATTTTAAATATTTGGACTAAATAATTACATATGATTCTTAGAAGTATGTGTTGATTTTATTATTATATTAATTGAAATATTAAATAAATGTTATTAAAAATTGTGAATAAATATAATTTGTGATAATTAATATTTAAAATAAACATTATATATTACCATGACATGTTATATATTTAATGAAATATGTTTAAAAATTTTTTTTTTGTTCTGTAGACAATATTAATGTCAATGTAATAAATAGTATTTAAAATTCACATTATAAAACTTTTATATTAAATAATATATAATTAAATTTTTTTAAATTCATTAAAAAATCATTTTTCATAAAATTTATATATATGTCAAAAATTAATTATTTAGGGATATTTTTTTTAATGTAAAAATATTGAATATCAATTAGTAAAACTATATGTTGTCACAGTTAGAGTTAACGTGGTAAAATTATTGTTCAAACAAAATGAAAAGGGTAATCAAGTGAAATTAATATCAAAAAATTATTTTAAGAAATTTTTTACAACTATAACAACATTTCGGTTTTAAATATAAATAAATTTTTTCCATTTATAAGTAAAAATTAATTTATATTAATTTATTTTTTTAAAAATTACATTAGTGCATATCTCATTATTTATAAATGGGATCCTCTTCATCTCATTTTGAGACACATAAAATAATTTATTTTAATTTTTTTCATAAGCCATTACAATAGAAAACATCCTAATATACTAAATACCTTATATTAGTCATAACACCAACCATGTTGGTTTTAATATATTATGAAAATGAAGTTGTCCAAGGAAGGGGTATCATTTTAATCAAGAGAATCTATTTTTGTTATTCTTCTACAAAATTTAAATTTTATTTTAACATGAAAAAATAACAATTACATTACCCACCAAATAAATACATGTTATTATTTAATTTTAATGAGCTACATCCATATACAAATAAATTACAATTGAAATGATCGAATTGTTTGTTTTTATGGAGGACTATCACCACTTTAACATAATTGAATCATATTCCATCTCTATATATAAGGATTGGTTATAATTATAGAATTAATGATTATATTTGATATCGAATAAAAATTTATCATTATGAAAATATAATAAATTATTTAACTTTTTAAAATCCCATTTAATATAAACAATTGTCGTTTGTGCGAACTTTTCAACTACCACCTCCCTCTAGAGGTGTGATTAGTTTTCATCACCACATCTCATTAATGATATATATAATTATATTTAAATAAGTCAAATAATATTGAATATATTATTATCTTTGTGTAAAGATAAAAATATTCATAAATTATTTCCATAATGATCATCAAGAAAATGAAATATTACTCAACTATATGTATGACTTACCTTTTCTATGATTGTATCATAGTTTAATTTAACAATAAATCCTTAATGGAATAAAATAACAAAATTATTGATTTATAAAATAATAATTATTAAATTAATATTATTTTTATGACGATATAATTATGTAATCTTTGACAATAGTCAATGTACCAAATTCATTTTGGACTAAGGTAACTAATATAATCAAAACATCATACAAGAATAAAAATAATTATATACATGTTATAACAATGAAATTTTAAAAATTAAATCAATAATTAAAACTAATATATTAATTGTGGAATTATATAATAAAGCTATTAATATTATTCATGAAGATAATGTACATTAATGAAATATTAGACTTCAGTTAAGGGAAGTTCTTAACTCTGTTTCTATCTGTTGGGTTAAACATCTACTTATTTGACTATGTCATGAAAATATTTTTTCTGAATAAATTTGTATTTAACATATTTTAATTTCCACCTATTTTATATGGATTAAATTTTTATTTAAATAATTTATTCATTATATTAACAACTAAAAAAATCATATGATATATTAAAGGGAATATCATTTAAAAATCCTTATTAAAGTCCCTCAATCATCTAATTTTAATACATACATTATGAATAATATTTTAACTTCAATGTAATGTTCCATTATTCCCGAATTTATTATTAATAATTATATATGTTTTTATTTTCATTTTAAATGAATCTTTTTTCATTCTAATGTGTGTAAATTTTATAATTTAAAAGTGATTTTTGAAAAAAACGTGTCTTTTGATATCTGAATATATTTTGAACATGTTTTTTATTTTCTTTTAAATGGTTTTTATTGATAAGATTAATTGTCATTATATATGATTTGTGAGCCCAGATATTACTGGATGAGTCCGTTATTTATTATATTAGTGGTATACATATATAGATCTACAATTCATCTATTAACTAAATTGTTATTTGAAGAATTATATTTGATGTCATGTACAAGGTTTTTCTAATTTATAACTATTTTCTAATGGGTATATGAATATGGTTTCATTATGAAACTATTTTAATTTTATGGTATTCATAGTATATTTTCAATGAAATATTTAATTTTTAAATGGTATTATACTAATCAATTTTAAAAGTTGATTACATTTTTCTGTTGACAAGTCTCTTTTTTAAAAAAAGTGAATTTTCGTTTTCATGGGAAGAAATTTTTCATTATTTATCTATAATATAATTTTTTCTATTCTTAATACAAGTACATCAATGTTTTAACACTATGTAATGATAGTGAAGAAAAAAACTATGAATTCAATTTGGATGTTGTGGAGATTTATTTGGAAATGAAATCCCCATTTATTTTATATAAATTTAATTTTATATGAAAAAATTAATATTGAATAGATGTGAAAAATTTTAATTTTATGTGATTAATACTTAACTATATCCCCAAATTTTCTAGAAAAATAAATTACAATGATATTTGGGAAATTAATTTTATTTCGATTAAAAAAACCCTAGAAGGTGTTATTCTTTTGGCAATGCCCTATAAGCCTGTTTCACAAGAAATTTAATTGGAAACAAATTTTTTTTTTAAATTTTGAGAAATATATAAACACCATTAATTAATAATATAAAATATGGTAAAATTATTTTGTGATATAAATCACAATTGAAAATATTATAAATAGATTATTTTGTTAATGGTAAAAACAATATTACCTAGGGGTTAAACTATTAATATTAAAGTTAAAAATAAATAAAATTATAAGGCACCAATTATATGGATACATTCAGACCCTATAAACTCTATTATTTTATAATGAACCATTTTTATGAATTTACCATTAAAAAACAACCAATTAATTTTTTTTATTCTAAAATTCAATTTGCGTCATTATCTCCAATTATAAATGGCCACTACCAATCCATAAAATTTTAAACTCCAAATCCAATAGTCTTAAAGAAAAAAAAGAACCAATTACTTCCATAACCAATTAATAAGAAACAAGATCTATTTTTTGACCATTAATACATCCATGGTAGGCTTCAGGCAAGTATGAAGTTGTTTTCAAGGGATGTGGTAGCATTTTGAAATGATTATTTTTATTTTAAATCTTCTTCAACTATAATAAAATATTATTAAGAAATAATTATTGTATATCCACATTATATTCATTATAATGTCGATTTGTTATATAAATGTAATGAATTATTTCAATCTCTTATTCAATCAAAAGAGAGAGGAAACCATTTATTCTGTTTACCATACACTACCACCTCACAAACAGATGAAATTCATTATCCATGACCACTTATCATGGATGTATATAATGAAGGATTTAAAATTTTTTATATAAATATAAATATATTATCTTATAATATTCCTATTTTTTATATCAAATATACCTTTTATGTAAAATATTGTTTAAAATATGATAACATTGCTCATTTGAAAAGAAAACTACAACCTTGTGCAACGATATTATTAATTTTTTAAATAATCACTACATGGGAATAAATCCGAATAAATTTAATAAATTAATATGGTATATATGAAATTATATAAATTCTGTAAAATGAATATATTACCCAATTATTTAACTTTTCCCTCAGTAATGGAATGATATTTTTTATTATTCATACATATGATCTATAATCTCACCAAAGAGATGAGATTCATTTACCTTTTTCAAAATTCCATAATGATTACATATATTGATATATTTAGTATATACAATTTCTAAATCATTAATATAATTGTAGATTTTACAAATCTATATCCAATACACAATTACTAGAGAATTGATGACAAAACAAGCTTGGAAAAACTTGTCAACTAACATATGAACCAATAAAAATAATGAAATATTATTAAAGGAAATTTAAATTTTTTATAAGAGATTCATATATGATTTTGTTAATATGAATATGTATTTGGTATAAATTAAAATATTTAATAAAACCAACAAACATGATATAATGGAAACATCAACAAAAAGGATGTGTGTGGTAAGGGACATAGTCTCAATTTCAATTCATTGAGGAATATTGAAATTTTATGCATCTAATTTCATTTATATGGTGTATATAATACTAAATTTTCATGTCATATTTTGATAAATTTATTATTTATTATTTTTAATTTTTTAATTTTTTATTATTTCCACAATGGTTATTCGACTTGATTTTTTTATGTGAAAAATAAATTCATTATTCATTTTATTTTCATTCGATTATATTACATATTAATTGTTTTTTACATTATGTTATTAGGATTTTAAGAAAAATAAGATATATAATGATTTAATTTATATATTTTTTTATTTACATTTAATACAAAAAATAATTTTACTTCATAAATCCCACATTAACATAACGATATTTGTAAGGGTTAGTTAGGAACTATGATTTTAATCTTGATTATTTATGTTTGGACTACCACTGATGGTAATTATATACATTGATTATCATAAAACCATTTAATTAACTTTTCACATGGGTTTTTTTAAATTATATTATGTAATTATTCCTCAGTCATATATTTTTTTATGTAAAATTATTGAGAAAATATTTTTAATAAAATACATGCTGAAATTTCAATTAGGTCAAAAATTAGTTTTATTCCGAAAAACTCATTAAAATATCATTTAAAAAATGTATTAATAATTTTAAAAATTATTTAATAAAATAATATGTAGGCATGTTCTATTTATTATAAAATATTTTGAATGGAATCCTTTTGGTTTATGCTGCATCAGTACCATTTGACTTTTTCTGTAAATGATTAAGCATTCATTTTTTATGTGTATGACACGAATTAAATTTATATCAATCCTAAGAACTCATTGTTTTCAATATGAAATTATAAATTTTAAAATATTATTTTTATGGAAATATATTTAAATTTTTTATTAATAATAATTTTAAAAATATTTTCATAGTGAAATTATACATTCCACAAGAATGCTATAAAATTGTATTTTTTTGTACTTATATTCATCGAAGAAATTAACCCTTTATTTATTCATATTATTATTTATGTCTAACATATATTATTAATATATTTATAATTTACTTATATGATTAATTATTAATTTGAACATTAAATATATTGACACTCTCTTTCAAGAATAACATTTGAAATCACTTACATTCCCTTGAATTATTTTCATTCATTTTGTCATTAGACATCAAATTTCCAATAGATATCAATATTATTTTTCACTTATATAATTATTAAATAAAACATATATAATATCAACATGTGGTATTTAACATTGAATGTTATATGATTGACTGAGGAAATTATTATTAATCAACATTTTCTTACCTAATTCAGATAATTTTAATGAGGCATATTATTCCTGAATTTCATAGTTTATTCAATATATGGTAAATGTGATGGATTTATAGACGTGGATAGGAAAAATTAATAGATATCCTCTTGATTCATTAATATTATCATGATACAAATCATTTGGATTTATTTTTTAGATGGATTTTCCTATTATAACTACTTATCAATTTAATACTATCATGTGAATGGTCGTGGTAGTATATGTATCATTATTACTAAGATTATGATTTCAAATAATATATAATTTCACTCATTTATAATTTATATAATATTATCCAAGATATTTTTTTCATGATATTTTCACACAGTTAATTTTCATCCGTTTTTTCATTTTTTAATATTAATTCTTCTAATTATATACCTTTATATATAGATTATTATATATTTATTCTCAATATTACTTTAATTAATCAAATATAAGGTGTGTTATTTTATTTACCATTCCATATTATTATTCCTCGTCTAACCATGATTAGAATTTTATTTATTAAATGTACTGTAATATCTATTATTTAAAATTCATGTTGATTTTGATTATTGAATCATTATAACATCATTTTTACATTACAATTATTGAGAAGATGATCGCAATATTATATTGATTCTTATCAAATGTATCTATGAAATATATTTATAAATATAAAAAATTAATTATAGAGAGAACATTATAAATAAAAATTGTTTTTATTTGTGTTTTCAATTATTATATAGGAATAGTGTATGTATATTGTTTTCTAGGGATTATATACAATTCACACCATCATGACGAAATTCTAGGTAAGATATTAAATTATAATAATGTCCACAATAACTCATGTTTAATATAGTTTAGGTTTTTGTAGATGAAATCAAATGTTGTTTAGATGAATAATTGGTAAATAGATATAAAAAACACATATTCGAGTACATTTTACAATGTTATATGTGGGAAATATGTGTTAAAAAACATCATAATTTTTTGATAAGACATATATTATGTGGTTTTCATAGTGATACAATCCTATAAAGATAATAAAAGAAAATGTGGCTCTTATACAGATACACCAAATGGTAATAACAATTAAATATGTGTTTCAATATTGTATTTATCATGAGCTGTTATAATTCAATGAAACATATCATGGACCTGTGATAAAACTCTTAGGTGTCATGGTTTGTATAATTAAAATTGATTTAAAACCCATTATGAAGGATTTGAATGGAGGATGATAATTAATTATTTAGGAAAACATTATGGTGTCACAAATACAAAATAAGGATTTAGGATTCAAACATCACTTATATATTTATATGGTTTTCAAAATATGATTATTTCATACCAGAAAATAGATTTTGGTTTTAGTAAATGGATGGAACCAAATGGAACTAGGTTATCATTGAAAATTTAGGAAAATTTGGTAACTATGATAAAAAATTAGATAAATAATTATCTAATAGTTATATTGACTATTAATAATCATTTAACCTGAAATGTGTTTATCCAACATTAGCTAGATAATTAATTATCATCATTAAAATATTGATATATGTAATTTAATTAGGTATTGGGTTGTGGATACCCAGGAGGAAGAAATGATTTATTTACTTCATGTTAGAAATGTTGACTATGAAATATAGGGAACTCTATCAATGGAATAAGAAAACTTTGATGTGCCTAAACATGGCCATCATGTAATTAATTTAAAATTTAATAATTATGAGTAAGACGTATAGAAAAAAAATTATCCTTGGATTTATATTTCATTATAATAATTGAGTGTAACATGTGGATTAGTTGAGTGAATGACCTATTATTATGATTAACTCCTAGCCCAAAGTAGGTCCTAGTTTGAAATAAAAATGTGGAAGTCTGTATTTGGATTATAAAATTATAATATAGATGTATTTTTCCAATGATATTTTGGTGATAAAAATAATAAAAATTTAAAATGTTTTCAATATTCATAGAATATATATCATCATTACCATATGAGATGTAGAGAACGTAATGGGTATATTATTTTAATAAGGATCATAATATCAGTTTCATAAAAACTAATTTATAGGTTATAAGATATAGGAGTCTAGAAATATTAATAGTATTATGGTAAAAATTTATTTCAATTCAAGTAATTTGTTTGGAAAATTATTTAGTGAAAAATAAAATTTGGGAAAAATATAATAATATTTATTGGTATTAAAAATTAAATTATTTGTAATTATGAGGTCTCGACATTAAAAATTACTCAATCTAGAGATAAGCTAATAATTAATCTTTTTATAATACCTTGGATCTTTTCATGTTTAATGATATATTGAATTTGGCCCTAACATATACATTCCTTCATGATTATTTCATTTTAGACACATCTACTCACTATCATTTTTTAAAAAAAAACTTTTAATCAAAAAATGATTTCTTTTCACACCTAAGCATCATAAATTTTACATGATTCAATACATGAACCTAATAACATTTTTATAATAGGAAAAATAATTAATAATCATGGGATGAGACTAAAAGTCACTTTTAAGGATACACAATGATTTAAAATTTTTATTATTGAAAAAACATTTAAATAATTTATACATTTTAATAATGTAATAATTTTCACATTTATGATGTAGTAAATACTACCCACAAAGTAGAATATCATTTTGAACCATTTAATGAAAATAAAAGTTCTATAAAACCAATAGAAATCAGACATAACATATAAAAGGTAACTTAGGACATAATCATTCAAAAATGGAATAACAATATGGTCGAATTCCTAATTCTTCATTCTTAAAAAGGAAACAACTATGAGTTTTAATTCCATACCAAATGAATTGGATGTTATAATATTACCACTGATGATTAGAATATCATGGAACCACCCATATTTGGTTTACCACATAACCACCCATCTTTGTTTTATCATATATCCCCTCATCAAATGTCCAAGTACTATTAAATAATCACAAAACATAAATGATTCCAATTATCAAAATTTAATTCATAAAATAAGATTTTAAATCACAATAAATACATTAAATATATTTAAATAGTTAATCCATTTTCAAATCCATTTTCATTACCAAATCACCCAAAAATATAATATTGGATTTCTTTTAAAAAACATTAATGCTTATAGAGGAATCCAAATATTAAATAACTGTTATGGTAGTACAGAGGTAATTATTACTATAGACATAAAAAAACACTTTTCCAATTTAGTAAAACTATTAAAAGGAAGAATAAAAATTTCGTTGAAATTAATATTAAATGATTTTTATTATAAATACTATAAATAATGTCATCTATAAATTTAAATATGCCTCAATTAATAATGATTGAGATGAAGTACCTTAACTTGAGTTAGACACATCACATACAATTGTTATGATCCTAAATAATAAACATAGGTTAATTACTAATCTATTGAGAAATTTTTTCTATATTGTTATTCTTTTATATCAGTTATTACAATTTTAAAAAAATTACATAATTATTGGAGTTTATATATAATGTTTTGTTGATATTTGATATTTGAGTAAAAAATGAACTTATTGAACTTATTTTGAAGTTAATTGTCCCTCTGGTCAAAATTAAATCTTCATAATATTATTAATTATTTAAATACCATACATATCCAGTGTTTATGTATTTATAATATCCATAATTTTTAAATATATTAAAAGAATTTCACCATTCATAGAGATGAAAGACCATAGGTACAATGAATTCTAATTCCATATCGTTGTCATATTAATGGAATGAAAACCAAATGATAAATAGTTACATGTTTATTAATGTATAATATTGATTTTATATACGTTACATAGGATCATTAAATATATCCTTTATACACTCAATTTATGGTGTGAATGAGTCATTTTCACTTTGATGGGGTGGTAGTCCATAATTTATCTAATGAAATTATTGTATTTACACATTATAAGAAGAATAATGGTTTGTTATAATATAAATAAAAGATTTATAGATACATTATAAATATAATATATATCACATATAAATACATTTAAATAATAATGGATACAATGGGAGGTTGAAGGATAAAATTGAACAATCATCGTTTCGTGAGGCAGTAGTTTGTCGTATACAGACAAAATATATTATATATATAGTAGATGGAGTTGTGTGTATGTGAAAGTTAAACCAATAAAATAATAGAATCCTAGTATATTTTTTATACTGGATTAACATAATGGAATGGAAATGAAATTTTTTTGGGGGTTTGGGAAGAAAAAAAGTAAATTAAAGGTGCTTTAGAGAAGACGTTACCTCTAAATCGTGTAACGAATTTTGAGTTTAGAAAAAAGTAAAAAGTTGATTTTATTTTGACCAAATTGTGGCTTCTTAAGAGGAAATGAGTTATTTTGGGTCCTTTTTTATAAACTATTGGATTATCCAATGTGCTTGTGATGTGTGATATGTGGTTAGAGGTGGTGGTCATTTATAAGAGGAAAGATGGGTACATGAGGAATGTGTTGAATAATTATTTTCATATGAATTCATATTAGTATAATAATAGCAAAAAAGATATATATTTATAATTTTATATGGGATGGGTCCAAATCCATTCAAAAAATAGGTTTTAGACATGTTTTGGCAAAAAATTAACCTAATTTTTATTTTTTAACCATCTTTAAATAAATTAAATCTTCCTATATATTCATTTATTTTTACTAAATATGGATAATATAGTTACTATAAATATACAATATACCCTCATAAGTATAAATAATTACATTTACATATTCATATAAATCTTTTATAATAATCTTATAATTTTATGACTATTATAACCTTTAAAAAAATTGAATTTGTTTTAGAAACTAATTTATAAATATTTTGATTCTATTTAGTAATTGATTTTTGTTAATGTCATAAAAATATGTTTAATTGAAAAAACAACATTAAATTAATGAAAACATGTCAAAATTACCAAAAAAAATTTATATCACCAAATATTTCATGTTAATTATATATTAATTTATATAATAAAATTTATTTGAACATTTTATTAATATGTATATCACTACCTCATCATTCTGTCATAAATAAATTTTTTTGCTTAATTTCTAAAAAATATATATGAAATAAAATGATGAAAGAAATATCATTTGGCATTCTAAAGACTATTTATAATCAAAGTGATCAGTTATATAACCCTATATGATATTTTTATTACTAAATAGATAATTGTTCATTTTATATTATGCTTTAAGATATAATAATTATTATAACATTTCATTATCACACCCAAGTGGGTACCAAATTCAAAAAGTACATCCTAAAAATGTTTTTGTTCTTCCATGACTCATCCAGTTGTAATAAGAAATGTTTTATTGCTTTTTTATATTATTTTAAAAAAAATTACCTTTATTTACAAAATTTACTTTTAAATCTGGTAAATAAAAATAATAATTGAAATTAATATTCATAAATCCCAAAAAATGTAACTAATTAAATAATTTGAAAATTATGATTCAAAATATGGAATTAATTTTTTTTATATTAATTAAAAAAAATTTATTAATTTATTTAAAAATAATTTCATTGAACAAAACTAGAAAGTGACATTTTAAGAAGTATAAACAATTAAAATATTAAAATTTTCTTATTTCTAATATAAATGTGAAATTACATCCAATGACCAAAATTTAATCAAATTATAAAGTAATAGTCTAAATATACTTCAAAACACAATAAAATAATTATCTATTAATATAAATAAATTATATGAAATTTTAGTTTTGAATTTAAAATATAGTATTTTTAACTATTAATTAAATTATGATATTTTTTTTCAGAAAAATAAAAAACATTCAACCAAAGAAAATTTTTATGTCCCAATTACAAAAATTAATTTTATTACCTCAAATAAAACATATAAAAGAGGGAGAATATCTGTTTCACAATTTTTCGACATCAAAATGTGTAAAAAATTCTTTAAACATTTTAGTGATTTGTATGCATAAAATTGGATTCATTCTCATATTAATCCTATAAAATTTGTTTGATATATTTTTAAAAATAAAAACATATTAAATATTATTATTGATAGAGTTTTACATTCCCTTTAATACAATTTCTAGCCTTTCACTACCTTTTAATATATAAAAATTAATAATTTATATTTTATGGTATTACATAGCCTTTTGTGAAATATAAGCTATCTAGAAATACTCATTGTTTCTTGTTATGTATGAGATAATATATTGTGTCTCTTTTAATGTATAATTAATATCTTATTCATAAATAATATTATATATGAAAATGTATGATTTTATAAATACTTATGATGTAACGTCCTTCCCCATTTTTGAAATTTCATCCCCACAATTTTATTTACCTATAAAATAAGAGGGTGTATTAATCTCTCAAAACATTTTCAGATTCCCATGTTTTTTATTCAAATAAATTGTTCTTCCAAAAAAATCATGACCTAATAGATCACATTATTCGGAAAGACATTCTTTATGTGTTCAATAATATTTATTGGATAATTTATTTAATAAATATTATCTTCTAACAGAACTAGCTCTGGACTCAAAATATGAGGTGGATCTAACATATAAATTTTTAACATTAAATCATGATAAACATTCTTATCATGGATAAAATCTAAGTTAAATCAACTCTGTATGAAATAAATCCAACTTTCTCAATAAATTCATAGGTTCCAGTTAACTGCTAACACAGTTTCCTTTCCTTACCAAAATGCATCACACTCTTACTTGGTTAGACATTGAGAATGATATGATCACCTATATCAAAATAAATATCCTTCCTATGATTAACTGTATGACTTTTCTGCCTGCTCTTAGTGGTCCTCCTGATTTTTTAATCATCAAAACTTCATCTACCATCTCTTCTACCAATTCTGATCCAATCAATTTCCTTTCACCTAAATCATTCATAAATGCTGATGATCGACTACACTTACCATATAATACCAGATATTTTTCTATATGTATACAATAATGAAATTTTTAATTATAATAAAACTATAACATTGAAAAATTTTGATCCGAAATTGCATGGTAATCACTTGAAAAAGTACTCATCATGTCTTCTAATTTCTAAATTCATCGTTCTAACATCCCATCTCATGGAAGTTGAAAATCTATAACGAAATTTACATGTATACCGATGGAATTCTAGAGTCCTTTCCAAAACATAGATGTCAACCAGGGATAATGATTAGATAAAATGGGGAGGGGAACATCATGTAACCTGAAAATATCATTAATATACATTCACGAACATTGATCTAGGGACAATTAACCAGGAATAGTAATAAAATTGGATGATTTTGTCAATCGATCATAAATAAACATGATTAAACTATTACCTCAAGATGTCTTCGGTAATCCTATAATGGAATCCACAGATTTATATTCCCATTTATACTATAACTCTGTAAAAGGATGAAACATACCCTTCAAAAATATTCATTTTCATTCACCTATTTACATGTTCATAATTTTGTGTTAAATTACGAAATATCCTTTTTCATTCTATATCACTTGTAATACTTTCGATGGTCTCAATACATCTGTGTGCTGTTAGGATGAACTGAAAACATAGAATAATGAGCTTCACACAAAAACATTTTCTTCTACTATGAATCACTATGAAAACCAAATATCTTCACAAATAATAAAATATAATAATTACCAATGTTAAATTCTGGAGACATTCATTTTTGACTCAATTATATATTTTTCTACAACTAACTACCTTCATTCTATTATTAAATAATACTATACAATAGAGATGATTTAACTGTCTCTAGATATAAAATATTGTAATTTCTTGCATCAAAAACCTTCAATCCAAAATTATTCAAATCATTATATAGATGAACTTATTACAAATGTAACATTTGTAATGTATAATTTTTTTCTCAATAGAAATCACCGTACAATTTATTTTCTATTCTAAATAGTAATGAATCATGAAATTTTAATCCTTTATTGATGACACTGATATCCTATATCTCATTTTCAATTCCTTCTAAGTGAATATATAATTGAAACTTTTTTGATCATTATATATTTCACAATTTATATGATACAAATGATTACTCCAAATATTTAATAAAAAACAAGAACTTCTAATTCTAATTCCTAGGTAGGATAATTTAACTCACGAGGATTCAAATGATGTGAAACTTAAAAAATTTACTAATCATTACACATTAGATAACAACTTTGTTCGTTTAATGATGGATATATATAGATAAAAACCCCACTATTTATGGATATCATGGATAAAACATTAGAATTTACCAATATTCTTTACCATTTTGGATAACATTCATCACATTATTCTTCCTGATTAACTTATATCCCTTACATGTTATCTTAGATATTGGACCAAATAATTGAGAAAAAAATTAATAAATGTTCGAAAATAACTTGATAATCCATGAAAACTATGAATCTCTTTGATATTGGTAGGTCTTGGACACTATTCAAGAAATATTGTTTTACAAGGGAGAACAAATATTTAGTCATTAGGAATACTATGTCGTTGGAATGAAATTTTTTTTAAACCGACACACCCGTACTAAAAATTTCATGTTGTTTCTTTAATTTTAGGGATTAAAAAATCATTAAGTGACACTGATGTAACTAACCACATTTATAATATTCTAAAATATCATCTATAAACACAACCACTATTTATCACTCCATGTAACTGACTAATTATTCAAAAACAAACTGTTCAATTCCATTTCTGACCATCATAGGATTCCCTTTGGAATGTTTTTTTATTCCTTCCCTGCACAGTTTCAATGTTTCCTCTATGGAAAAAAATTATGAATAAATATATTATTTTAAACACCATGGTAATCATCAAATTCAATATAATTAAAATTTGAAATAAATGTAAAAAATCTTATATAGATATTCTATTAATAATATTCTACCTCCTAAAGATGTATATATAGAATACTGATACCAAATATAAGGCCCCTATCATAAAAATTACATAGTCTTGAGATAAGTAAGTGATTTTAAATTCAATCACAATGAGGATATTTTCATGTTTAGAACATTGGGGAATTATGAGACAACATAAACATTTCAACCTAATTATTAAAAATAATACACTTCTAATCACATTCAATTTATTCATAAAACAAAAACATTATACAAAAAATGGTTTTATTCCAAAAATTAACATCATAACTTTTCCATGATCCTATCATTGACAACATTTTCTTTAAAATCCATTGAGAAATTTCAAAATATAGAATTAAAATAAAAATCATAGTAATCATTACCTAATGTAGGAATACTATTACCTATGTAAAGACACATAAACCCTGAATAAATTATTATAATGAAATAGTTTTGACCTATATGACATACTAAAAACACATCACCGAATAAAATCCCATTACTCACACTGTTTTATCCAAAATATTAACGTAATATCAGTAAAAACCCCACATAACATATAAAAGATAAATTGGGACATAATTATACAAAAATTTAATAACCACATAGTTTTCTTCAAAACATATTATTATTACAAATTTAATAGTCATATGACTAAATTTCATACTCATTTCTTTGGAGGTTATAATGTAACATCCAATCCTAGCTTTATCAATGAACCAACCATCACTGGTTTGTCATATAACCACCAGTTTTTTTTTCCACCTAATTTACCATCAAATTTCTACGTCCCATTATATAACCTTAATACATAAAATATTTCAATATTTTTCATTTCACTCATAATATTTAAGTTTCTATTATTATAAATTATTTGAAGATATATTAATAATAAATCCATTCTCAAATAAATTTTCAATATCCAATCACTCAAAAAGGGAATGTGGGATTTATTTTCTATTAAAAAATTAAAGCATTTATAGGAAGGAAAATATCCAATAACGGTCACAATGGTGAAGAGGTCATTATCGCCACATATGATAAAAACATATCTTTTTTCATTTAGTAAAACAATATGTATTAATTTATTAATTTTTAATTGAATTAAAATTAAATGATTTTTATAAAACTCCATATAAAGAATGTAATTTATAAAATAAAATATGCCAAAATTAACGGAGATTGGGAAGATTTCCCTTACCTCATGTTTGATATTTCACTTACAATTTTCATGTTCATAAATAATAAATATAGGTTAATTTATACTTTATTGAGATAATAATTCATGTTTATTATTCATTTAAAATCACTAATTTCAATGTTATAAAAATGAGGTAATTATTCATATCTATATAAATAATTTTTTTGATATTCGGTAGATGAGTTGAAATTGAAATTGTTGAACTTGTTTTGATGTAAATTTTCCATGTGGTAAAAAGTACATATACACAATATTATTCATGATTTAAATAACATATATTTCTTCTATATATGTATTTATAATATACATAAAATTGGAAGTTATAAAATTAACTCCACAGTTCATGGAGATGGTAGTCTGTATGTAATCATGAACACTACTTACATAACATGTTAATATCAATGGAATGAAAACTAAGTATTAAATAGGTTCATTAAAATTAAAATTTTATATATATGTTATATATGTTAAAAAATTTCCTTAATTATATACCTTATTCTATCCATGTGTAACACCCCAAGCTTCCACGGTATGCTTCTCATTCAATAATGCAATAGCTTGCATTGTACGCAAGTTCGAGATTCTAACACACTACGACCAATCAAAGTAGTTGTTATGAATATTAATACAAACTTTTTGAATTATATAAATATTATATTTCAAAAATGACTTCATTTAAGGATTTTGAATATCGAAATTATCCTATGTTTAAGTTTTGGTATTTTTCTGAGAACATCCAATTTTCGATGAATAGTGAAAAATACTAAAAAAAAAATTTTATTAAAAATAATTTATATTTATAAATAATAATATTCATTGGTTTTAAAGTATATTTAGAATATTATTTTACCATTTTATCCAATGGTGGTCATTTGAATTAATTTCATTTTGAAATTGGACATAAATAATTGTCAATATTTTGATTGATATTGTTTCTTAAAAACTCGTTATTTGTTTTGACAACAGAAATTAATTATAAAATTAATTGATTCAACTATATGTTTTTAATTTTTTAAAATAGACATCATTTTTGAATTAGGAATATCAAATATAGCTTAGGGTTAATTTTTGGTATTTTTTTGAAAAACTACAGTTTTTTATAAATAGTGAAACAACTATGTTGTAGTTAAAAACACAATTTTTAGTTTAAATGAAACATTACCACTTCTGTGAATTGAATTTCAAAAATACAACATACATTGTCGTTATCAGTAAATATATTGTGGTTCAATGGGATGAAAATATTTTTTTGGTGAATAGTTACTTTTATGTTCTATTAATCGTGATTAAAGGTAATTAGTGTAATTTAAGGTAAATATAATGTAATAATAATATGAAATTACCTTTACACGTGTCATGCCCTTATTGGATGAGTCACGGACAACCAAGAAAATTCATGGTTCAACTTGGGGACCCCATGGAGCCACTTGGGTATGAAAATGATAATAATAACTTTTTATTTAAAGTAAAAATAAAATTGTCACAAACATATGTTGTTTTACTAAAACAATTATTACATAGGTTATATAAGTTAACTTTATGACTATAAATATCCGTTGGAAAGATAAAAAATATTTCCTACATAATGGTTTTTTTTAATTTTTAGATATTAAATAAATTAAATTTTTTATAACACCATGATGATGTAGTGATTACCTCATTAATTAACGATTTAAATAAAATTAAAAGATAATGTAAAATCTAAGACATAAACTTCTCAAAAACCAATTGGATGAGTATATTTTGAACCCTAATAACCTTATACTCGCAATATATAATTGTGTGACCTTTTAAATCTGAAAAGCACGACATAATAATGTAACATTTCACGACTTTCCATGAGTGCCCCTCCTCTCCTCTTAGAAAAGGCCCCCAACCTTACCACCTTATACACACCTTCATATCCATTTGTCTCAGCCAAACCCTTCCCAAATACACACCCAACTTACCTATCTTACTCCTAGAAGCCTCACATTTGTCAGAAGTCTTCCCAAGGAATCCATTGTCTCAAATCAAAAAGATTTACCTAATTTTGAAGGTAATGTCTTCTACTATATTCTTTTGTATTAATTTTCTTCTCCAACCCATTAAACTATTTTAATTGTTTTAGTTTGTAAAAACAATAGTATCTTCAAAATAAGAGGTTGTTGTTATGAGAAGGATTTGAATTACACTTGCTCACACCTTCGTCTAATGGTTAAAGAACATACTGTTTCTGTAGGTGGTGAATTACTGCCTCACGAAACGAGGATTGTTCAATGTTCATTAAACACCATTCATGGTAGCCATTAATATGTAAATATATTTATTTATGATATATATTATGTTTATTTTTTCCTTATGCTTTTGTATTTTTCATTTATGCATGCCTTTATGATTTCAATTATTGGTAAACGCAATAATTTCATTTTAGGAAGTGTGGAATACCGCCCCCTCAATGTGATTTGAATCATTAATTCCAAATGTGGGACATATAAAGGAAGGAGTAAATGAGATATTATACTAGAATTATAATATACCTTTATATAATTATGATTTAATTACATTAAATACAAAATAGAAATGAAAGTAGCATTCATGCGTACGTACAACTTACTGTCTCCATGAACAGTGCATTTCATTTCTAACCTCTAAATGTTATGTAATATTATAAATGCATGTATATAATGGATATATATGATATATATGATATCTAAATCATGAATATAATTCTGGATATAATTGGTATTTCACCTAATGAACAACTTGTAATTATAAGAATTTTATTTTTGACTCAAGTGACAAAGATCGACAAAATGACTGTTATTAACTTAAATAATTACCTAATGTTCATAACATAGTTATAAGTGATATAAAAATAATAATTAACTTCAAAAAGGTTCTTTATAAATTATAAATTAACTGTAGTTTATTATTCATGAGATTAATGAATGATCGAGTGAAGTCGGACATGAGGTAAGGGACTTCTTCTCAATCTCCTTTCATTGAGGCATATTTTATTTTATACACACCTTTCTTTTATACGAATTATAAAACCCATTGACTTTTACATTTATTCAAAAGGAATTTTTTTTATAAGAAGCGTTTTACTAAATGTAAAAAGGGAATTTTTTTTCGTACGTATGTGGTGACAATGACTTCTCCGCTGCCATGACCATTATTTTAGTTTTGGCTTCCTCTACGAGCCATAACTTTTTTTAAATGAAAAATAAATACAATGTTTTAATTTTAATTTATTTTGGTATTGAAAATGGTTTTGATAAAGTTTTTATTATATTAGTTTCTTTTATTTATATCTTGTGATTGAAATGTGTAAATTTTATGTTTCCATTATTCATCTTTAATGTGATACAATTATGTTATTGTTTATGATTTGATTAAACCATATCATATAAAGAATGAATTCGACTTAATAAGTGATGGGTGGAGCATACTGTAGCTCCCCAATGCATCAGCAGGTCTCATGAGACAAAATAGTGTCTTGGCACGAGGCCTTGACAAAATCTTATTTATAGTCTTGGAACGAGACCTTGGCTACGTTGTTATGGTAGTCTGGAATTATGCATTCCATCATTATGAAAGTGTTTATTGATATTGCACGTGATTATTAGACCAGCAGAATATCCATGTGAATATGTAAATGGAATTATTTCATTTTAATTTTTCCATATTATACTGAAGTTCAAGTTTAAAAGGATTTTCTATTAGTTATACATTTCCTTAAATGTTAACGTTTATTTATGAATGCTTTTTCTATATTGTTATCCTTACTGAGCATCTGAGCTCACCCCTTTCTATGTTTTATTTTTCCTAGGATATGAAGAAATATTTTATGACTAACCTGTAGGGATAGTCTGAAGGGAATTGGGTGTGGTATATGAAGACTATGTTATTTTAGTTTTTCACTTTATGATGTAATGTAACATTTAAGAATGTATCTAGTGTTTCCAAGGCTACTAAACTAATATGTCTTTAGATACGTGATCTTTTGTGATCATGCTAATGTTATGTAATAATACACTGACTCTGGGTAATTGAGGTCGTTTGTTATAGTTGGTATCAGAGGAAGTTTAGTACTATCCTTGAAATCTCTATTTAGAAAAAATATGATTAGATAAAATAGCCCTAAGATAAAATTTGATGATTAGTATAGATGAACATCCTAGAATTTTGGAATTGTAGTGATTTTTGAGTTTTCTGAGCAATGCATCACTGTATGGATTAGAGTAGGTAGAGGTGGCTCTGGCACTGATGTACCTAGGGGTAAAACCCGAAAACACCGCTTTGATCTAGACTTGAATGAGAACTGGTGAATGACAACGGGCATTGCTTTACTCTTGGTTATGACAATCCCGGGGGATATGCTTAGGATAATTCACATTTTCTATACAAACCATTATGAATGGGTTTTGAGTATATACATTATCAATGAAAATATCATTATTTTTATAGATTATATCCTTAAACAGTTCAATTTATGTTATGTATTTTACATGTTTGGAATTATTAATTTCAATTCATAAACTAACCTAGTTTATGCCATTTTATAGAAATGGTGCCCAGTAGAATGATTTTTAACTCCAACAAATTGTATGATCCAAAGAGTAAGAAGAATCATATCTTACACGGTATTAAGCCAAAATTTAAAAGGGAAATATTCTACCATGTATTCTCAACATATGAATAAATAGTATCATGTGTTAATAAGATACGTAAATAATTCTCAAAGTCCTATGGATTTTATGGGAATAAAGATAAGAAAATGATGGAAGAGATAAATATTGATAAAGGGAAGATGGAAAAGAAGAATTTTCTAATATGTGATAACTGTGGAAAGAAACACCTTGGAACTTACCTGAATGGAATGGGAGTTTGTTATAAGTGTGGAGAAAAAGGAGACAAAGTTCATGACTATAAGAGTATGTAAATGTTTTCAAATGTACAATGATTCATCTGCTAAGAGTGGGGACACTACGTAATCCAATTTACAAATCATCAGAGTTTTCCCCAAATGATGATATTGGATAATAATCAAGTTATGATACTACCATAGATGATGAGTAATTATTACAGTTCTTTTGTTGTTATTAATGAATTGTGTCATTTGAGTGTTGTATCAACAATGTACGAGTTATAATAATTATGGAGTAAATAACGATTGTACTGCAATACTATTTCATTAAGGACTTAAGATTATTTGGAACCAAGAAAAGTGAATCAATAGCAGGTCAAATTTTTGGAAAATATATGGTTAAGAGAATGATAAACCACAATATGGTTCTGATACCAAGATAGTGATTTTGGAATAATACATGATTGATTTGGTTAAATTATATTGGATATTCTTGACTTCCTTGAAGCTGATTAATGATTTATATAAATTTTTGGATAGGAGTATATCTAGTATTTTTTAATGAATAAGGGATCGTGAATGTTATCAATAAGTATTTATGGTAATTCAAGATGATGAGGTGTTTTAAAAAGAATAAATGATGAATTTATTTACATGTTATTACATGGAAAAAAAGATCTTCTTTGTTTTTACCTTCCTTATAAAATTTGGACTGTGAGTTTGGACAGAGGTATTTTGTAAAACTATAATTTTTGGGATGGATTAAGTTGAACATTTAATAGTATAATTTAAGGTTAAAACATTTATTATGATTATTTTTCAAATATTATAATACTATAGTATTAGTAAAAGGACAACTTGCATGTTGGGGGATAACCCATCACGTCGGACAATGCTGTAGGAATCGAACCATCAACCCTAGTGCGACTGGCCTATATAACCTACCACTAGCCTATAGGAAGCCCCTGGTTATTAAAATATAGTTTTTATAATCTGAATGGTATGTGTTAATATTTGGAACCTTGTACGATTAGGATAAATATAATATTTTTGACTTCTATTGTCTTTTTGATTGAAAGATGAGTTTGTGGTAGAAATTTGTTGATGGTTGAAACTATAATTGTCAAGTATATATATATATATATATATACCTATATATTATTCAATGAATAAATTAATTCTTAAACATTAGTAAAGGGATATTAAAAAAATGTGTTATCCTAATACCTTATGTTTTGTTGAACAAATGATATTTTAAATCACTATAGATTGAATGCTTTGAGGCCATCAATTTTACACTTGTTTGTTACTGATTGACTCAATAACTCCCTAAAAATATTAACGTTTTCCTTCCAATTATTTTTCTTTAATTTCCACCAATTTTCTCCTAATCGAGATCATAATTTGGTGGTGACTTTTTTATTTCCCTTTCCCTCTTATTAAGGATAAGTTTTTTTAACCTTATTTCCGATGTTGGTTTTCCACAAATGTATTTTCTAATTTTAACCATTTATTTTTGATGAACAATTTCAAATTGTGAGGACGCAATTTATTGAAGGATAATAGAGTTTAACTCTCTAATCTTTGACAGTACGCTTCTCTTTCAATAATGCAACAACTTGCATTGTACGCAAGTTCGAGAATCTAACACACCGAGGCCAATCAAAGTAGCCGTTAGGAATTGTAATACCATATTTTTGAATTAAATATATTTTATATTTCAATATTGACTTCATTTTTGAATTTGGAATATCGAAATTATCATATGTTGAATTTTTTGTTTTTTTCTGATAACATCCAATTTTTGATGAATACTGAAAAATCCTAAAAAACAGCTTTTTTAATCAAAATATATTATAGTGATAAATTATACTATTTAGTGGTTTCAATTTATAATTAGAATAATCTTTTTCCATTTTACCCAATGGTGGTCATTAGAATTAATTTTACATTGAAATTGGTCATAAATAATTGTCAATCTTTCGATTGATATTGTTTCTTAAAAACACGCTATTTGTTTTGAATTGGGAATTAATAATAAAATTAATTAATTGAACTTATATGTTTTGAATATTTTAAAATAGACATAATTTTTTAATTAGGAATATCAAATATATCTGAGGGTTAATTTTTGTTATTTTTCTGAAAAACTTTAGTTTTTGATGAATAGTGAAACCACTATGTGGTAGTTAAAAAACTATTTTTTCATTTAATTAATCGTTACCACATCGGTGAATTGGATTTCAAAAATAAAAAAACGTGGTTGTCATTAGTATGTAATATTTGGTTTAATGGGATTAAAATAATTTTTGGTGAATAGTAACATTCATGTTCTATTAATCGTGATTAAAGGTAATTAGTGTAATTTAAGATAAATATAATGTTATAATAATATTGAATTTAACTTTACACTTATCATAACCTTATTGGATGAGTCATTTCCAACCAAGATAATCTGTGTGTCAACTTGGGGACCACATGGAGAAACTTGGGTAAGAAAATGACATTAATATATTTTTATTTAAAGTAAAAATAAAATTGTCACAAACATTTGTTGTTTTACTAAAACAATTATTACATGAGGTAATATAAGTTAAAATTTCGAATATGAATATCCATTTAAATCTAAAAATATTTCCTACAGCATGGTATTTTTTTAAAAAAAAATTAGACATTAAATAAATTATTTTTTTTATAACACTATGATGATGCAGTGATTACCTCATTAATTAACGATTCAAATAGAATGAAAAGATAATGAACAATCTAAGACATACACTTGTGAAAAACCTATTAGATGATTATATTTCGAACCTTTATCACCTAATCCTAGAAATTTAAAATTTTTGGACCATTTAAATCCGAAAAGGACTTCATAATAATGTAACATTTCATGACATTCCAAGAGTGCCCCTCCTCTCCTCTTATAATAGGCCCCCACCTCTACCACCTTATAGACACCATCAAAGCCCTTTGGATCCGCAAACCACTTCCCAAATACTCTCTCAACTTCCATATCTTACTCCAAGAATCCTCACATTGGGAAGAAGTCTTCCCAAGGAAGCATTTGGTTCAAATAAAAAATAGTTACCCGATTTTTAAGGTAATGTCTTCTCGTATGTTCTTTTGTTTAATTTTTCCTCTCCAACCCCTTAAACTATTTTAATTCAATTATTTTGTAACAAAACTTGTATCTTCAGTATACTAGGATTTTTTTAGCAGAATTATTTTAATTAAACATACACACACCTTTGTCTAATGATTAAAGAACATACTATTTCTGTGGGTGGCGAATTACTGCCTCACGAAATGATGATTGTTCAATCTTTTTTTAACACCTTTCATGGTGCCCATTAATATTTCACTATATTTATTTATTATATATATTATTTTTATGTCTCCTTATGCTTATATATTTTTCATTTATGTCATTCCATTATGATTTCCATTATGGGTAAACGCGATAATTTCATTTTAGGAAATGAGGACTACTGCCACCTAAAAGTGGTTTGAATCATTAATGCCAAATGTGGGAAGTATAAAGGGTGGAGTATTTGATATTATATATGATATTATACTGTAATAAGAATATACCTTTATATCATTATTATTTAATTACATTAAATATAAAATAGAAATTAAAGTGGCATTCATGCGTACGTACGGCTAACCGTCTCCATGACCGGTTCATTTCATTTCTTACTTATAAATGTTATGTAATGTTATAAATTCATGTATATATTGGATATATATATATGATATATATGATATCAAAATAATGAATATAATTCTGGATATAATGGATACTTCACCACATGAACATGTTGTAATTATATGAATTTTATTTGGGACTCTAGTACCAAAGATCAACAAAACGACTGTTATTAACTTCAATAATTAGATAATGTTCATAACATGGTAATAAGTGATATAAAAAAATAATTAACATGAAAATGGTTCTTAAGAAAGTAGAAATTAATAGTAGTTTATTATGCAGTAGATTAAATAATGATCCAGTCAAGTCAGACACGAGGTAACAGACTTCGTCTCAATCTCCTTTCATTGAGGCATATTTAATTTTATATAAAACTTTATTTTATATGGTGTATAATCCCTTTTGAATTTTACGTTTATTTAAAAGGAATTTTTTTATACGAATCATTTTACTAAACGACAAAAGGGAATGTTTTTTTGTCGTACATATGCGGCGACAATGACTTCTCTGCCGCCATGACCATTATTTGAGTTTCGACTTCCTCTAAAAGCCATAACATTTTTTAAATGAAACATAAATTCTATGTTTTATTTTTCAATTATTCTGGTATTGAAAATAGTTTTGATATTTTTTTATTATATTAATGAGTTTTATTTATATCTTGTGATTGAAATGTGTAAATATTATGTTTCCTTTATGCATGTTTTATGTGGTATAATTATGTTATGGTTTATGATATGTTTAAACCTTCTCATATAATGAATACATTGGACTTAATAAGTGATGAGTGGATCCCGCTATATCTCCTCGATGCATCGGCAGGTCTCATGAGGAAAACTAATGTCTTGGCACGAGGCCTTGACAAAGTCTTATTTGTAGTCTTGGCACGAGGCCTTGGCTACATGGTTATGATAGTCTGGCATTATGAATTCCATCATTATGAAAGTGGTTATTGCTATTGCATGTGATTATTTGACCAGTAGAATATCAATGTGAATAAGTAAATGGAATAATTTTTTATACTGTTTCCATATTATGCTCAAGTTCAAGTACAAAAGGCTTTTGTTTTTGTTATACATTGCCTTAAATTTTTGTGTTTATTTTTGAAAGCTTCCGATATATTGTTTTCCTTACTGAGCATCTAATCTCACCACTTTCTATGGTTTACTTTTCCTAGGATGTGAAGAAATATTTTATGACTGACCTGTAGGGATAGTCTGAAGGGGATATGGGTGTGGACTAAGGAGACTATTTTATTGTAGTTTTTCACTTTATGATGTAATGTAACATTTGATAAATGTATCTATTGTTTCCAAGACTACTAAACTAATCAGTCTTTCAAGACATGATCTTTTGTGATCATGACTATGTTACGTAATATTTCACCATCTCTGGGTAACTGTGGTTGGGGCGTTACACCATATACGGAATGAATTAGTCATATCACTTTCAGGGGGAGAAAGTCCATATTTACTCAAATGAAATTAGAGTAATTACACATTTTGGAAAGTATAAATATATGATATAATAAAAATTACCGTAAAATAGAGACAATATAATTATAATTTATATGATATATAATTATATTTTTGTCATAATGGGAACCATGATATGAGTTTGAGAAAAATTGAACAATCATCATTTCGTGTGGCAGTAGTTCATCATACACAGAAACTGTATGTTCTATATCTATTAGATAATGATGTGTGTATGTTTTGATCTAAACATTATAAAAAATACCTATTATCTCATGGAACCATGTGTTTTTGATATATTAATTTAATAATAATTGGTTTGGGGGTTGGATAGGAGACAAAATAAATTAAAGGCCCTTGAGAAATGTTTTTACCTCAAAATCGACTAACTCCTTTTGATTTTATCCAAAAGGATTTCTTGAATTTCCTTCTAGAGATGGTATGGCTTGTTGAAAAATTAGAAGTATATTAGGATATTATTTTAGTTGAATTTGTAATATCCATGATTCTTGAGAGGAGTTAGTATGATGGTAGATATTGTTGCATTTTATAAACGGAAGGATTAGCACTTATTGAAGGCCTTCAAAAATTATTTTATTTTACATTTATAATCAGATTATAATTGCTAAAATGTGACATAGTTATAGGATAATATTTTTATGGTTATATTATATCATTTAATAATGTAGTATATGTTTTAAAATACTCAGTTATGTAAATTTGACACTTTTTAGTAATTTGGTTTGATAATGTAATAAGAAATTAATTAATTCTGAAAAACAACATTAAATTCAAAATAAAAAGTTTTAATATTCCATAAAAATAATTTATGGAAAAATAATTTTCAAATTACATACATTTTAAAATAGATATATCATTTATTTGTATCTTTCATTAATAAGGTAATCACTTCGTCATCATTTTGCAATAAATAAATTTATTTATTTAGTCTATAAAAATAATTAATAAAATACCATGAAGTAGGAAGTATTTTTTATATTACTAATGACTATTTAAATTAAATTTCATCATTTATATAACCTAAAATTAATTTTTTTTCTTAAATATATGCAGGTTTTTGTGATATTTCACTTTAAATTAAATTATTTATTATCACATGTCATTATCATAACAATGTGCGTCCTAAATACATAATGATCAGAATAATGAAGTTTTAATATCACAAATGACTCATCTAAAAATATATGGATAAATTTTAGCATAGTTTAATATTTTTATAATATTATTATTTCCCTTATTTATATAATTTACCCTTTAAAAGTGGTAAAGACAATTAATCACTGAATATAATATTCCAAAACATTAAAATTAAAATGTACCTATTAATATATTTTTTACCATCTAATTCTAAATATGGAATACGTATTTCCTAATTCAAATGACGGAAGTTTCATTACATAATTTAAAATTAATTCTTGTTTTTTCAAACCCGAATTAATGTTTTTAAAGAAATACAAACAATAAAAAATTGACATGTATTTATTTTCAATATAAATGTGAAATTACATAAAATTTCCAAAATAATAATAAATTATAAAAAATAACATAAATATAAATTAATAAAAAATGAGACAATATTCTATTAATACAAATACATTATATGAAAAATCATTTTTGAATTAAAAATGCACTATTTTCCCTATTCACTAAAATAAGAATTTTTTCAAAAAAAAAAATACAAAAATTTCATCAGAAATAAGTTTTTATATCTCTATTCCAAAAAAGAAGTTTATCTTTTCAAATATATCATGTAAAAGTAGTAAAAAATAAATTTTAAAAGGGTTATCCATCAAAACGTGATAAAACCACAGTTTAAAAATATTTTAATTTTAGGAATAAAATTTTATTCATTATCATTTAATGTCTATAATTTTTAGTTAATAAATGTAAAAAAATATAACAAAAATGTGTAATAATATAATAGTTTTTGTTTTTAATTTTTGATAAAACAACATCTAGTTGTTAACTACTATTTAAAATGATAATACTAAGAATGTAATATTATTTGTATAACTCAGTATTAGTGGATCGTATGATTTTGGAGAAACCTGTTATTGCATGATGAGTACCATTTTGAAGATAAATTCACATTTAGCATAAAATTAACATCTTATTCATTAATATAAATTGATATGAAAATGTATTATTCTATAAATACATGGGATGTTATAGTAATAAATAGGGTTTATCTAATCATTTCTATTAGTTAATAATTTATTATTATAATTTTTTGATACATATAATATTTATATTAATATATATAAAAATGGAAATCATATCTATAGGGTGACAACTTGTTACATTGGACAAGGTTGCAGTGCTTGAACCTACAAATAAATGGAAAAAATAGTCCCCCTACCACATGAAAATGTAATATTAAAGACATCATATTATATTAATTAATTTACATATTTTATTGATAAATATTAATGGTGATCCCATGAAAAAATTATTATCGTGTCCTCTAATTTCTAAATTCATCTTTCTAACATCCCATCTCATTGATGATGAAAATCAATAATTAATTTTAATTCTATACCCAAGGAATTCTAGAATCCTTTCCAAATCATAGAAGTGATCCTAGAATAATGATTAAATAAAATGTGGAGGCGGACACCATATATCCATAAAATCTCTTTAATATACAGTCAGGAATATTTATCTTGAGACAATGTACCTTGAATTGGAGAAAAAATTATATGATTTAGTTAATCGACCAATAATAAACGAGATTTCACTCTTACCTCAAGATGTCTTCGGAAATTCCAGAACAGAATACATGGATATGTATTCCCAGTTATACTCTAGCTCTAGAAAATGAGGATGAATCCCCATCATGAATTTTTATTTTTTATTCACCTATTGAAAAGTTCATAATTTTTTGGTAAATTTAGAAATAACCATTTTCATTCAATCTCACTAGTAATACTATCGATGGGATCTATACATATGAGTGCTTCCAGGATAAACTAAAAACACAGGACAATGAGCTTCACACAAAAAATATGTCATCAGCTATAAATCACTAGGAAAACCAAATATCTTCCAAAATAATAAAATAGAATCATTACCAATGTTAAATTCTGTAGACATACATTTCTGAATCAATTCTACATTTTTCTACAACTAAATATCTTCATTCTATTCTTGAATAATTCTATCTAATATAAATGATTTCAATATCTACTAAAATAAAATAGAGTAATTTCCTGTATCTACAAACATTCAAGCCAAAATTCATCAAATAATTATGTAGATGAACTTATTCCAAATGTAGAATTTTTAATGTATAATTTATTTTTCAACACAAATCACCGACCAATTTATTTTCTATTCCAAATGGTAATGAATCATGAAATTGTAATCCTTGGTTGATTCCGTTGATCTCCTCTATCTCATGTTCAATTTTTTCTTAGTGAAAATATAATTGAAACATTTGTTATTAGTATATATTTCAAACTTTATATGATACAAATGATGAATCCAATATTTAAAAAAAACAACATCTAATTCCAATTCCTGGGTAGGATAATTTAATTCACTAGGATTCAAATGATGTGAAAATTAAAAAACCTAACTAATCATTACACATTAGAGAACAACTATGTTTATTCAATGATTCATCTATATAGATAAAAAACTCAATATTCATGGATTTCAGGGATAAAACGTTCGAATTTACCAATATTCTTTTCCATTTTTGATAACATTCATCACATTTTTCATTCGGATTAACTTATCTCCCTCACATGTTATCTTAGTTACAGGTCCATTTAATTGAATAAATGTTCTAAAACAACCCGCTAATCCTAGAAACCATTCAATCGTTGTGATATTTTTAGGTCTTTGACACTATTCAAAAAATTTTGTTTTATAATGGACAACAAATATTTAGTATTTAGGAATACTATGTCAATGGAATGAAATTTTTTGCAATCTAACTCACCCTTACTAAAAATTTCATGTGCTTTCTTTAATTTTATGGATTTAAAAAATCATTATGTTACATTAATGTTACTTCCCACATTTAAAATATTCCAAAGTATCATCTATAAACACAACCACCATTTATCACTTCATACATATTACTAATTAATCCAAAAAACATTTCAATTATAGTTTTGACAATCTTAGGATGCCCTTTGGAATGTTATTTTTTCACTGTATGCCTTCCCTGCACAGTTTCCATATTTCCTCTATGGAAAACAATTATGAAAAAAATATATTAGATGAATCAACATGGTAATCTTAAAATTCTGTATAATTTAAATTTGAAAAAAATATAATAAATCTTGTATAGATATTATATTAATAATATTCTACCTCCTAATGATTTATAAATAGAATATTTATACCAAATATAAGGTCCCTACCATAACTATTACATAGTCTTGAGATAAGTCAGTGATTTGACATTCAATCACAATGAGGATATTTTCATGTTTAGCGCTTTAGAGAATTAATCGATAACATAAACATTACAACTTGATTATTAAAAATTATACACTTCTACTCACTTTCAATTTATTCAATAAACAACAACATTAAACAAAAAATTGTTTTTTTTTCAAACATAAACATCATAACATTTCCAGGATCCTATCCTTGAAACAATTTTCATTCAAATCCATTGAAAAAAATTCAAAATATATAATGAGAATTAAAATCCTAGTAATTGATACACAATTTTAGAATACTATTACCTATGTGAAGACATGTAAACCATGAATAAATTATCATAAGTAAATAGTTTTGACTTATATGACATACTAAATATACTTCAATGAATATAATCCCATTTTGTACAATTTTTTATACAAATTATTACCGTAATATCAACAAACACCCCAAATAACATATAAAAGTTAAATTGGGACATAATTATAAAAAAATGGAATATCAATACAGTTTTCGTCAAAATATATGATTATTAAAAATCTAATATTGATATGACCGAATTTCATACTCATTTCATTGGATGTTGTAATGTAACATCCTATCCTAGGTTTATCACTGAACCAACCGTCAATGGTTTTTTCTATAACCACCAGTCTTTGGTATTTCACCTAAGAACCCATAAAATGTCAATGAACCATTATATAACCTTAATACATAAATGATTTCAATTTTTAGCATTTCACACATAATATTTTAGTTTCTATAATAATAAAATGATTTCAAGATATTGGAATTATAAAACCATTTTCAAATAAATTGTCAATTCCCAATCACCCAAAAAGGGAATAAGGGATTTATTTTCCTTTGAAAAAAAATTAAAGCATTCATAGGAATGAAAATATCCAATAACTATCACAATGGAGCAAAGGTCATTGTTGCCGAAAATGATTAAAACATATATTTTTTCATTTAGTAAAACAATATGTATTAATTTATTCATTTTGAATTGAATTAAAATTCAATGGGTTTTTTAATACACCATTTATATGTGGTATCTTATAAATTAAATTCTGCCTTAATTAATGGAGATTGAGAAGATTTCCCTTACCTCGAGTTGGACTTGTCACCTACAATTTTCATGTTCATAAATTGTAAATATATGTTCATTTATACTTTATTGAGATACTAATTCATGCATATTATTAATTTAAAATTACTTATTTTCATGCTATAAAAATTAGCTAATTATTCATGTCCATATAAGTAATTTTTTCGATATTCG
Organism: Viscum album; assembly: GCA_963277665.1. Lineage (NCBI taxonomy): Eukaryota > Viridiplantae > Streptophyta > Magnoliopsida > Santalales > Viscaceae > Viscum > Viscum album. The sequence goes on along the minus strand of OY728121.1, from coordinate 527,167,836 downwards.
GTATAGGAGTTGAAAATGAAATTTTTGAACATGTTTTGATGTAAATTTTCCATGTGGTCAGAAGTAAAATAAATAATAGTATTCATGATTGAAATGACGTAAATGTACTCTATGTATGTATTTATAATATCTATAAAATTTGATGATATAAAATTAAATCTACAATTCATGGAGATGGTAGTCCGTATGTAACCATGAACAATACATCCATAACATCTTAATATAAATGGAATGAATACTAAATAATAAATAGGTTTATTATAATTAAAATTTAATATATATGTTATATATGATACAAATTATCCTTAATTATATACTTTTTGAATACCTTGTGTGGCATGAATTAGTCATATCACTTTGAAGGGGTGAAAGTCCACATTTATTCAAATAAAATTAGTGTATTTAGACATTTTGGAAATCATAAATGTATGATATTATAAAAATTACTGAAAAATAGATACAATATAAAATATATATATATATATCATATATAAATAAAATGATGTCATAATGTGAACCATGGGAAGTGGAAGAGGAAAATTGAACAATCATCATTTTGTGCGGCATTAGTTCGTCGTAGACAGAAACTGTATGTTCTATATCTATTAGATAAAGGTGTGTGTATGTTTTTATCTAATAATTATAAAAAAGTCATATTATATTGAGGATACATGTAATTTTTATTGATTAATTTAATAAAAATAGGTTTGGGGGTTGGACATTGGAGAAAATAAATTAATGGTTCTAGAGAGATGATTTTACCTCTAAATCGGCTAACTCCTTTTGATTTTTTCCAAAAGGATGTCTTGAAATTCCTTTTTCTGACAGTATTAATTGTTGGAAAATTATAGGTATTTTGGGATATTATTTTAGTTGAATCTGTAATATCAAATATTTTTCGGAGGTGTTAGTATGTCTGTAGATGTGGTTTCCTTTTTTAATAGAAAGGAGGGGCACATCAGGAAATCCTACGAATGTTATCTTATTATAAATTTATAATCTGATTATAATTACCAAAATGTGATATAGTTATAGGATAATATTATTATGGTTCAATTATATAATTTAATAATATAGTATATGTTTTAAAAGACTCATTTATGTCAATTTTCACACTATATAGTAAAAAAATTTGTTAATGTCATACGAAAATAATTGATTCTGAAAATCAACATTAAATACAAATAAACATGTAATAATCTTCCATAAAATTATTTTATGGCAACAAAATTTTCAGATTACATAAATTTTAAAATTTATATATCATTTATTTGTATCTTTCATTAATAAGGTAATCACTTCGTCATCATTGTGCAATAAATAAATAAATATATTTAATAAAAAAAATTATAAATAAAATACCATGAAGTAAGATGTATTTTTTATATTACTAATGACTCTTTATAGTCAATTTCATCAGTTACATAACCCAATATTACATTTTATTAGTAAAAAAATGCATGTTTATGTTATATTTCTCTTTAAATTGAAATAATTATTATCACATGTCATTATCACAAGAGTGTGGCTCCCAAATACACAAAGATCAGAAAAAGAAAATTTTTTATATCAACAATGTCATATCTAATAAGATATTGATAAATATTAGTTTAGTTTAATATTTTTATAATATTATTATTTCCTTTATTTACATAATTTACCCATTAAACGTGGTAAATAAAAATAATCACTAAATATACTATTCAAAAACTATTAAATTAAAAGGAACATATTAATATATATTTTACCATATAATTATAAATTTGGAATAAATATTTCTTATTTCAAATGACAGAAGATTCATTACCTAATTTAATAATAATTCTGGTATTCCAAACTAGAATTAATAGTTTTTTAAGAAATAAAAACTATAAAAAAACTGACATGTATTTATGGCCAATTTAAATGTTAAATTACATAAAATGTCCAAAATAGGAATAAATGGTAAAAACATAACATAAATATAATTTTAAAAAAATTATACAATAATATATTTATACAAATATATTAAAAATAAATTCATTTTGGAATTAAAAAATCATTATTATCACTATTCATTAAAATATGAATTTTGACAAAAAAATACCCAAATTTCATCAAAAATAAATTTGAATATCTCAATTCTAAAGAAGAAGTTCATTTTGTCAAATAAAACATATAGAAGTCATAAAAACAAAATTTTAAAATTTCTCTCGATCAAAACGTGATAATACCACATTTTAAAAATATTTTAATTTTATGTTTAAAATTATATTCATTCTCAATTTAAGTCTAAAATTTTTATTTAATAAATGTAAAAAAACATAACAAGCATGTGGAGTCATATTATAGTTAGTGTTTTTCATTTTTTCTAATTCAATAACTAGGCGTTAACTACCATTTTAAATGATAATATTAACAACGTAATATTTTTATGTATAACTAAGTATTACTGGAGCGTATGATTTTGGAGAAACCTGTTATTACAAGATGAGTACAATTGTGAAGATAGATTCACATTTAACATAAAACTAACATATTATTCAAAAATATAATTTTTTATGAAAATGTGTTATTATATAAATATGTGGGCTGTTTTTGTAATAAATATGGTTTATTTAATCATTTGGATTAGTTAATAATGTGTTATTATATTTCTTTTTATCAATATAATATTTATATTAATATACATATAAAAAATGGTAATCATATGGGCAGGGTGATAAATTTTTGTATTAGACAAGGTCAAAGTGCTTGAACATGAAAATAAATGGAAAAAATAGTACCCCTACTATAAGAAGATGTAATATTATAGTCATTATTTTATTGTATTTAATAAAAATATATTATGGATAAAAATTAATGGTAAACCAGTGATGTTACTATTGAGGTTTAGAAATAAGCCTATTATAATAGATAAATATTAATTACCATGTGAGATTAGTTAAATAATTTCATAAATATGGAATGACTTGTCGTCATTTTATTGTTAGTATGTTTTGATAAAATTGATATCTCATGCTATATACATAAAAACATCTTTTTTTCGATTTTCATTTGATTATGTATATTATTAATTTGAAATTAATCAAGTAACAAAGAAGGTAAGAAATTGCGATTATCTAATATAAATACATATATCAAGTAAGTATATTTTGTTATATTATTATATAATAAATGGATTTCTCAAAATTTGGAATTGGATAATGAAAATAGTGTTATCATTTTACCTTCATATCAAATGAATCAATTTCCCTTTTATATAATAATACATTTGTTGGAATATAACCTTGATTGTTGAAATTCCTATGACCAATGACCTTTATTACTCAAAAGAAATATATAACCTTTTATTCCATGTCCATTTATTCACATTCCATCAATGTGATAAAAATTATAATCCCATTAATGTTTTATTTCAGAATATGTTTTTACCATAACATTAATTCATATTAAGATGATATTTTATTTTTCACTTTTTGATATGGCTTTAGTAACATTGGAATTTCAAAATGTGAAACCCTTTATTGTTGGGATCAAGATTCAATGATAGAGATGTTATTTATTTATTGTTGGGAGAATGTAACACCTGGGAATTATAATATAATAGTTATATATAATAAAAAATTTGAAACTCTACAACATTGTTAAACAACCACTAAAATATTTTTTATTAATTTTTTGTATTTGGTCGTTTTCATAACACGCAAACCTTAGACTAAATGAACCATAAAATACTTTAACATTACTATAAAGATTGTAATTTATTAGGTATGAGTATTAATAACTAAATTATAGCTGATAGGATTATTTAAAGATTATAAGAAAATTAGGAATCATTATATGGAAAAATAATATTTTCCTGAACAATTATATTTTTATAAGGCACTATTTTGTCATGTTTTGGGAAAAAATTTTGAAATTAATTGTTTCCGCGTGTTTATTTTAATTGAAAATGTATTTTTTAAAAAATATTAATTTAATAATTACTCTAGGTTTAATATGTCATGACCTATCCCCCAGGGCCCTTGTCGTGACTACCCCCAAGCCCTCCTTCTATAGGCCTGGGGTTGGCGACTTGAACTAGAAAAGAATTTCCATAAAATGGGAAGGCATTGCATCAAAACCTGTACACACACATACATGGAACAATGCGCACAAGTATTACAAATGGAAGAATAAAGGGACAACCAGATATAAAAACCACCGTAGAGTGTAAAATTCTGTAGTGATGTAAAGGGGACATAATACATGCCCAACTAAATTAAAGAAAAAACAAAAATGGGAACAATCTCCTCCTGTCGTCTGCCAGGGATCCTACCTGTAGGGTTGGTAAAACACATCATTGCAGCTCTCCATTTAAACCAGTCACCTTCGTACACTGTCATGTCCTAGATTGTTGTAACTCAGTCCAAGATTCCCACCATCTGCCCAAGAAAATCCAAGGTGCAGGCGAAGCCCATGCAGGGTGGTATGACAATATCCAGTGGGGACCCTGATTCCCTTAAAGGAAGTTAATAATTCCAAAAAGTAAAAAACCCTAAATCGTGATCTCAATTAAAATTCACCAATCAAAAGATAGTTCATACCATATATAAAACTCAGATCTCAAGAAAAAATATTAGTAGTCTTAAGATAAATCATTTTATTCCATTAGCATGTTTCCACAACTGAACCATGATGGGTTTTATATATTGTTGATCCACACATGATCGTTTGTCGCCAATCCACAACAGGTTTTCCTAAGGGTGGTCCCCATTGGGTTGTGCACTCCAGATCCACACAAGGTCTCTAGAGTACTGATCCAAACAGGGTCACTATGAGGCTAATCTACATCGGGTCAGTTTGATGTTGATCCACACAAGGTCACTTTGATGCTGATTCACAGAGGGTCACTATGATGCTGATCTACACATGGTCTCTATGATGTTAATCCACATAGGGTCTCTATGATTTGGATAAACACATGGTCGCAATGATGCTAATCCACAAAAAATTTCTACGAATATGATCCACAGTAGGTTGATATGATGTTGATCCACAAAGTGTTTCTATGATGCTGATCCGCATTGGGTATCTATGATTCAAATCCACATAAGGTCACTATGATGTTGATCCACACAAGGTCGCTACTCAAATGACAACCAGTCACAAGATTCCTCGCACTCAGTGCACTCGATTTCAATAGAAACTGGTCCAAAAAATATTGGTCATATATTAACTACCATTATGTTGCAAAATCTAGTAACATAAAGTTCTGCCATTTTGTATGGGTTCTAATGCGGAAGATGAAATGTCAATTGGATTTTATTTCTGTGAGTTATATGCATTTTAGTACGGATGGCCCGGTCAGATTCTGGATCGATCCATCATAGTTTTACTCGAACATTCTCTAAAAACTCTTGTATAGTATGTCAAAAGTAGCATCTTATTCAATGGATTCTATTGGTGCATATGATTCGTCAAACAGATTTCTGGGTTATAAGATAACACCTTTTAAGCATATCTAGGTAGAAAAGGGCCTTGGTCCGGACTTCCTGGTCGGACCGACCCGACCCATTTCTAGTCGAACAGAACCTGGCCGATTCTAACCCGGCCTAGCCCAATTCGGTTAGGCTTGTCTGAGTATGCTGGGCCATAGGATAGACCCGCTGGACCACAGACTCAACCTACTAGGCCATGGACTGACCCATCGCTTCTAGGAAGGGTGCGTCCCACCTCAGCTAGGCACGACCCACCGAGACGTGCGTGATCTTATACCCTTCCCTAATAGACATTATCTCCATAATAATTATAAAGGGGGTGCCCCGTGCCCTTGGCCCACGTTGGTGGGGCCCACGTGGTGATGGTCCCCTCCCCCATGGGGTGAGGGTCCCCTCAACCTCATCTTGAAGTTGCATCCACCCTCCGCAGTGCGCGACGATGCGCCACACTACTACCAATGCAACCAACTATGGTTCGGACACCCCTTCTTATCGTGGATCCCTCAGGTACTTCCATCATCTATATGCAACAAGTTCCGGTAGCCGTCGTCACCCGCCAGTGCCGACCGTTGGTGTCGCTGCCCTGATGCTACACTGGGGGGCTTCTACAAGCCATATTGTAAGATCTAGTGATCAATTTTCAATTTTGATTGGGCCTATGGTCCTCCCAGGATGCTTCCAACATTACATGGCTCCCAGATTCATCTTCCCAGAATATTTTCTGGTTTCCCATGAAGAACGCCCCCACCACTGAGTTCGAAAGATGGTCTGAGCCCTGTACATTTGGCTTTCACCCACCTCATTAGCATAAAAACATGGGAAGGATATTTTAATTATAAAAACTCCAATAAAAAACCTCTCAATATCCTACAACATTGAAGATTAAAAGATGGAATAACCCATTGGATGGTTGATCCATGTTTTTCAAAATATTCAAGAATAGGGTAAAAGTGTGAAATCAAGCATAAACCCCCTACCTCGAGCTCCTTTGAAAATTTTGTAGTGGTGGGAGAGGAATCCACATTGGTTGAAGCCATCATCATTCGTCCATTACTAATTTATTCTTCAAATTTCATCATATATGACACAATTATTCATATTTGGGATAGATGTCATGGCACTTCATCTGAGTTTCATCACTTGAGTGCCAAAAACAATGCCTGGGATTCATTTAAATTAATGTGAGAACCAACCACATTGCAAAACATTAATGTGGTTCATTAATGAACTGATTTTAGTGTAAAATTAAAACAACCTACATCGAGGTTACAAAACACAAGGGTAAAATCATTGTATGACCTAAAAAACTCTACGGTCCCTCCACATTGCTCAAAAATTTGAAAAAAGTGATAAAAGAACTCATGGACTTATTTTATTATTTTTCTTTGTATTTTAAAAAATTTATATTTTTTGTATGACCCATGTTGGTCAAGATTATGATTCTCTTATTTGAATTCTAGAGCTACGAATTCAACAGTACCCTTAGATATTTAATAAGTTAACCAATTTAAATGATAGACATTGTAAGTCGCACGTTTACTCAGCTTAACATAAAAAAGTTAATAAATTATTAACAACCATCCTTGACCAGCACCATTCATAGTTAGGTTCTTCCTAAATGGAACATATCCTCATGAGGTCAATAGTATTATGGTATTTCCAATATTAGATTCCCATTAGGAGTTATAGAATTTCACAATAAAATAATTGTTACATATTATTTTATTTAATTTAAAAAACTAAATTCCATTGTTGGCCTATTCCGAGCAATCTTAGAATCTGCCTAAGGAAAGCATACCCTCAAGAGTTCAGTGGTGGTGACATATTTATTATCTGATTATCCATTTATGAGTTATACGAATTTTTAAAATAAAATAATTTTATTTAATTATTTTATTCACAATTATACCAATTTCAGGTTTTTCTAATTGGAGGCATGTTCGTACTAAACAGAAGTCAGGCCTTGTGTTAAACTACAATCTTGGACACCATAATTCACTCAGAATTATGATCTGGGAAACCATTTAATAGTTATTCTACATTTCAATGAAAACCACTCACACACACTATTTATATCTAAAAATTTTCAATGAATCGTTTCGTGCACTCTGGGCCTCATAATCACGCAATGTCATTTTTTGAGTCTGGTAATAAATCCATATAAAAATATATATATGAAATTTCTAAGAAATTTCATTCTCCCCACCATATAGATTTATTTCTCGGAAATCCTAAAGAAAAGAATATCATACAAATGAGGTTACTGATCACGAATCTGAGACCCCCTTCCCCATGTTAACTAATAGAGGTTATCGTGCAACAATTGAAATTTCACCAGAGGGATTGACCATAGAAATTTGAAATGCTAATGTCAATCCTCTATTTACATTGAGAAATCCATAAATTTCCCCAGATCATCAAAGTCCAACTCTCCCTCTCCTATAACGTTCGATGGGTCATGCACCCATATCCCTAACTATGACTCATTGAAGATTTTATGCACCTGGTTCATCAGTGGGGGTAGATCAAGGAGGTAATCCACCTCACCAACTCTGATTAGAATCCGTAAAGGTCCAATTAACCTCATAGATAGCGAGTATAAATTAACAAATCTCTACAATCATCGTCGGGGAGAGTCCTGTTGGAAATCATGATCTCCCTCCATGAACTCCAAGTATCTATGTCTCATGTCAGCATAATAATATTGCCAAATTTGTGTAGTCTTCATCCACTCCTGGTTTATTTTCACCATCTTAGTGGTAGCCCATACCAACTATGGTCCCATTAGTACTGACTTCCCTGGGTCATTCCTTCATAGAGGAGTTCTACATGGTTTCCCATATTGGGCCTCAAATAGATCCATGCCGATGTTGTATTGATTATTGTTGTTGTATACGAACTCCACCAGTGGTAGGTAGTCCTATAAAGTAAACCCAAAATCTAGGATGCAAGAATGAATCATGTCCTCAAGTATCTATACAGTCTAGTCTGTCTGAAAATCTATCTAAATATGAAAGGGGGTTCTCAAGCGCAACTTAGTCTCAAATGCCTAATGTATTCCTTTCCTTAGGAGGGAGGTAAAACGAGTGTCGCGATCTATGATGATTGTTAATTCCAACACATGATGTCAAATAATCCCATGAAAGTATGGGAGTTGAAATCCCCCTAATGATCCCTTCTCTCATATGTGTAATATGTGGGACATCTTGGGGAGTTAGTCAATGATCAACCAGATGGAATCATGGTCCCTAGAAAAATATGGTATCCCTATCATGAAGTCTATAGGGATAACCTCCCACTTCCATCCTAGCATAACATGTGGTAGTGCTAATCTTGGTGGAACATGATGCTTGACCTTCACTTATAGGCTTGTTATTAATCATGTAATGAATCATACCACTTATATCATCATCCATGGCCACTAGTACTGATGTCAGAGATCAAGGTGTGTATTTTCCACACACGGATGTTCCACGAATGGTGCTACGTGGAACTCCCTAAAAAACACCTCTCGTTGAATCACTAGTACCATGGTTCATCCAATGAAAAGGATGATATGATTTTCACTGTTATAAAATACTTCATGAGAATGTCCTGTGGATATCCAAACACATCATGCCTCCCAGTCCACATTCCCAAGATGGGCCACTTGAAACCACTTAAGAAGTGAGAGAGTTACATTTATAGACTGGAGGTAAGCTTCTCCATCAATGTCCACAAATGATTTCTACAATGCAGCTAGCATCTATATTGCCTCACATTGAATCTACAGTCCAAACCTCCTCCTAAGTCTGCATGCAAACGTGTTCCCATTCCTAGGAATGTAGAAAATCACAAAATCATAGTCCTTTAGAACTCCAACCATCACTGTTATCTCAAGATCAGGTCCTTATGTGAGATGATATAACTGAGACTCATGTGATCATTATAGGAAATAAATAGTTATATTAATTATAATGTCAGCTCTCAGAGATTTGTAGAAGGAATCTGATATGCAGTTGTAGGAATTGGTTCCATCCCTGGGAACAATCCAATGCCGAAGTCCCTATTTTTTTTTTGTTAGGTAATCCTAGAAACATCATTTCAAAGGAAATTTCCTAACTCTTCCACTACTGTTATAAACTGAAAACTCAAAATAAATATTGCAATGACGGTAAGGCTCTCCGTCTCAAGAGTGTTTGACTTAACATTCATCTACATGACTTTATCTCGTGCTATCTCGGTTTCTTTTATAAAATTCCAAGGAAAACCCCATTACGACTATATAGATACACCACTAAGTTTTTGCCTAAAACAGTCAATCTGATCATGAATTGTGGATGACCACACCATAACCAAACTAATGAAATAATGCCATGATGCTTCCAACTAAAATATACAACAAAAACTATTTCCTCAAAGGTCAGATCACCCCATCATCATATGAGTAATTATTGATCATCCTCCCATAGGTATCTCTAGATATAATAGTCCAGTAAATGATTTAACCAAAAAAACTAGGTCATTTAACTCATTAGTGATGAGAAGAAATCATTAGTATCTATATCTATTAATATAGTAGCTAATAATTGACATTGACCGTACCTCGAATCATTTCTGAATCCCTAGGGTCACACTACTTGACCGGATTCTTCTACACCCATTCATGTCCTCTTACACCCTATTCTTTATTGTGACCACAATGGGGTGGTGGTTGTAACATGTCAAAATGTAAACCACAACCTACTTCTATCCTTGACCCCCATCCATATCGGATGCCCAACAGAATCATATATCCCCATAACTAACTCTTTCAAAAACATTTTAAACTCCCAATTATCTGAAATTTGTGTTAATGTCATATTATCCCACAACTAACATTCACTGGTTGTATCTTCTCCAAAAAATAACAATAAATTACAAAGGTTCTCTCTAGTACCCTCACATATGTAGTAATGCACAATGGAATAGTGCAGACATGGATGTCCCTAAACACATCTAACTCAGTGTTCCAAACCCTAATGAACTTTACTTTTCATATTCATCATGTACCTGGAAGGATCATTACCCCTTAGTGAGAAAATAGATAATGACATGTCATACTGCAGAATCTATAGAAGCAGTTTGTAACATAAACAACATAGATTTTTATGTCAAGAGACCTCTACTCATAGGAAGGTACTCTTGCCATCACTATAGAAAAGTCACCTCATGTAATTATAGAGGAAATATAAACCATTCCATCTCCCTACTAAGACATTTGGAAGGCTCACTAACTAGACCACTTTATGATCTATGGGTGCCCAAGATTGATGAAAACTCGATCACCACCTAAAGCCAATCATTAGCCACCTTTGAGTCAGGATCACCTCAAAACTAGTGGGGTTTTTTTCACTAAAACTTGTGTAAGGAAGAGAGAATATATGTGTCCTATACTAGTAGTACTAGTAGTAATTTCTAACAAATGGGAAGTGGTATCTCCGGGACACTTCCCAATGGAACCATCTTGGGAAACAATTATTTTACTGAATCTTCATCACACTATGGACCATCCAAATGGTCACACATTGGAATCCTTGCTAGTTGTCTATGTAGTGGAATCTTAAAAGAGAATAAAGATGAACCATGTTCAATAAGTAATACCTAGTGTACTAACTCATATGATATCAAAATAATTACATTTAAAAACCACACACAATCAGTGTTTTCATGTACTTAGTTGGAAAACCGAATTCTGGGTCCTGTTGTATGGATATGTTGGCTACCACACCAACAATGGTCTCCCGAGACTGAAATCCAAACTCAATGCACTTAACAATATTTCTCCATTGAAAACATATACCCTTTGTTAAACTCATAGAACTGTCCCTTAGGATTCCCCTTTGTCACGAAAAATCACCCAGGGCCTATGCAGTGACTACCCAAATTCAACCTTCCATAGGCCAGGGGTTAGAGACTATCCCTGGAAAATAATATCCATAAAATCAGATGTCATTACCAAAAACCTATACAGTCAATGACATGGTACACTTCACACAAGTAAAACCCAACCAAATAAGAAAGGTGAATCCGCAGTTAAAATCCACCACAATGTGTAATGGTAAGTACAGAAATAAAGAATCCATAATACATACCCAACTGAAATTGAAAAATAGAAAAAATGGAAAACATCTCCTGAATTCGTCCTCCATAGATCCTACATGAGGGGTATGTAAAGATCATCAATGTGGCTCTCCACGTCAAGTGGTCACCTCCACACACCATCAAGTCCTAGCTCCTCGAGAACCAGTCAATGATGCCCATCACCTGTATAAAACGATACAAGGTGCGGGAAAAGCCCGTTCATTGGTATGTTTAACAAACCCCAGTATGGACTCTAAGACCCCCAAATATATCTATGAAATGCAGTAAGAAAAAACCAAAAAAAATGATCTTAATTAAAAATAACAAAGAAAAGATAGCTCAGACAAGGTATATAACACATAAATTAGAAATAAAGATGATTAGTCTTAAGCTATAACATTTTATTCTATTAGGATGTTTCCAGAAATGAACAAAAAATGATATGTTCTATTAGAGATCCACACATGGTCATATTTTGATGATCCACCATGGGCCTCTATAAGGATGGTCCTTGTTGGGTCACACACTGCTGATCCACAAAAGGTCATAAGACAACTAATCCACACATGGTTGTTGTTGTGAGGATCCACATAGGATCACTCTGATGCGGATGCACATAGGGAACATATCCTGAAGATCCCCATAGTGTCTCTACGATATAAACATGGTCACGATGATCATCATCCAAACATGGTCGCTATGATGTTAATCAACATAGGGTCATGATAAAGTTGATCCACACAATGTCTCTATGATGATGATCCACATAGGGTCTCTATGATGATGATCTAAATAGGGTCTCTATGATGGGTATCCAAACTAGGACTCCATGATACTGATCCATAGAGGGTATCTAGGATTTTTATCCACATAGTGTCTTTATGATGATGATCCACAAAAGGTATCTATAAAAATGACATCCAACCACAATATTACCCATAGTTATAGAGGTTTAGATCTATAGAAACTACTCCTAAATATATCGGTCAACTCCCAAATACCACGATTTTACTAAAAGTTGTATCCCAACAGGCTACCGTGTCATAAGGTTTCCAACGTGATAGATGACGTGTCAATCAGACAACCACACTTTGAGTTATAAGCATTTTAGTAAAAAGTTCTAGGATTGATTTCAGTTCGATACAACATGGTCGTACTCCAAAATTATCAAAAACCACATTTGGAATATGTCAAAATGACTATCGTCTTTCAATGATTCAAGAACCACAAAAGGATCGTCAAATGGACCTTTGGTTTGTGAGATATGACATTTTCTGTGTTTTTGGCCCGAAAAGGGTATGAGTGCATTCTATTGGGTCGGACCGACCCGACCTGGACTGACCTGGGCTGCCAGACCCAGTTCAGTTATCTCGACATTTCCTGGGTCTGACCTGGCTCAGACCTGGCTCAGACCAAACAGGCTGGTCCATTATGAGAGGGTTGTGTCGTAGGCGCAACCCGCTGGACTGTGGACTCGGCACATTGTGTTGAGGACCGGACCGGCCCACCATGGCTGTGTGCGGCCTGCCACTACTGGAGGAGACCCACTGAGCCTTGCAGGGTCACCCCCACTTCCCAAACAGTTATTTTTCCATTCATACTATAAGGAAGATGCCACGTAGTGCCACCACTTGTCAGCGGGACCCATAGGGCACATGTCCCCTCCGTTGTGATTGGAATCCACTACCTCCCTCCGAGGCATGTGACAGAATTCCACCCTACTTACTATATAGACGACCAAGTGCTATCTACCCCTATATCTCATCGTGGCGCCTCATAGGCCACCATCATTCGCAGTTGGCGGGGCATCTGTGGGCCCTTAGGTGATCTTCTATCGATCATTTTTTCTTCTAATTTTTCCAATGAGCCTCCCGTTATTCTACAAACACAGTGTGTCTCCTAGATTCATCAGAACCTCATGTTTTCCATTTTTCAACGAATAATGCATCTACCACCGAGTTCGGTAGAGGGTCTTGGCCATGTTTGTTTGACCCGTGTCCTCTATGTCAGCATAATGAGCAGATACTGATATTATTAATTATAAAAACTCGCATAATTACAACCATGAAATATCATGACTCATTAAAGAAATAAACATGGAATAACCTATTAGACATTTGATCTATGTTTTTCATAATATTCATGAATAGGGTAAAGGGGAGGAATCACACATAAACCCAGTACATGAAGCTCATTAGAAGATTTCATAGTTGTGGGAGAAGAATCTACATTCGATGAAGCTATCTAAATTTGACGTTTCTGGATGGATTCCCCAATCGTCATCATTTAATCCTCTTTTTTCATTGATGTGAAAGAATCCATGACACATCATTAGAGTTTCTTAACTTTAGTGCCAAAAACCCTTTCTCATGCTTCATTTAAATAAATGTGAGAAAACAACCACATTTCATAATAAGCATGTGTTTCATTAATCAAACACATTTATAGATACATTAAAACAACCAATATAAGGGTTACACAACCCATGGGTCATTTCATTTAATGATGTATTAACTTTTTTGTCCCACAACACCACTCAACGATTACAAAAAGAGATAAAATAACTCTTGGAGTAATTTTTTTTAATTTCAAAAGATTAAAAATTTCCTCTCTCCCTTTACAGTCGACGTTCTCTTAAGAGAATCCCAAAAATGCGATTTCAATGGTTCCATATGTTTTTTAATCCAAGAAACTGTTCAAATATATAGAAATTGACACTCGTACGTTCACTGAACGTACATTAAAAAATATGTAAAATTATTTACAGTCTTCCTCGACATAAATCAGTGGAGGATAGGATCTACCTAAGGGGAACATGACTTCATGAGATCAATAGTACTCTCAGATTTCCAAAATTAGTTTTTTTAAGAGTAATAGTATTTAATAATAAAATAATGGTTACATAATTATTTTATTTGCATCCAACAACTAACGTCCCATGTTGGAACACACATTAAAATGCTAGGATATGCCTAAATAATACATACAATCAAGAGATCATTAGTGGTATTATATTTCTAGTACGAGTCTCCATTCAGCAGTTATAAGAATTTGAAAAATAAAATAATTTTATCAAATTACTTTATTTACTGTTATGCCATTTTTTGGTTTTCTCACCATAGGACAGTGCCACCTAATCATATGTCGCACCTATGGTAAACATGCCATCATGAAAACAATTGTTCCCCTATATTTCTAATTGGTGCTACCGTTTAATTATTAATAAAAATTTTCAAAAAAATCACTCACACACGCTATTTAAAAAATTATATATTTTTTGGATCATTCTAGGAAATCCGGGCCTCATAATCACAATTCTTCAATTTTCATAATATCATAATAATTCCATTTTAAAAATTTTATACGGAATTTTCATGAAATTACGTATATTTTGGATTTTTCTAAATAGTTTCAACCATCGAT